>CM050171.1:13573817-13811317 GCA_027410445.1 Discoglossus pictus | reverse complement strand
TAATCCTCAAAGAAATTGCTAATAGAAAAAAGCAAATAATTTGAGCTAAACAGCCCCTTAATATGTACAATAATTTGAGCAATTTGTGTAGCAGTAGCACTGAAAAACTGGTTATTTTTAATAAAAATGTTAAACAAATTGTGATTCTTTTTTGCCTCCTACTTGGTATTGCATTTATTGATCTGCGATCAGATTTCCTGAAACATATTTATAGAAATATAAAATGTCTGCATTATCTTTACAGGTGTAGTCCATATTATTCTACCATTTTTCTGCCACTTTACATTAGATTACAGAACTGATTGACTTGCCTGGGAACGCAAACACCTTCTTTCTGTATCATTCCATGAAATCATATTGAAGGACACAGTGAAATAACATAGTCTAAGTCTATACATAAAAATCATCAATATATAATATAATCATCTACATGAATTCAAGTAGTTTATGCTTCTGGATTGTAAGTTCTGATATTTTTGTCCACTCTTATGTGTATTTGTCTCTGTGTACAAAGGAACCTCTGCTGTACATTATATTATATATATAAGCACTATATGATGAGTTGTCTAATGGCTGCCATCCCAAGTCTCAGCTGGGCCCTCCAGGTAACAAACACTTCTTACATCAGAGACATGTCATAATAGATGATGTCACAGAGCCCAGGGGCACTATATAAGGAGCTGGGATGAGAGGCCAGGGCACTTATATGAGAAAGATCAACAGAGGAGCAGCTTACTCTACCTTGTCTGAGAGATTTTATAGATAAAGGTAAGACTTCATAATTGGGTAATTAGGTGAATTATAACTTTCTAATACTATGTATAAGATTGTCTCATGTATTTACTGTATCCCTTGTATCTTTCTACAGAAAATAGTAGCACGCTAAAAAGATGAGATATAATTACATATGTGAGGAGATACGATACATCAGTTAGGTGAGTAAAGATGTTTCTTCAGTTTATTTGTTCTTGACTATATAGACTCTAAACTGGCCAGACCTCACCTTTAATTGGTATGGCAGGGATGCATTGGTTTTACAGCACCTCTGCAATGTGTATTTTTTCCATTAGGGCACGTTTTGTCACCTTAATGTATATGAGATTTGCTCGATGTCTCTGTGTATGTAATCCCTTGTGAGTAATTTGGCAAGGAGAGCGGCCTCAGTGAGTACCACAGAGTTTTATGTTGCCAATTTCTCCAAGAAAAATACACCAACCCCAGTTGCCAACAGTCTATTAATAAGTACCTTGGTATATGGATATGAAAGCATCATATATCACAATACCATCACAAAGCAGAATTATTATGTAGATGTAGGGACTGAAGATCTGCAAGTTAATGTCTGATGTACAAAAACATACTGTAGTCCTATAAATTGCATTATACTTTTTTGAAGAAATAGATATAGGTAATGGGTAAATGGGCCAATACAGCCTTTAATTCAATAGTAACCATATGCTATTATGCTTTATTGGGACAGCCATTGTCATCATTGTGCATCTTTTTCTCTGCATTCCCCACCTTTTGTAGTAGCAGGGAATGTACTGTTACAGTATAATTACATTTAGTATTTAAAGGATATATTTTCTAACTTTCTAAAATATATTACCCATTATCAAGTCTCGTTCTTCATAAAAAGGTCAGAATGGTTTCATGGAAGCTCATGTCACAAGCCCCTCAGCATGAAAAAGGACTTTTTACAGCCCTCTTGTGAGATGCCTGATGAACCAAGGCATGATATTGACCTGGGAGGATAATGTCCTTGTGAAGTCTTCTAATAAGGTTTCTTTATCTTCTAGGTGGCCTCAACCTCTCACCTTGTGTTCCTCACCAATCAAACTGTTGTCAAGGTTGAAGGAAAGGTCAGAATGGTCTGCATCCCTCTGGTAAGATGTTTGATAAACCAATGCCCGATATTGGCCTGCGAGATTATGTCCTTGTGAAGTCTCTTAATAAGGTTTCTTTATCTCCTAGGTGGATGTGACCTCTCACCAATCAAGCTGCTGTCAAGGTTGAATTAAAGGTCATAATGGTTTCATGGAATTTCATGTCACAAGGTTTCAAGCCCCTCAGTGTGAAAAAGGACACTTTACAGACCTCTGGTGAGATATCTGATAAACCAATGCATGATATTGACCTGGGAGATGATGTCCTTGTAAAGTCTCTTAATAAGGTTTCTTTATCTTCCAGGTGGCCTCAACCTCTCTCACCTTGTGTTCCTCAGCAATCTAACTGTTGTCAAGGTTGAAGGAAAGGTCAGAATGGTCTGCATCCCTCTGGTGAGATGTTTGATAAACCAATGCCCGATATTGGCCTGCGAGATTATGTCCTTATGAAGTCTCTTAATAAGATGTCTTTATATCCTAGGTGGGCTGGACCTCTCACCTTGTGTTCTTTACCAATCGAACTGTTGTCAAGGTTTAGGCAAAGGTCAGAATTGTTTAATGGAAGCTCATGTTGCAAGGGTTCAAGCCCCTCACCATGAGAAAATACTATTTATAGCCCTTGGATTAGACACTCTGCATACTCGCCCTGTCTGCCATTGTGGTTATCCCCTTGGTCATCAGTTGTGAAGTGTGAAAACAGTGGCAAATCACCTGTGTAGCCGACACCAACTTAACTGGCCTCCCCATTTACTACTCAACTCCTTCAGTATAAAGACTGATGGTAAAATATATATTAACATATGTACTTATATTATACATCCCTATCTGAACTCTGCAGAGGAAAATGACATAAGTTGTACAATAGTGTACTTTCACTCTTGTTTTTTTTTCTATAGATAAAGACCACATTGTGACAATGAGCCCTCTCATGGCACACGTTGCATACTCGCCCTGTCTGCCACTGTGGTCATCCCCTTGGTCATCAGTTTAAAAGAATGAGAACAGTGGCAAATCACCTGTGTAGCCGACACCAACTTAACTGGCCTCCCCATCTACTACTGAACTCCTTCAGTATAAAGACTCATGGTAATTTAAGCATCATAAGTAGGTAGCAGAGAGACTGCCGCAAATGTCTGATAAACTAATGCAGGATATTGTCCTGTGATACTATGTCCTTGTAAAGTCTCTTAATAAGGTTTCTTTATCTCCTAGGCGGACTCGACCTCTCACCTTGTGTTCCTCTCCAATAGAACTGCTGCCAAGGTTGAAGGAAAGGTCAGAATGGTTTCCTGGAAGCTAATGTCACAAGATTTCAAGCCCCCTCACCATGAAAAGAACTAGTCACAGCCCTCTTGTGAGACTCTCTGCATACTTGTTCTGTCTGCCATTGTGGTTATCCCCTTGGTCATCAGTTGCGAAGAGTGAGAACAGTGGCAACTCAGCTGTGTAGCCGACACCAACTTAACTGGCCTCCCAATCAGCTACTGAACTCCTTCAGTATAGAGACTCATGGTAAAATATATTATATATATATATATATTCCTTGTGAAGTCTCATACTTTAAGCATCATAAGCAGGTTAGCAGAGAGACTGCCCCAAAAGTCTGATAAACCCAAGCATTTTATTCACCTGTGAGATTGTTATTGTGAAGTCTCTTAATGAGGTTTCTTTATCTCCTAGATGGACTGGACTACTAACTCACCAATCAAACTGCTGTCAAGGTTGAAGGAAAGATCAGAATGGTTTCATGGAAGCTAACCAAAAAATAAAGTACAAAGAGGCATCTCTGAGATGCTCTCACGAACAGATTCAAATCCAGATAGAATTAATAAAATATAACTTTTAATATAATAGAAGTAAAAAAGGATAAATGATCCCTAAAACATATAAGATCTCAGTATTACAAGGACACATGGGATACAATGAAGATATAGGAATAAATTCATATAATGGCTAAACAAATGACCACATGGGTTGCAAACAAGAAAATTACTGAGTGTCACACATGGAAGACAATGGTAACTGAAGGTAATCTCTGCAAAGATTCATATATATATACTTAGAATCTCCTGATATTTAATACTACTCGTGTGTCATGAGCAGGAAAGAAACATTTCCTTATAACATATCAATGAATCTGCAGAAATAACATATACTTAGCTGACTCAGTGCTCCCAGCATAGACTGCCATGTTGGTAACGCTATGTATCTCCAGTGTCTCCGCTTGAAATGCACTTAGCATATATTCAACATTGATGTATTCTTATTGTACTTATAAGTAATCCTTCAGTGCACGAAATATTCTCAGTTCCACAAATGTATTTGGAGATCTCAGGATAGCAGTTGCTATACCAAGTCTGCTGCTACTGATATAACCTGAGCTTCCATAAACTTGTCATTAAGGTTGCTCTGTCTGCCATTGTGGTTATCCCCTTGGACCCTCTTGTACAAGTAAATAAAAATGCCTCCTTCTTGATTAGATCAGATTTTTGTCCTTCTTTACTGAGTCAAACTGACCCGTAACACGTGGCAAATACAAAACAATATTGGAAGTCACTGTTGGGCACCCAGCCACCGCTCTCAGTGTTATTGCCTGGTGACCGGACCATTGTCCACCACACTCTCACCTTCTTGTGTCACTTCCCCATCTTCTTTACACTGTAAGTTCTCTTGAGCAGGGTTGTCACTTCCTCATGTGTCGCACTGTTTCTCATGTCTTATTGTATGTATTTTTCAGTACCTACTGTAATCTTTAACCTTTGTATATATATATATATATATATATATATATATATATATATATATATATAGCTATCTGTTATAAAAATGGTTACATTAATTAATTACAATATTATTATTCATAATCATATTAATTATGATTATAATAATTATTCTAATCTCATCCTGAGATCCCTGCCTTCTACGGAAAAACACATAAAAATATATATATATTCAAGAGGCATTACAGATTTATGGTTACAAAATGTCCATTTATTAGAACACAATAATTAATCCAAATACATTAATAATACATGATAATACTATGGAAACAACATCTCTTAACTTAGCAGAAAGGCATTCTAAAGCTACCAATTATGTCCATGTGTGTGTATGATACTTTACCAGGCCTTCACAGTGTAGTGAAGAGATAAAAGCTCCAGAGAGCTGTAGATTGCAAGAGAGAGAAGATTGCAAGAGACCTTGCCAGGGCCTGGTATGCTCCGAGCCTATATCCTGTATTCTGAATCCCACCCCCATACTCGTGTCCTTTACTTCTTACTGGTCAGTTAGGTCACATGTCCTTCACAAAGTCCCCTCACTGGTCAGCTGTCCACACAAAGGATTCCTTCGGCCACATGTAAAACTAGACATATCCGGTTCTGAAAGTTACACGTACCCATGCGTTCAAGAATACCATATATGGTCTTCTGCTAATTCTCTGGATTAAACTGGGCCAGTGAAATCCATCGCCATCATGTGGTCATTCGGCAAATTCCTCCACTACTCAGAGAAGAGACCTGTAATCTCCGAATGAGTGAGAAAAAGAACGAATATAGATAGCCTTTCAGCTTTATATTAAAGGTGGTAATTATTCCCTACTTCTGACGCTAGGTGTCTTTTACACTATCCGTCTCAGTCCCTATTTTGTTTGCACCAATTATACAAAATGACCTTTTATCAGCTCTGTACATTGTCACCCAATCTGTATACATTATCATCCTCAGAGCGGGTACTTCATCTACTCTATCAAAGGGTTGTGTTGGTATAAGTCATATATAATGCTTCTTATAAGAATATATGTTTGTCACACAAAGACATATACAGAGACCCTGCATTATGTCATTGTAATGCAACTGTCCAAGTGGTAATTCTGTCTTGGAGGAGGAACACGACCCACAACCCTGACCTTGTTATGTGGAGAGAAGTGCAAAACAACATGGGTTATATATAAGGTCTCTGCAGAGCATCTGTGGCTTAGGAGTGATGCCCTGAAAAGCATCTGGGGTTTAGGAGTGATGTTCTGCAAAGTATCTGGGGTTTAGGAGTGATGCTCTGCAAAGCCTCTGCGATATAGGATTATTGCTCTCCAAAGAATCTGGGGTATAGGAGGGATGCTCTGCAAAGCCTCTGCGGTATAGGAGCGTTCCTCTCCAGCGTATCTGGGGTAAAGGAGTGATGCTCTGCAGAGCATCTGGTGTATAGGAGTGATGCTCTGCAGAGCATCTGGTGTATAGGAGTGATGCTCTGCAAAGCCTCTGCAGTTTAGGGGTGATGCTCTGCAGAGAATCTTGGGTTTAAGAGTGATGCTCTGCAGAGCATCTGGGGTATAGGTGCGATGCTCTGCAGATTCTCTGGGGTATAGGAGTGATGCTTTGCTGAGTGCCTGGTGTAGGAGTGATGCTTGACCTGCTAGTAGCCTTCTTGTGTATGTATGCTACTGAGACTTGCTCTTCTATGTAGCTCTGTTGATGAGTGGCAGTCTTTCAATAGAACTGAATAGACATACTATCAGCATCCTTTGGCACTCATTGCGAGGCTGTTTGATGTTGTTTTTTTTGTTATTAGAGGGGCTTTTGCTGTCATTGTAAGGTCGGCACTGATCTGCTTTTTGCAGTTATTGCAAGGCTGTCTCCTGGTGTATTTTGTGTGGTATGAGCAGCGTTGGCGCTCGTTGTGAGGCGCGCGGTAAATGTCTTTTGTGTTTATAGCAATGTTTTTATTTTTATTTTTTGTGTATATGTCTTTTTGTATGCCAATGAAATAATGAATAAATTAATAAATGAATATACTTTACCTATTTGGAAGCAATGTATGCAGGAAGCATTGTGCTAAAGAGCTGACAATCTGTTTTCATGGTTCTGCAGCATACAATGTAGGTTTGCAGTGTTGTGGAGCTGAGGTGTAAGTGTCAGCAATGTGTGCAGTGTGTAGTGTAAATAGGCTGCGCTGCTTCTGCATTGTGTAAGTTAGTGTTGTGAAATGGCGGCGAATGTGTATGTGGTATGCGGGTGTGGATGATTTAGCGTCCTTACTAATAGTGTATCTTGTACCTCGTACGGCTTTTTTGAAAATCCGTCTGTGCTTGGTGTTGTTTTGCGGGTTTAGAGTCCTGTAGCCTCGTTTTCGTTTTTTTCGGCGGCCATTTTTTCTCTCATTTAGGGGATTTTCGGGTGTCTAAACTCAGGAATTTGGACTTAAATTGAGGAGTAACTTCACTTGCAGAGGTCCTCGGTGCCCCCCCCTCACTGTGGGTAAGCTTTGTATGTCTTTTTTGTGTGTATTTATTGTGTTTTTAATGTTTTCAGGTGCGCGCGGTTTGGTTGTTAAGAGTTCGTAATGGCTTTTTTTCTAAGTCCCGCCTCTTGTATTTTTTTTAGGCTAAGTCCGTAAATGTAGTGTTGTAAGATCCGTGGTTCGTTTTTTAGCGCTTTTGTGTGTGTTTCTAACCGCTTGTAAGGCGCTGTAGAGCCTCCACCTCTGCAAATGTGGTCCTTCGATTCGCGAGGGTCCGCATTTGCGGTCTGCAATGAGCCGACGTTTGAGCCTCCACCTTCTACAAATACGGTCCCTCGCGCAAAGCGTGACGCCGATTCATAATTTGACAACTATTATATGTGATGAGCCAACAAATTCCATAGCTCTTTAACATGGGTAAGTATTAACACAGGGGCCTGCCTGGAGGGCCCTGCCTGTCTTTGAGCTTAGAATGTAGTGTCCATAGTGCTTTCCCCAAAGCTCCAGGCAAGATTGAGAACTTGCAAACTTACAAAGTACAATCGAACATCCATCTAATCCTGTTCGGAGCAAAAGCAAATGGCTGCCACCATTAAAGCACAAATCACTACAGAAGGTAAATATTACAAAAAAATTTGTCCATAAAAAATGATTATAAATATGACACTTGTGTAGTCCATAGTCCTGTGATGGTTGGGTGGTCTCTCACATCAGGGGTTTAGTGGACATACTCTGGTCTATAAAATCTGAGGTAATGGAGCCGGGGTCAGTCAGAGCCGTCTAATAACTATCAGAGCTGTGGGCTGTAAACGGCAATAACCGATTGGCTACACACAGATAATGAGCATGTCGAGCAGCCAATCAGTATAAGACTCTGAAGAGGGGCGGGAAGATTAACTGTGAAGGGATTCAAACCTCAATGTTCTGAACGGTCAGATGGGGCGGGAGGATAAGCTGATGTGTGATTGGTCGAGTAACAAGTTGATAGCATTTACAGCCAATCAGCATGCTTGAAAATGGCAGAAAAGTGACAGATATCTGACTGAGAATATAGAGGAAGGAAAAGATCACTAATAATAATAATATTTAGATATTATAATTGTCAAACTGCGATTTGTCGTCACGCTTGCAAAGCCATTGAGGCATTGAAGCCTTCTGAGCTCGCAGCACTTAGGCAATGAGCGCCGAAGGGAGAAAGTATATGGAGCAAAAGGAGGCGTTTTATGTAGAGGATATATCCAGTATTACAGGAATTATATGGAGTGGTTATATACAGTGATATGAGGTGTTGGAGGTGTTATATAGAGAGGAGTTATATGGAGGGGTTGTATGAACAATATAGTGGTTATATACTTTATTTATATGGAGAAGATATATAAACAGTAATATGAGGGTTATGTGAAGAGGTTATATACAGTGTTAGGAGGTGTTATATAGAGAGGAAGTTATATGGAGAGGTAATATGTAGCAATATAATAGTTATATGCAGATGTTATATACAGCTATGAGGGAAGCGATATGGATATTATAGAGGCATTTTATATAAACTAATATGTGAGTTATATGGAGAGAATATATACAGAAATTATATAGAGTTGTTATATACAGAGATAGGATGTGTTATGTAGAGAGAAGTTACATGAAGGAATATAGTGGTTATGGGTATATAAGTTAGTTATATGGAGTGGTTATAGGAAAGATACATTGAAAAATTATTTAAAGCTTTAGAAGAAGTTATTTAGAGAAGTTAAATAGGGCCATGTGGAAGTTATATGGAGTGATAGTATACATGAGCTATATGGAGAGAATATAGATACAGTAATATGGGTGTTTTATGAAGAGGTTATATGAAGGAGTATTTATGTGGAGTGGTTATATATGTGAGTTATATGGATATGATGTACTCTATACAGTAATATGGTGGTTATATGAAGAGATTGTCTGAGCCTGTTATGATAATGTGCAGTCAGGGAGTCACCCTACATTAGATAGACCCCCAGCACTGTCTGAGCCTGTCATGATAATGTGCAGTCAGGAGGTCACCCTACAAATCAGATAGACTCCCAGCACTGTCTGAGCCTGTCCTTATAATGTGCAGTCAGGAAGTCACCCTACATTAGATAGACCCCCAGCGCTGTCTGAGCCTGTCCTGATAATGTACAGTCATGAGGTCACCCTGCATTAGATAGATGCCAGACACTGTCTGGGCCTCTCGTGATAATGTGCAGCATGAGGTCACCCTACATAAGACAGACCCCCAGCACTGTCTGAGCCTGTCCTGATAATGTGCAGTCAGGCGGTCACCCTACATTAGATAGACCCCAGCATTGTCTGAGCCCGTCCTGATAAGGTGGAGTCAGGAGGTCACCCTACATTAGATAGACGCCCAGCACTGACTGAGCCTGTCCTGATAATGTGCAGCATGAGGTCACCCTACATTAGATGAACCCCCAGCACTGTCTGAGCCTGTCCTGATAATGTGCATTTCTGTGGTCACCCTACACAAGATAGGGGCCATGCACTGTCTTAGCCTATCATGATAATGTGCAGCATGAGGTCACCCTACATAAGACAGACCCCCAGCACTGTCTGAGCCTGTCTTGATAATGTGCAGTCATGAGGTCACCTTACATTAGATAGACCCCAGCACTTTCTGAGCCTGTCCTAATAATATGCACTTAGGAGGTCACCCTACATTAGATAGACCCCCAGCACTGTCTGAGCCTGTCCTGATAATGTGCATTCCTGTGGTCACCCTACATTAGATAGATGCCCAGCACTGTCTGAGCCTGTCCTGATAATGTGCAGCAGTCTTACTCCGATCCTTCACAACCCCCAGGGCAAGTGTAAGGCACTGTCTTCCTCATACCCAGATCCTCACACCCTCCAGGGCAAGTGTAACAACCTGTATTCCCGTACCCTGATTCTTCATACCCACATGGTAATTGTAAAAATACTGATAATGTGCAGCAGTCTTCACCATACCCCGATCCTTCACCACCCCCACCCCCCCAGGACAAGTATAAGAACTTATCTTCCCCATACCCCGATCCTTCACACCCCCCTGGACAAGTGTAAGTGATTGACAGAGAGGTGATGCCGACACTGAGCGTTGTGTATGGAAGATGAGGTTAGCGGAGGCATTCATAATGGATTGAAGTGGAGACAGTCGGGTGGTGGGTAGGCCAACAAGAAGCGAGTTGCAGTACTCTAGTTGAGAGATGATGAGAGAGTGTATAAGGATTTTAGTTGTGTCTTGTGTAAAATAATAGTGCCAAATTCTGGAAATGTTTTTTAGATGGAGAAGACAAGATTTAGTTAGTGATTGCATGTGAGGGATGAAAGACAGAGGGGGGTCCAGTAGAACTCCAAGACAACAGGCTTGGGAGGAGGGGGTGATGATGACGTTGTTGACAATGAGAGAGATGTTAGGAATTTACACTGTGGGAGAGGGAGGGAAGATTAGGAGTTCAGTTTTAGATATGTTGAGTTTGAGATAGTTGGTGGACATCCAAGAGGATATACTAGAGAGGCAGTTGGAGACGTGTGTTAGAAGAGGGGGATAGATCTGGTGCGGAGAGGTAGATCTGCATAGAGATGATAATAAAGCCCAAAAGGGTTTATTAGGGTACCAAGTGAGGAAGTGTAGATGGGAAAGAGGAGGGGGCCTAGGACTAATCCTTGGGGTATGCCAACAAACAGGAGGTGAGGAGAAGAAGAGGTGTCAGAGAAGGAGATACTGAATGATCGATTTTGTAGGTATGATGAGAATCACGAGAGAGCATCCTGAGGACAGGTAGTGAAGCGAGTGGATGATAGCAGTTTGGAGACTTTGTCCTCTGTAGCCGGATCAAAGCAGTTCATGGTGGCTGTGAGATTGGAGAAGGGAGAAGACTGGGTGTTGTTGGTTGGTTTAGACTGTGGAGTGTGTGAGCCACTGTGAGATAAGAGTTCATTGCGGATGTTTTTCATTTTATTAATAAAATGGTTGAAGAAGTCTTCAGCTGTGAGAGAGGAAGGGATGGGGGGAGGTGGTGGGCGGACGAGAGTATTGGAAGTGGCGAAAGGACGCTTGGGGTTAGAGGACAGAGTTGATATTAGTGATGTAAAGTACTGCTGTTTGGCATGGTTGAGGGGGAGGAATAGGAGCGTAACATACATTTGTAGCGGAGGAAATCTGCTGAAGTGTGTGATTTCCTCCATAGTCGTTCAGCAGTGCGGGAGCACCTCTGGATGTATCGTGTTTGTGTAGTGTGCCATGGTTGTGGATAAGAGCGAGGGCATCTGCGTGTGGATATGGGGGCCAGAGTGTCAAGGGTGGAAGAGAGAGTAGAGTTGTAGAGTGAGGTGGCAGTGTCAGGGCAGTTGAGGTTGGTGATGGGGCTGAGAAGGGGTTGGATAATAGTGGAGAGCTGAGTAGGGTCAAGTGCTCGCAGGTTTCTGTTCTTGATGGTGGCAAGGGTTGGAAAGGGGTGGTGGGAGGAAGAAGAGGTGAGGTTGAAGGTAAGGAAGTGGTGGTCAGATAGAGGGAGTGGGTGGATGACTGGGTTGGAGGTTGTGCTGAGATTGGTGAAGATAGGGTCTAGAGAGTGTCCAGCATGATAAGATGAAGAATCAGTAAGTTGTGAGAGGCAGAGGGAAGAGGTGAGTGCAAGCAGTTTGGCTGCTGCTGGGGAGGTGGGGGTGTCAACAGCAATGTTAAAATCTCCAAGTTTCAGTGAAGGAACATTGGAGGAGAGAAAGTGAGGGAGCCAGGCAGAAAAGTGATCAAGAAATTGAGAGGGAGTGCCTGGGGGGCGATAGATCACAGCTACACGTAGAGAGATAGGGGAGAAGAGGCGGATTGTATGAGCTTCAAAAGATGAGAATTGGAGGGATGGGACAGGGGGTATGAGGTGAAAAGTACAGCGAGTGGAAAGCAATATACCCACACCACCACCTTGTTTATTCCCAGGTCTAGGTGTGTGGCTGAGGTGAAAACCACCATGAGAGAGTGTTGCAGGGGAGGCAGTGTCTGAGGATGAGAGCCAGATTCCAGTGAGAGCCAGTAGATTGAGGGAGTTGGAAATGAATAAATTGTGAGTGAAAGTGAGTTTATTGCAGATAGATTGTGCGTTCCAGAGGGCGCAGGAGAAAGGTAGAGTTGGAGGTTTGTGACATATGATGGATATCAGATTCTGGGTGTTACGGGTGTTTGCTGGCCTTGAACCAGAGGGTGGCTGACAGCGAGTGGAGATGAGTGAGGGATCTGGGTTAGGGGATATATGTCCCGCATCCAGGAGAAGGACGAATGAATGGGAATGAAGATGGGACTGGGACTTACAGTGTTGTTTCTGCTTGGGAGTGTTAGGGAGTGGATGAGATTGTGACTGGAGGAGGAGAGGAGCTCGTGGGAGCAGAGAAGAAGAGAGGAGAGAAGAGAAGATGAGATGGTAATACTGTTGGGGACATAATATGGATATAGTTACATAGTTACATAGTAATTAAGGTTGGAAAAAGACTTTCAGTCCATCAAGTTCAACCTTTTAAGATCTCCTTTGATCTGCAATATGCAGATTACATTAATTAATTAGTTTTTAATTAATTATTAATCAATGTTTTTTTATTTGTTTTTTTAGCAGTTGGTGTTGACTGAACAGGTGCAAGTCATATGAGTTTCTATAAATTAAGAGAATGCAGGGGCGGGTGGGTGTGGGGCAGTGAGGGAGGGCAGAGAGAGCATCATCAATATCAGGTTAGCTCAGTGCAGATCGTTTCCTTTACTGCATAAACATTACAATGCCTATTAATTTAGTTCAGTCTGTATCGGTATAAATCTGTCTGTAAATAGTTCCATCCATATGAGTTTAGCTTGGCGCGTGTCATATTAATTCAATATAGTTAAGTTCTTAACCCATAAGCTTAGTTCTAAGCCCACCATGTAGTTCATCCAATGTATATTCGTTATTTATTCTATATAATTTTAAGTATTTGTATTTGTTGTTTTCAATTCAAACCAGTTTAGTTAGATAATCCAGCCAAAGCTGACCTTGCGTCAGCAGCACACCGCACTAGCAAGGAACATATCTTAGAAATACTTGATAAATAAGCAACAAACTGCATATAAATAGGTTCAGCTACATTTATTTTTAAGCAAACTGTTTAGAAATGAAATATTGTAGCAGCCGATCAGATGTACGGTGACATCAGTGATGTGTCTGATGACTCTGGCAGGGGTCGGGATGGCAGGGGTCACAATGATCTACAATAAAAGAAACAAAAAAAAGATGATGTTAGAGTATATGAAATAAATTCTTAAATATTCACTCAAAAAATATACTACAGTTGCACCAATTGTATATAAATCATTTACTAGTCATCTATATTATTTTAATTTGTTTTGGAATGTCCCACCGAGTTTATTTGCACGATCACCATCATCACTCTCATTCTTCTTAAATATTTAGTAAGATTTGTATAATTTATCACATGTACCTTTCTTCTGGTCACAATGGCTCTGCTCATGGCTCTGCTGTACTGGTTTGCAAGCTGGAAGAAAGAGGTAAGATATAATCACATACCCATCCATTTGTTTCCCTTTATATGGGGGCATTGTCTTGTCTAAGAACTAAATGTTTCAATGTTATGTACAGTATAAGAAATTTGACATGTGACTTACGGTCATGGCAAGCACTTTGTTGTTGGCATGGATCATGGCAGGCACTTTGTTGTTGGCATGGATCATGGCACTGCTTCTGGCACGGGTCCTTGCAGGGATCATGGCAGTGGGTCTTCTGGTGGCTGTGTCCTCCTTTGACTCCAGACATGACTGGTCTTTGGTTCTGTAGGATCTGTTTCTGAGATAAACCAAGGAAGAGAGATTCCTAGAGATGTGTCTGGTTGGCTTGAAGGAGCTGCTTTTATACCAGAGATCAATATGGGACACCTCCTTGTACTGATGTGTCTTGAGATGAGCAATGCCAGTTTTGCAAAATCATAAACTTTAAAAAATGTCATAAACTAAAATTAGATTTTTCAAAATGGGTGTTACACAGAAGACAACTCACAACACTCATGTGTCAGTTTATAAAAAGGTAATAACTTCAATTAGGAATCCTTAGGATTGAACTCCTTTCTTCTTTGATCCCAAAGTAAAACATGAAGAGAGTCAGAAACACCTTATCTACCTCTCCGAAATGGGAATTGGATCTTAATGCCCAGATTTTTAATTAAATAATATATAATGGTCAAGAAGTTCCTCTGACTGCGTTTATCAAGCTATCTACATTATGTCATAGCCCATCTGAGGCTTTCAACCAGAGTGCTGCAAGCTCTTCCCAAGTCTGCCGCAATATATTCACTCCTCCATCTAAGTCCTCAAACCAAATGTTAAAGTGAAGTTGGAAATAAAGGAACATTATTATTAGGTAAAATGATTGGACAGGATGATGGAAATTAGTAAGAAGCTAAAGAAGAAACCGAAGAGAAAGAAGGACGGAAGAGTTGAAGGTCGTAGGAGACTGAGCAAATTGATCTAAGACGTTAGAGGCATTAAATAGGAAACCAAAGTGAGGAAATTTGGAAAAAACATAGAATGTGCTGAAGAGCTTAAAGGAATTTTGAGGACAGGAGAGGCGGAGATGCATAGATGAGGTCATTGAAGCAATAAACATTAGCTTGAGGGAGCTCTGAGAGGCAGTAGGTGACAGACATGCCTGATGTGCTGTGGTCCATAGGGTCACATAGAGTCAGACATGACTGAATGGCTGAACAACAACAATACCATATACATATAAGTACATAAGTACAGTTTGTCTTTTAGGACCATATTTAGAGGCTGTGTATCAGTTCAAGATTTAACACAAATATTCAGATGCCTTTGCAGAAGGATTTAACACCATGTTCAAGCTTTCAGAATGCAGTTTTTCTTGGAATTATTATTATGTTTTATTAGTATTAAAATTATAATTATTATTATTATTTGTTTGTTTAGTGCAACAGTTTCCTTGGCTCCAGGGGTACAATAATCCCTTGGATTGAATAATGTTGTAATAATTTACACACACATTGCTATTTAGAAATGTTTTGCTTTGTAAATTCATATCAAAGTATTCAATCCAATTGTTTGCTGTAACCTAATAAGGTCCAAAGATCTTGTAATACACAAGAAGAAAACCTCCGCTGGACCATGACACACTTTAAAAACACAATTAGAGTAACGTATTGACCATTAGATATTGTGTCATTAACATATGGTCTTTAAGATGCCATTCCAGTTTTGGAGTGGTAGATTTGATGTCTCTTCCACTCTTCATGTTTTACTTTGTGATCAAAGAAGAAATGAGTTGAGTCCTAAGGATTCCTAATTGAAGTTATTACCTTTATATAAACTGACACTTAAGTGTTGTGAGTTGTCTTCTGTGAAACACTTAGACAATCTAATTTTAGTTTAAGACATTTTCTTAAGGTTATGTTCTTGCAAAGCTCGTATTGCTCATCTCATGAGTCGTCACGGCGTGTAAAAGGAAACATATCTGGGGATCTCTCTTCTTTGGTTTATCTCAGAAGCAGATCTTACAGAACCAAGGACCAGTTAAGTCTGAAGTCAAAGGACTCCAAGACATCTAATCTTAATTAATTATATCTGTCACAAAGTAAACCACCATCATATTATTTTTTTTTTTGCCTCTCCCCATGTTTTACATGATGATCAAAGATGAAATATGTAGAATCCTGGAATCTTAACTGAAGACCTGTTCCCTTTATATGTATTGAGACATAAGTGGTGGGTTGTGTCATTCGTGATACACCCACTCAGAAGATGATAATCTAATTTGTGTCTATGAAGTCTCCTCAGTTTTCTTTTGCAAAACTTGCACTGCTCATCACATGAGTCATCAGTGGAAGGATGTCCCCCAACTCCATCTCAAGTGTGTAAAAGGAGAAGGCCCACCAAACTTAGACACATCTTTGGGAATCTCTCCTCTTGGTTTATCTCAGAAGCAGATCCTGCTGAACCAACAAAACAGTCATGTCTGGGGTCAAAGGAGGACACGGCCACCAGAAAACCCACTGCCAGTATCCCAGCAAGGACCCGTGCCAGAAGCAGTGCCATGATCCATGCCAACAACAAAGTGCCTGCCATGATTGTAAGTGACATCATTGTAAATGGTTGTTTTCCAGTTTAGACCTTCACATAACTAAGTAGTAGCCAATGCAACTTTCCTATCTTCAGATAGATTACATTGAAACATTTATTTCTTTAAAAAGCTGAACTCCCATATAAAGTGATAAAAATAAATATGTGATCAAAGCAAAGTTATGTTTTACCTCTTTCTTCCAGCTTGCAAACCTGTCCAGCAGAGCCATGAGCAGAGCCATTGTGATCAGAAGAAAGGTACATGTGATTAATCATACAAATCTTATAATGTGGTCGGAAGGAAGTGTGAAGAAGGATGTGTTTGATGATGGTCTTACAAATTATAAAAAACTAATAATAACATATAGAAGGCTAGTAAATGATTTATATACAATTGGTGCATCTGCAGTACTTCCCACTTGGACTTTTGGAGTGAGTATTTAAGAACTTATTTCACATACTCCAAAATGATATTTGTCTGTTTTATTGTAGATCATTGTGACCCCTGCCATCCTGACCCCTGCCATCCCGACCCCTGCCATCCTGACCCCTGCCATCAGAAGCGACACTGATGTCACCGGACCGTCTGCTACAATGTTTAATTTTTAAACAGTTTGTTAAAAATAAAAGTAGCTGAACCTATTTGTTTCAGTTTAATCACTTATCAAATATTTCTAATAACTAATTACTAAGTTTTATTCCTTGTTTACTCATTGTGCTGCTGATCCAAGTTCAGTTTGGGCTGGATTATCTAACTAAATTGGTAGAACTGATCAGAACTGAACACAACAAATATAAGCACTGGCCAAAAATGACATAGAATTAACTCTATATGGGATTAACTATTTTGTGCAAGGGCGGAGCTTCCAGTGGTGCAAATGGTGCAATGCACCAGGTTCCTCTTCTGGGGGGGGGGGCAGTGCTGTGCAATTTTGTTTTTGCATCTAATTTTTTTTCAGTGTAGGCAGGAGGTAAGGGAAGAGGAGAAACTAGGGAAATGGGTCTGGGGGGGGCAGCTATGAGAAATGGTCTTGAGGAGGGCTGCTTTTTTGCAAAGGGGTGTTAAATGAAGCATCTGTGGCAAAGGT
Organism: Discoglossus pictus; assembly: GCA_027410445.1. NCBI lineage: Eukaryota > Metazoa > Chordata > Amphibia > Anura > Alytidae > Discoglossus > Discoglossus pictus. The sequence continues at coordinate 13,793,990 of CM050171.1, read as the reverse complement.
GTTCTGGTGGAGGGGGGGGGGGGTGCCATTATGGGAAAGGGTCCAGGGGAGGGGTGCCATTATGGGAAAGGGTCCTGGGGAGGGTTGCCATTATGGGAAAGGATCCTGGGGAGGGGTGCAGTTATACGGAAGGGGGCCTGGGTGGAGCAGCTATGGGAAATGGTCTTGGGAAGGGGTGCTTTTATGCAAAGGGGTGTTAAAGGAAGCATCTGTGGGAAAGGTATTCTGGGGAGGGGTGCCATTATGGAAAAGGGTCCTGGGGAGGGGTGCTGTTATAGGGAAGGGGCCCTGGATGGAGCAGCTATGGGAAAGGGTCTTGGAGAGAGGTGATGTTATGAAGGGGTCTTAGGGAGTTGAACTATTATAGAAAGTGGTCTTGGGGAGAGGCATTTAGTGAGTTGGCATCGGGGGCTTACATTTTATTTGCCCCCGGCCCTCCATCCTTTAGTAACTGATATGATAGGAAGCAATAATGTGTACTGATGCAATAAACTAAATTAACACTAAAAAGACCAATATACAATGAGTGAATATATATGAATGTATATGCTGTATATACATGTTTGAAAACCTTGTGTCTGACTAAGAACATTAAGTAGGGATATATATTAAGTAGTAGTTTAGATTTTCAAAGTAGTATCATTGGAACATAAGCCACAGCGGAGCTTTAAAACCACTAATTTGAAAAGCAAATAACTCAATTAAATGAGCAGCAAATTTGGGAAGGAAAGCACTTTCTCGGCATGCTATTGGATCTTCTTATTGTGCAGGGCACATGTGGGGACTTCAGTGTCCGTTTAACTAAATTGATAAATTCTCCTTTGATATTGGTTGTAGCGATCCAGAAGGGGATATCAATATATATATTTATTTATACACTATAAATACATAGGAGAGAAAAAGGAGAGCAAAGACAGAAAAGCAGAGAGAGAACGGAGGGGAATGGGGAAAAGAGAGAGAGAGAAGGAGGGCAAAGACAGAAATGGAGAGAGAGAAGAGAGAGAGGAAAGGAGAGAGGGTAGGAGAGCATAGACAGAAAATAGAGAGAGAAGGGAGAGAAGATAGTGTAGAAGAGAGACTGGAAAGATGTGAGAAGCGAGAACAGACAGAAGTAGAGAGAGAAGGGAGAGCAAAGACAGAAAATGAGAGAGAGAGAAGTGAGAGGAGAAAGGAAAGGAGAAAGTTTAGGGGAGGTAAGGGGAGAAGAGGGATAAACGAGAATGATAGTGGAAAAGAAAGAGAGAGAAAAGGGGAAGGGAGTGGAGAGGAGATAGAGGAAAGCAGAGGGGGAACACGATAAGGGAGAAAGAGAGAATAAATAATAAAAACAGAAAAAAGGAAAAAATAAAGAAGAAAAAAATAAACATATAAAATAAAGATTGTTGAATCATATTTTCACTTTCCAATAAATGTTCTATCAGTTAAAATTTCTATTTTGTAACTAACTTCCCAATGAAACTGACTCATGCCGTCATTTTTTATGGGTTGATGGGTAATTACTCTAATACAGGAATACCTCGATTAATGCTGTAGATGGTTCCAGGCAACAGTGCTAAGCGAAACAGCTCTAAACGGGGCAGTAACATGGGAAAGATAGAGATAGGGGAGCATGGGGAAGATAGGGATAGGGGAACATGGGGAAGATAAGGATAGGGGAAAATGGGGAAGATAGGGATAGGGGAACATGGAGAAGATAGGGATAGGGGAACATGGGGAAGATAGGGATAGGGGAACATGGGGAAGATAGGGAGAGGGAACCATTGGGAAGATAGGGATAGGGGAACATGGGGAAGATAGGGATAGGGGAACATGGAGAAGATAGGGATAGGGGAACATGGGGAAGATAGGGGAACATGGGGAAGATAGCGATAGGGGAACATGGGGGACAAAGGGATAGGGAAACATGGGGAAGATAGGGATAGGGGAACATGGTGAAGGTAGGGATAGGGGAACATAGTGAAGATAGAGGAACATGGGGAAGATAGAGATAGGGGAACATGGGGAAGATAGGGATAGGGGAACATGGGGAAGATAGGCATAGGGAAATATGGGGAAGATAGGGATAGGGAAATATGGGGAAGATGGGGATAGGGAAACATGGGGAAGATAGGGATAGGGGAAAATGGGGAAGGTAGGGATAGGGAAACATGGGGAAGATAAGGATAGGGGAACATGGGGAAGACTGGGATAGGGAAACATGGGGAAGATTGGGGAACATGGGGAAGGTAGGGGAACATAGGGAAGATAGGGATAGGGAAACATGGGGAAGATAGGTATAGGGGGACATGGGAAAGATAGGCATAGGGGAACATGGGGAAGGTAGGGATAGGGGAACATGGGGAAGATAGGGGAACATGGGGAAGTTAGGGATCGGAGAACATGGGGAAGATAGGGATTGGACAACATGGGGAAGATAGGGGAACATGGGGAAGATAGGGATAGGGAAACATGGGGAAGATAGGCATAGGGGAACATGGGGAAGATAGGTATAGGGAAACATGGGGAAGACAGGAAAAGGGGAACATGGGGAAGATAGGGATAGGGAAACATGGGGAAGATAGGGATAGGGGAACATGGGGAAGATAGGCATAGGGGAACATGGGGAAGATAGGGATAGGGAAAAATGGGGAAGATAGGGATAGGGGAACATGGGGAAGATAGGGATAGGGGAACATATGGAAGATAAGGATAGGGGAACATGGGGAAGATAGGGATAGGGGAACATGGAAAAGATTGGGATAGGGAAACATTGGGAAGATAGGGATAGGGGAACATGGGGAAGATAGGGATAGGGGAACATGGGGAAGATAGGGATAGGGGAACATGGAGAAGATAGGGATAGGGGAACATGGGGAAGATAGGGATAGGGGAACATGGGGAAGATAGGGATAGGGGAACATGGAGAAGATAGGGATAGGGGAACATGAAGAAGATAGGGGAACACGGGGAAAATAGGGATAGGGGAACATGGGGGACATATGGATAGGGAAACATGGGAAGATGGGGATAGGGGAACATGGGGAAGGTAGGGATAGGGGAACATAGGGAAGATAGGGGAACATGGGGAAGATAGAGATAGGGGAACATGGGGAAGATGGGGATAGGGGGACATGGGGAAGATAGGGATAGGGGAACATGGGGAAGATAGGGAGAGGGAAACATGGGGAAGATAGGGATAGGGGAACATGTGGAAGATAGGGATAGGGGAACATGGAGAAGATAGGGGAACATGGAGAAGTTAGGGGAACATGGGGAAGATAGGGATAGGGGAACATGGGGGACATAGGGATAGGGAAACATGGGGAAGGTAGGGATAGGGGAACAAAGGGAAGATAGGGGAACATGGGGAAGATAGGGGAACATGGGGAAGATAGGCATAGGGGAACATGGGGAAGATAGGCATAGGGAAACATGGGGAAGATAGGGGAACATGGGAAAGTTAGGGATAGGGGAACATGGGGAAGGTAGGGATAGGGGAACATGGGGAAGATAGGGATAGGGGGGAACATGGGGAAGATAGGGATATGGAAACATGGGGAAGATAGTGATAGGGGAACATGGGGAAGATAGGGATAGGGAAACATTGGGAAGATAGGGGAACATGGGGAAGATAGGGATAGGGGGGAACATGGGGATAGGGGGGAACATGGGGAAGATAGGGATAGGGAAACATGGGGAAGATAGGGATAGGGGAACATGGGGAAGATAGGGATAGGGAAACATGGGGGAGATAGGGATAGGGGAACATGGGGAAGATAGGGAAACATGGGGAAGTTAGGGATAGGGGAATATGGGGAAGATAGGGATTGGACAACATGGGGAAGATAGGGGAACATGGGGAAGATAGGGATAGGGAAACATGGGGAAGATAGGGAAACATGGGGAAGATAGGGGAACATGGGGAACATGGGGAAGATAGGGTTAGGGAAACATTGGGAAGATAGGGATAGGGGAACATGGGGAAGATAGGGATAGAGAAACATGGGGAAGACAGGAAAAGGGGAACATGGGGAAGATAGGGATAGGGAAACATGGGGAAGATAGGGATAGGGGAACATGGGGAAGATAGGGATAGGGAAACATGGGGAAGATAGGGATAGGGAAACATGGGGAAGATAGGGATAGGGGAACATGGGGAAGATAGGGATTGGGGAACATTGAGAAGATAGGGATAGGGGAACTTGTGACAAAAACACACAGTTGCTATTGAAATGTAAACTTTTTTGTTTTATAGGAACATCAATGAAACCGCAAACATAACACTAACACAACTAAACATTAACAGAAATATAAATTTACATTTGTTATGTGAGCTTTTGGGTCATCCTGGATTCCATAGATTTTTTTTTTTGTGTTGAGAATCAGAGCATTAAAAAGGGTTTGGCAGCTAAATTATCATTATAGTGAGGCAGGGTGTTATAGAGAGGGAGAGTGTTACAGTGAGGCAGTGCGTTATAAGAAAGCAGTGTGTTATAGCGAGGCAGTGTGTTATAGCGAGGCAGTGCGTTATAGGGAGGCAGTGTGTTATAGCGAGGCAGTGCGTTATAGCGAGGAAGTGTATTATAGCGAGGCAGTGTGTTATAGCGAGGCAGTGCGTTATAGGGAGGCAGTGTGTTATAGCGAGGCAGTGCGTTATAGCGAGGAAGTGTATTATAGCGAGGCAGTGTGTTATAGCGAGGCAGCGAGTTATAGCTAGGCAGTGCATTATAGCGAGGCAGGGCGTTATAGCGAGGCAGTGTGTTATAGCGAGGCAGTGCGTTATAGCGAGGCAGTGCGTTATAGGGAGGCAGTGTGTTATAGCGAGGCAGTGCGTTATAGCGAGGCAGTGTATTATAGCGAGGCAGTGTGTTATAGCGAGGCAGCGAGTTATAGCTAGGCAGTGCATTATAGCGAGGCAGGGCGTTATAGCGAGGCAGTGTGTTATAGCGAGGCAGGGCGTTATAGAGAGGTAGTGTGTTATAGCGAGGCAGTGCGTTATAGCGAGGCAGTGTGTTATAGGGAGGCAGCGAGTTATAGCGAGGCAGTGCGTTATAGCAAGGCAGTGTGTTATAGCAAAGCAGTGCGTTATAGCGAGGCAGTGTGTTATAGCGAGGCAGTGCGTTATAGCGAGGCAGTGCATTATAGCGAGGCAGGGCGTTATAGCGAGGCAGTGTGTTATAGCGAGGCAGGGTGTTATAGAGAGGGAGTGTGTTACAGTGAGGCAGTGCGTTATAGGAAGGCAGTGTGTTATAGCGAGGCAGTGCGTTATAGCGAGGCAGTGTATTATAGCGAGGCAGTGTGTTATAGCGAGGCAGCGAGTTATAGCTAGGCAGTGCATTATAGCGAGGCAGGGCGTTATAGCGAGGCAGTGTGTTATAGCGAGGCAGGGCGTTATAGAGAGGGAGTGTGTTATAGCGAGGCAGTGCGTTATAGCGAGGCAGTGTGTTATAGGGAGGCAGCGAGTTATAGCGAGGCAGCGAGTTATAGCGAGGCAGTGCGTTATAGCGAGGCAGTGTATTATAGCGAGGCAGTGTGTTATAGCGAGGCAGCGAGTTATAGCTAGGCAGTGCATTATAGCGAGGCAGGGCGTTATAGCGAGGCAGTGTGTTATAGCGAGGCAGGGCGTTATAGAGAGGTAGTGTGTTATAGCGAGGCAGTGCGTTATAGCGAGGCAGTGTGTTATAGGGAGGCAGCGAGTTATAGCGAGGCAGTGCGTTATAGCAAGGCAGTGTGTTATGGCAAAGCAGTGCGTTATAGCGAGGCAGTGTGTTATAGCGAGGCAGTGCGTTATAGCGAGGCAGTGCATTATAGCGAGGCAGGGCGTTATAGCGAGGAAGTGTGTTATAGCGAGGCAGGGTGTTATAGAGAGGGAGTGTGTTACAGTGAGGCAGTGCGTTATAGGAAGGCAGTGTGTTATAGCGAGGCAGTGCGTTATAGCGAGGCAGTGTATTATAGCGAGGCAGTGTGTTATAGCGAGGCAGGGCGTTATAGCAAGGCAGTGCATTATACCGAGGAAGTGCGTTATAGGGAGGCAGTGTGTTATAGCGAGGCAGTGCGTTATAGCGAGGCAGTGTATTATAGCGAGGCAGTGTGTTATATCGAGGCAGCGAGTTATAGCTAGGCAGTGCATTATAGCGAGGCAGGGCGTTATAGCGAGGCAGTGTGTTATAGCGAGGCAGGGCGTTATAGAGAGGGAGTGTGTTATAGCGAGGCAGTGCGTTATAGCGAGGCAGTGTGTTATAGGGAGGCAGCGAGTTATAGCGAGGCAGCGAGTTATAGCGAGGCAGTGCGTTATACCGAGGCAGTGTGTTATAGCAAAGCAGTGCGTTATAGCGAGACAGTGCGTTATAGCGAGGCAGCGCGTTATAGCGAGGCAGCAAGTTATAGCAAGGCAGTGCGTTATAGGGAGGCAGTGTGTTATAGGGAGGCAGTGCGTTATAGCGAGGCAGTGCGTTATAGGGAGGCAGGGCATTATAGCGAGGCAGCGTGTTATAGCGAGTCAGTGCGTTATAGCGAGGCAGCGAGTTATAGCGAGGCAGTGCGTTATAGCGAGGCAGTGTGTTATAGGGAGGCAGTGCGTTATAGCGAGGCAGTGTGTTATAGCGAGGCAGTGCGTTATAGTGAGGCAGCGTGTTATAGCGAGGCAGTGTGTTATAGCGAGGCAGTGCGTTATAGTGAGGCAGTGTATTATAGCGAGGCAGTGTGTTATAGCGAGGCAGGGCGTTATAGCAAGGCAGTGCGTTATACCGAGGAAGTGCGTTATAGGGAGGCAGTGTGTTATAGCGAGGCAGTGTGTTATAGCGAGGCAGTGCGTTATAGTGAGGCAGTGTATTATAGCGAGGCAGTGTGTTATAGCGAGGCAGGGCGTTATAGCAAGGCAGTGCGTTATACCGAGGAAGTGCGTTATAGGGAGGCAGTGTGTTATAGCGAGGAAGTGCGTTATAGCGAGGCAGTGTATTATAGCGAGGCAGTGTGTTATAGCGAGGCAGTGCGTTATAGTGAGGCAGCGTGTTATAGCGAGGCAGTGTGTTATAGCGAGGCAGTGCGTTATAGTGAGGCAGTGTATTATAGCGAGGCAGTGTGTTATAGCGAGGCAGGGCGTTATAGCAAGGCAGTGCGTTATACCGAGGAAGTGCGTTATAGGGAGGCAGTGTGTTATAGCGAGGCAGTGTGTTATAGCGAGGCAGTGCGTTATAGTGAGGCAGTGTATTATAGCGAGGCAGTGTGTTATAGCGAGGCAGGGCGTTATAGCAAGGCAGTGCGTTATACCGAGGAAGTGCGTTATAGGGAGGCAGTGTGTTATAGCGAGGAAGTGCGTTATAGCGAGGCAGTGTATTATAGCGAGGCAGTGTGTTATAGCGAGGCAGCGAGTTATAGCTAGGCAGTGCATTATAGCGAGGCAGGGCGTTATAGCGAGGCAGTGTGTTATAGCGAGGCAGGGCGTTATAGAGAGGGAGTGTGTTATAGCGAGGCAGTGCGTTATAGCGAGGCAGTGTGTTATAGGGAGGCAGCGAGTTATAGCGAGGCAGCGAGTTATAGCGAGGCAGTGCGTTATACCGAGGCAGTGTGTTATAGCAAAGCAGTGCGTTATAGCGAGACAGTGCGTTATAGCGAGGCAGCGCGTTATAGCGAGGCAGCAAGTTATAGCAAGGCAGTGCGTTATAGGGAGGCAGTGTGTTATAGGGAGGCAGTGCGTTATAGCGAGGCAGTGCGTTATAGGGAGGCAGCGTGTTATAGCGAGTCAGTGCGTTATAGCGAGGCAGCGAGTTATAGCGAGGCAGTGCGTTATAGCGAGGCAGTGTGTTATAGGGAGGCAGTGCGTTATACCGAGGCAGTGTGTTATAGCAAAGCAGTGCGTTATAGCGAGACAGTGCGTTATAGCGAGGCAGCGCGTTATAGCGAGGCAGCAAGTTATAGCAAGGCAGTGCGTTATAGGGAGGCAGTGTGTTATAGGGAGGCAGTGCGTTATAGCGAGGCAGTGCGTTATAGTGAGGCAGCGTGTTATAGCGAGGCAGTGTGTTATAGCGAGGCAGTGCGTTATAGTGAGGCAGTGTATTATAGCGAGGCAGTGTGTTATAGCGAGGCAGGGCGTTATAGCAAGGCAGTGCGTTATACCGAGGAAGTGCGTTATAGGGAGGCAGTGTGTTATAGCGAGGCAGTGTGTTATAGCGAGGCAGTGCGTTATAGTGAGGCAGTGTATTATAGCGAGGCAGTGTGTTATAGCGAGGCAGGGCGTTATAGCAAGGCAGTGCGTTATACCGAGGAAGTGTGTTATAGCGAGGCAGTGCGTTATAGCGAGGCAGTGTGTTATAGGGAGGCAGTGTGTTATAGCGAGGCAGTGCGTTATAGTGAGGCAGTGCGTTATAGGGAGGCAGTGCATTATAGTGAGGCAGGGCGTTATAGTGAGGCAGGGTGTTATAGTGAGGCAGTGGGAAACAGCGCTAAAAGGGGTAGTATAATAAATAATAAATCACAGACAAACTCAATTTTAAATTTCCTTCCGTGGCTCTTGGTGTTTGGATCATACACACGCATTGAGTCCGTGTTATACTGTGTTATATCCAATGGGGGGGGCGTGTCTGGCAAAAACAGCTTTATAGCGAATAAGTGTTAAGCAGGGTCTGCTCTGCCTGTATATATATATATATATATATCTATATATATATATATATATATATATATATATATATATATATATATATATATATATATTCATTGTATAATGGTCTTTAAAATGTAATTGTAACTATCTCATCAGTTCACATCATTCAGTATCAGTTTTGGTTAAGTTTGCACAAATTCAGATTGTTGTTGTTTAATCATTCAGTCATGGATTATCTGTAAGGTTGTCTTGGCACGACTAACGGTGTAGATTTCAGTTCCTTCTCCGGTGGACCGTGATTTGAACTTTCTGCTATGACCTGCCCATCTTGGGTGACCCTGCATGGGTCACAGCTTAATTGAAGTACATGTGCCCCTTCACTATGACAAGGTAGTGATCCAGAAAGGGATTTTCTCATTACATTTGTTTGAATATTATTACAATTAGTTGAAGATCAGTATCAGCTCAGTGCACATTAGTTTACTTTACTGCACAAACATCTCCATGCCTAGTAATTTAGTTTAGTCTGTATCAGTAAACAGCTCCATCCATATGAGCTTAGCTTGGTGGATCCAGTATATATATATATATAGGTAAGAGCCTAACACATAGGTTTGCAGGGGTCGCAGTGACATACAAAACAGATCAAAATTAGATGATTTTGGAGTATATGAAATAGGTTCTTAAATACTCCAAAAAAAACAAGTGTGCCGTACTACAGTTGCACCAAATGTATATAAATCAATTACTAGTTATTTGTATTATTATTATTTTTTTGTAATGTCCCACTGAGTTAATTTGCGCGACCACCATCATCACTCTCATTCTTCTTAAATATCTAGTAAGATTCATATAATTTATCACATGTACCTTTCTTCTGGTCACAATGGCTCTGGTCATGGCTCTGCTGTACAGGTTTGCAAGCTGGAAGAAAGAGGTAAAAAATAATCACATACCCATCCATTTGTAGCCCTTTATATGGGAGTATTGTCTTGTGTAAGAACTAAATGTTTCAATGTTATGTACAGTATAAGAAATTGTCTCTATGACTTGGTTATAAAATACTCTCTTACTTAGTGATGTCCCGAACAGTTCCCAGAAGAACTATTCGCGGCGATTTTCGCATGTTCGCGTCCGCCACGAACGGCGAACACATGGGCTTTTCGGTTTGGCCCGTATACTTTATCATTGAGGAAACTTTGAACATTATTTATTTTATTTTATAATTTTTTGTGTGTAATCTATGCCTGCCTGCCAGCGTGTGTGTGTGACAGGCTAACACCTAACAGCTTATATTGTGCTTATTTTCACTACTCATACCTGGTGGTGTAACATACATTGAAAACAACCATTTTTTTCCTGTAATCTAATTTCAGTTGCCTCCCTGTGTCAGGCTCACAGCTTATATTGTGCTCAGTGACATAAAACAACACTTTTTTTGACTGTAATAGATTGAATAGCAATTGCCTGCCTATAGGCGTGTGTGTGAAGCCTATTGCATCTGCTCTGCCAACTTTTGCCAGTGCACAGTGATACGTCATATCTGGTGCAACCGTAGTGTACAGTGACATAAAACAACACGTTTTTGACTGTAATCGATTGAATATCAGTTGCCTGCCTACAGGCGTATGTGTGAGGCCTACAGCGCCTACTCTGCCAACTTTTGCCAGTGCACAGTGACACTCATATCTGGTGGCACCTTAGATTGCACGCGCAGTGCCCCAAATTTGAAGTAGGAGGTCCGACCAAGCATCTTTTTCCATCTCCCTGTTCCAAAAATCAATGCCATATACACGTCACCTAATAGTGGACGTAACAGGGATTAAACTGATAGGAATAGTACTACTTAACAGTACACACCTTATAATAACGCAGACAGAGGCAAGTCAGAGGAGGAACGTGGCTTTGAGGAGGTGGAAGACCAAACACAGCAGGCGTCCCAGGGGGCTTGTTGTCACCTTTCGGGGACCCTTGGTGGCTGGGTGGAGGAAGAGACCTTCAATGACATCAGTGAGGACAAGGAACGGGACATGGCTAGCTTGGTATCCAACCTTGTGCAAATGGGGAGTTTGCGGTTGTGCAAAGGGACTGTTTGCAGTTGTTTGCGGTGCATTAAACGGGGAGATTGGTCTGTTACTGTGAAGTGGGTGTAACCCTTACACTACCTGATCGATACAACATCATACCTGATGTTTTAAAGCATGGTATTCCAAACACCACAGTACAGGTGTTAGTCCCCTTAAAACAACTTTCCCATCACTATTGTAGCCAGAAAGAGTCCCTGTGGGTTTTGAAATTCGCCTGCACATTGAAGTTTATGGCGGTTCGCCGGGTTCGACCGTTCGCAAACATTTGATTGAAGTTCGTGTCTGATGTTCGTGAACCGAAAATTTGATGTACGCGACATCACTACTCTTACTACATGTGACTTACGGTCATGGCAGGCACTCTGTTGTTGGCATGGATCATGGCACTGCTTCTGGCACGGGTCCTTGCAGGGATCCTGGCAGTAGGTCTTCTGGTAGTGGTGTCCTCCTTTGACTCCAGACATGACTGGTGTGAGGAATTGACTCTGCTGGGTTTTGAACCCTGGTCCCCAGGCTGCTATACCTCTTCCCTACCGACTGCGCCAGCCTGCCTTTTGTGAATTCCATTGAGACCTTATAAGCTTGACTCTGCTAGCAATTTTATCAGTACCTAAGTCTCTTCAGCTGTGTCTGGTCCTTGGCCTATATAAGGCACTTCCTGTCAAATGTACCTTGCCAGATTATTGTTGGTTCCTGATCCCTTCAATAAAAGCTTGTTCCTGTTTAACCTACAAGTTGCTGAACCGGATTATTGCTGACCTTGGCTACTGGTCTCCACAACTTTGTGATTCCTATATCATTACAGAATAATCTGGCCCTTTCATGGAGACCGCCGGGACAGATTCTGCATTGGCCCAGCAGGTTGCTTTTACTGCAAGAACTGTGCAGACCCAGGCACAGACCATCCAAGTGCTGCAGGACCAGGTAGCTGAACTGCAAAATAAATTTCAGTCACTGCACAGTGAGTACACCAGCTACAGAGCACGTGATGTTTCAGCTGCTACTGTTACACCTGCACAAGATGCCCGCTTGCCCCTGCCAGAAAAGTTTGGAGGGGATCGCAAAAAATTTAGGGGTTTCCTAAATCAATGCCATTTGCACTTCATGATGTTACCTCACCAATTTCCATCTGAAAGAGAGAAGGTGGGATTTATTTTTTCACTGTTCAAAGATGAAGCCCTGGCTTGGGGCTCCCATCTTCTGGAACAGGACAGTCCAGTCTTGGGTAATCTAAATGACTTTCTTGAGGTCATGTGCCTAGTTTTTGATGACCCCAATCGATGTGCTACAGCAGAAGCCACAAAACTTCATTTGCATCAAGGGAGGCGCTCAGTGGCTGAATATGCTGCTGAATTCAGACAGTGGGTTGCTGATACTACCTGGAACCAACCAGCTCAGAGGTTTCACTTCAGAACATGGTCTCTCAGAAGCTATAAAAGATGAGCTAGCTCGTGTTGATCTTCCTGCTGACTTTGATGCATTCGTGCGTTTGGCTATCCGTATCGATCGGAGACTTTCTGAAAGAAGACTGGAAAGACAGGGCTCTTTTAGACCAAGTACTACTCGAATTTCTACTCCAACCCCACAAACACCTTCAGACTCTGAGCCTGAGGCTATGCAGGTAAATCTAATAAGAGGGCCATTATCCAATGAAGAAAAACAGTGGCGACGCACTCACAATTTATGCCTGTATTGTGGTAGTGCAGGGCACTATGCCATCAATTGCCCTAGCAAATCCAAAAGAACAATAGCTATGGCTGCTGAGGGCGCACAGATTCGACCCCAATCCCAGATTGCAGATCAACTGGATTCTGTCACACAACCCTTGTTTTCTCTGGCTCATGGTGAAGAGGGTATGTTGACTCAACATCCTCATTTTGTGGTGCCTATCACGTTGCAATGTGGTGATCATAAAATTTCAACTACAGCTATGATAGATTTTGGAGCAGGCGGAAACTTTATGGACATTAAATTTGCAGCAGGAAATGGAATTCAGTCTATCCCTAATTCTTCACCTGTGTTAATGGAGACAGTGGATGGTTCTCCACTTACGTCGGGCCCGGTTACACATGAGACTGTGCCCTTAAAGTTGACTCTGGAAGTGAATCACCATGAGACTATATCTTTCCACCTAATTTCCTCAACACAGTTTCCAGTGATTTTGGGGGTACCTTGGCTTGCTCTGCATAACCCACAGATTGATTGGAAGATCAGAACTTTGTCCTTTCCTTCAGAACACTGCTTAATGAATTGTCAACCCACTAAGGTAACACCTGTTGCCACAACAATTAATGAAATGGTTGCTACAAACTTGACTAAGCTTCCTCTACAATATCGGGATTTCGCAGATGTCTGTGATAAGAAGAATGCTGATCAGCTTCCACCCCACAGGCCTTATGATTGCACAATAGAGCTGTTACCTGGGGCTGCTATCCCATTTGGCCGTATATATTCCCTTTCTGAGCCTGAATTGAAAGCTCTTCGTGAATACATACAAGAAAATCTTACCAAAGGTTTTATTCGACCATCTACTTCCCCAGCAGGAGCTCCTATATTCTTTGTAGAGAAGAAAGATGGCAGCCTACGGCCATGCGTTGATTACAGGGACATTAATAACATCACTGTTAAAAACCGCTACCCCTTGCCTCTCATTCCTGAACTTTTGGAGAGACTTCGCTCAGCTAAAATATTTACAAAGCTTGATCTTCGGGGGGCATATAATCTGGTTCGCATAAGACCAAATGATGAATGGAAAACAGCTTTCAGAACCAGGTACGGGCATTACGAATATCTAGTAATGCCATTTGGGCTTTGTAATGCCCCTGCAACTTTCCAGCATCTTATCAATGATGTACTACGAGATCTCCTGGATCAGTTTGTTGTGGCATATTTGGATGCTATCCTAATATTCTCTGATAGTCTTGAAAACCACAGAAAACAGGTCCGTATAGTTCTGGAGCGCCTTCGTACCCACCACCTATACATTAAACTAGAAAAATGTGAGTTTGAACAAACAGAAATTCAATTCCTGGGGTATGTCATAACTCCTAAAGGTTTAACTATGGACGCAAGTAAAATTAAAGCTGTGCTGGACTGGTCCATCCCCAAGAATGAAAAAGATGTCCAGAGATTTGTGGGGTTTGCCAATTTTTACAGGCGTTTCATTAAGAATTTCTCTGCCGTTATTACACCGATCACTGAACTCACACGTAAGGGGACTCCTTTTCAGTGGTCCGATAAGGCTGATACCGCATTTTCACGATTAAAGACTCTGTTTACATCTGCCCCTGTCCTGGTACATCCTCAGCCAGAATAACCATTTATTGTGGAAGTTGATGCTTCTGATTCAGCTGTTGGTGCTATACTGTCTCAAAGGACTGGACCTCAGATGCTGTTACATCCGTGTGCCTTCTATTCCCGCCAGATGGTGCCAGCAGAAAGAAACTATGACATAGGGAATAAAGAACTATTGGCTATAAAAGCTGCCTTCACCGAATGGCGACATCTCTTGGAGGGAGCTACCTATCCAATTACTGTCCTCACAGATCACAAAAATCTGGAATGTATTCGATCAGCTAAGAGACTGTCAGCCAGACAAGCACGCTGGTCCCTATTCTTCTCAAGGTTTAATTTTTTGGTTACATACCGTCCTGGCTCCAAGAATGGTAAGGCGGATGCCTTGTCTAGAATAGCTGACCCCCTCCATGCTACCGTAACCAAGACCACCATCTTGCCGGAGGATATATTTATAGGAGTTGCTTTTCCTTCTGATCTGATGTCTCGCATTAAAAAGGGCTACGCTGAAGACCCAGTTCTTCGTGATCCTCCTCGTGATCTCCATATGACGATGCTTAATGGGTTTTGGATTTTTCAACGACGTCTGTTTGCTCCGGAGTCAGTGCGACTGGACCTTTTACGTTTCTACCATGACTCAAAACCAGCAGGTCATCCAGGAATCCGAAAGACGCAAGACCTACTTGCCCGATCCTTTTGGTGGCCGAAGTATCATGAGGATGTTAAGGAGTATGTGTCCTCTTGTGATGTGTGTGCCAGACATAAGACTCCTCGCTCATCCCCTGTTGGCTTGCTTCAGCCTCTTCCGATTCCTCATCGTCCCTGGGGATCTATATCCATGGACTTTATTGTGGAACTACCTCCCTCTAAGGAACACACTACCATTCTTGTTGTTGTGGACAGGTTAACTAAGATGGGTCATTTCATACCAGCTCGTGGTCTCCCTTCAGCTAAACAGACGGCTGACCTGGTTATTCTGGAAATTTTTCGCTTGCATGGAGTGCCTGATGAAGTAGTTTCTGACAGGGGAGTGCAGTTTACGTCTCGTTTTTGGAAACATTTTTGTTCTAATCTGGGTATTAATGTAAATCTGTCATCAGCTTTTCATCTGCAAAGTAATGGACAGACTGAGCGAACCAACCAGACTTTGGAGCAATATTTGCGGTGCTATATTAGTTACCTGCAGGATGACTGGCTGGATTTTCTACCCACGGCAGAGTTTGCCTATAATAATGCCCAACACTGCTCCACTTCTTTGAGCCCATTTTTTGCCAACTATGGTTACCATACGACCTTTCTAGTCAGTCTCCCAATTACTACTTCCATTCCTGCTGTCACTGACCGGCTAACCGCCTTACGTGATTCCCAAGCACTGTTGAAAGAGACTCTTTTGGAGGCTCAGGGATGTTACAAAAGAGCTGCTGATAGGCATAGAATGAAGGCCCCAGTCTATCGCGTTGTTGACAAGGTGTGGTTGTCAACAAAGAATCTTAAGCTTCGGATTTCTTCTCATAAATTGGGTCAAAGGTTCATGGGACCTTTTGAGATCATTGCTCAGATCAACGCTGTCACCTTCCGTTTGCAACTCCCGAATTTCATGAAAATACATCCAGTGTTTCACGTTGCACTGCTTAAACCTGTTCATGAAAATACTTTCCCTGGCCGAGCCCTGCCTGCCCCACCTCCAGTCCTCGTGGATGGTGAGGATGAGTACGAAGTGGACACAATTCTTGACTCCCGGATCTTCCGTAACAAACTTCAGTATCTGGTTCTCTGGAAAGGCTATGGTGAGGAGGAGAGTTCGTGGGAACCAGTGGACAATATTCACGCTCCTGATCTACTTCGGTCTTTTCATGTGCAGTACCCTGCTAAACCAGGTAATAGGGCATCCAGAGGCTGCACCTATAGAGGTGGGGGTAATGTGAGGAATTGACTCTGCTGGGTTTTGAACCCTGGTCCCCAGGCTGCTATACCTCTTCCCTACCACTGCGCCAGCCTGCCTTTTGTGAATTCCATTGAGACCTTATAAGCTTGACTCTGCTAGCAATTTTATCAGTACCTAAGTCTCTTCAGCTGTGTCTGGTCCTTGGCCTATATAAGGCACTTCCTGTCAAATGTACCTTGCCAGATTATTGTTGGTTCCTGATCCCTTCAATAAAAGCTTGTTCCTGTTTAACCTACAAGTTGCTGATCCGGATTATTGCTGACCTTGGCTACTGGTCTCCACAACTTTGTGATTCCTATATCATTACAACTGGTCTTTGGCTCTGTAGGATCTGCTTCTGAGATAAAGGAAGAGAGATTCCTAGAGATGTGACTGGTCGGTTTGAAGGAGCTGCTTTTATACCAGAGATCAATATGGGACACCTCCTTGTAATGCCAAGTCATGAGACGGGCAATGCTACTTTCCAATTTTGATATTAAATTGCAACGATTTTGCAAAGACGAGATGGCGGTTAAGCCCGTAGTGTGCAAATGGAAGCAAAATCATTATGGGCTCCAAAAAGAACCCGCAAAGGGTTTACAGACAACTTTTAAACACTGTAAAGGACAGTATAAACACACCAGTGCACGATAAATAATAAAAAGTTTGACTGAAATATGTGTGTTGGAAAAAATTATTGTATGTGCTATGTGTTACTAATAAGTGTTGAGGGATTGGGTATATGTCTCCATGTGTGTTCTTTAACCTGTTTTAAGTCTTAAGTGTAAATCTGTATGAAATAGAATATAAATCAACAAAAAACGCAATCTACGTCTGTCCCCTAGCTCCTACTCTCAATCAAATCCAAAACCTCCAAACTCCAGGACCTGCGTGCTACTTCCAATGAAATTTACAACACAGTCAACGCATGGACGAGTGGAAATCAAATTTATAAACTCCCACTGTCAATCATAATCATCTAGACTGCTTCTGATTGGCTGAGAGTCCTGTGTCGAACTGCGTTAATTCCGCAATTGGATAGTTACGGGCGAGCGCGGCTTGTCCGTCCCCATAACAGGAAAGGATTTATGGGCTTGCGTCTCCAGCCCATATCTCGCGCCTAATAGCTTTGTACCTCGGCCAGATTTCAAGCCCTCAGCCTTGAGGGTGTCCCGTAGCACTTATGGGCTTAGAATTTAATGTGGCTGCTAGGCATCTAATCTCAATTAATTATATTTGTCACCATGTTAACCATCATATTATTATGTTTTTGCCTCTCTCTATGTCTTACATGATGATTAAATATGAAATATGTAGATTCCTGGGAATCTTAACTGAAGAGCTATTACATTTTCTTGTATTGAGACATAAGTGGTGGGTTGTGTCATTCGTGATACACCCACTCTGAAGATGATAATCTAATTTGTGTCTATGAAGTCTCCGCAATTTTTTTTCCAAAACTTGTACTGCTTATCACATAAGTCATCAGTTGAAGGATGTGCCCCAACTCCATCTCAAGTGTATAAAAGGAGAAGGTCCACCAAACCTAGACCCATCTTTGGGAATCTCTCCTCTTGGTTTATCTCAGAAGCAGATCCTGCCGAACCAAAGACCAGTCATGTCTGGCGTCAAAGGAGGACACAGCCACCAGAAGACCCATTGCCAGGATCCCTGCAAGGACCCGTGCCAGAAGCAGTGCCATGATCCATGCCAACAACAAAGTGCCTGCCATGATCCATGCCAACAACAAAGTGCCTGCCATGACCGTAAGTGACATCATTGTTAATGGTTGTTTTTCAGTTTAGACTTTCACATAACTAAGTAGTAGACAATGCAACTTTCCTATCTTCAGATAGATTACATTGAAACATGTATTTCTTTAAAAAGCAGAACTCCCATATAAAGTGATAAAAATAAATGTGTGATCAAAGCAAAGTAATTTTTTACCTTTTTCTTCCAGCTTGCAAACCTGTACAGCAGAGCCATTGTGACCAGAAGAAAGGTACATGTGATAAATCATATGAATACTAGCGACTTGCCCGTCAAAAATGACCGCAATAACATTTCAAGCTTGGCAATGCTGTTTGCCACAAAATGCGAGGATATGGACCCTCTGAGCACCTTCGGCGCTAATTGTGAGCCCTGCGCTGAGCACCTTTGGTGCTCATTGCGAGCCTCTTCCCCCGTCTACTTTACAGGCCTTGTGAGGAGCGGCTTTGCTGCTCATTGATATTTTTGCCAAGCCGCACTTTTCCTGCTTTGCAATGATCCCCTTCTGCGCTTATTGTGAGCCTCTCCCCCTGTGTACTTTATATGCCTGTGTAGCTTAGGGGCCTACTGCCTTGGGTTCAGTGTTACTGCCTTGGGTTCAGTGTTACTGCCTTGGGTTCAGTGTTAGTGACTTGAGTGAAATGTTACTGCCTTGTATTAAGTGTTACTGGTTTGTGTTAAGTCTTAGTGCTTAGGGCTTGTATTTACGTCCTTCAGCCTCGTTTTCGTCTTTCTAATTTTTTTGGCTGCCATTTTTTCCGGCTTTGGCGATTTTTGATTGTAAAAAAAGGCAAAATATGCCTCAAATGAACTTGCAACCTCTTTCACAGGCTCCCTGGCTCTCCTCCTGTGCTGTGTGTGAGTGTGTAAGTGAATTTGAGGCATATTTATGTGTTTTTGCATGTTTTTGCAGTTCAGGTGGCTCAGACGTATTTTTCGTAGCCCCGCAGTCCATCTACGTGCTTCGGGTCCAAAGTCATACGGCTTGTAATTTTTGCTAAGTCCTGCATGTCTCGGGATGAGCGCAAACTAAGTCCTGCGTGTCTACGGCTGCAATGAGCACCTTTGGCGCTCATTGCAGCCTAAGTCCTGCGTGTCTTTGGTGCTCATTGCAGCCTAAGTCCTGTGTGCCTCAACTGCCCACTTTGCAAGGCTCGCAGTGCAATGAGCGCCTTTGACGACAACTCGCAGATTGACAACAATTATATGTGATTACTAAATGTGTAATGGATGTGGTCAGAAGGATGTGTGTGATGATGGTATTCTTACAAATTATAAAAACGTTAAAATAATATAGAAGACTAGTAAATGATTTATATACAATTGGTGCGGCTGCGGTACTTCACACTTGGACTTTTGGAGTGAGTATTTAAGAACCTATTTCACATACTCCAAAATGATATATTATTTGTTTGTTTTATTGTAGATCACTGCGACCCCTGCCATCCCGACCCCTGCCATCCTGACCCCTGTCATCCAGACCCCTGCCATCCTGACCCCTGCCATCCAGACCCCTGCCATCCTGACCCCTGCCATCCTGACCCCTGCCATCCAGACCCCTGCCAGAGTCATCAGAAGCATCACTGATGTCACGGACCGTCTGCGACAATTTTTCATTTGTAAACAGTTTGTTAAAAATAAATGTAGCTGAACCTATTTGTTTGCAGTTTTATTACTTATGTATCAGATATTTCTAATAACTCATCACTAAGATATGTTCCTTATTTACACATTTTTTTATTTTTGAACATACAACACAACAATCCTTTTGGTCCATATTTGCTAAAGGGTGAAGTGTGGCGTGCTGCTGACGCAATTTTAAGTTTGGGCTGGCTTATCTAACTAAACTGGCAGAACTGATCAGAACTGAATACACTGGACAAAAAATAAATAGAATTAACTAAGTCCATATGGGATAAACTACTTGGTGCAGGAGCCGAACTACCAGTGGAGCAGGTGGTGCAGTGCTCTTCTGGGGGGGCCCATTGTAATGTAATTTCTTTTTTTTTGCTCCAAATTTTTTTTTGCCGTGTGTGGGAAGGGGACAGCTATGAAAATGGGTCTTGGGGAGAGGTGCTGTTATGTAAAAGGGTCTTTGGGGAGCAGCTGTGGGAAAGGGTATTGGGAAAGGTGCTGTAATGGGAAGGAGTCTTGGGGGTGCAGCTATGGGAGAGGTGATGTTATTTGAAAGGGTCTTAGTAAGGGGAGCTGTTATAGGAAGGGGTCTTGGGAGGGGCATTTAGTGAGTTGGTATTGGGAGTCAATAACATGAACTGATGCAATACATTACATTAACACTAAAAAGACCACTAGACAATAAATGAATGAATATATAAGAAATATATATATATATATATATTTATACACGTTTGAAAGTTTTGTGTCTGACTAAGAACATTACATTAAGATATTTGGAGATTTTCAGGCTTAGATCTTCTAAATAGTGAATTCGGAACATATGGCCACAATAGTGATGTAAAACCACTAACTTGAAAAGCTAATAAATCAATTAATTGAGCGTCAGTCTTAGAATGGAAAGCCCTTTTCTCACGTGTTATTACATCAGGGCACATGTGGGGACTTCAGTGTCCGTTTAATTAAACTGATTCTCTAGTGATTGGTTGTGCCAATCCAAAAAGTTTTCATGGCAGAGATAATGGAGAGAGAGGGTTGCCGTTACTTCTCCAGTGGACTGCAATTTGTCTGACCTCTCTGCTATAACCTGCCCATCTTGGGTGACCATACATGGTATAGCTCATAGCTTAATTGAAGTACACAATTCCCTTCACCATGACAAGGTGATGATCCAGAAGGGAATAAAGTAGCGATCCAAAGCGAAAAAGAAGTGCAAAGACAGAAAAGGAGAGAGAGAGTGGAGAGAATGGAGGGGAGTGAGGAAAGGAGAGAGATACAAGGAGAGAAAAAAAAGATAGGGAAACAGAGGAGGGAGAGGAGAAAGGAAGGAGAGAGAGGAGGAGAGCAAAGACAGAAAGGGAGAGAGAGAAGGGAGAGGAGGGAGGAAAGGAGGAAGAGTAGAAGATAGATGTGCGAAGGATGAGCAAAGACAGAAAAGGAGAGAAGGGAGAAAGGGAAGGAAAGCGGAGAAGAGAGACTGGACAGTAGAGATAGTGAGCGGAGAGCAGATAGAAGTAGAGAGAGAAGGGAGAATAAAGACAGAAAAGGAGAAAGAGAAATGAGAGGAGGGAGGAAATTAGAGTGGAGATGAGAGAGAGGGGAATGGAGAAAGAGAAGGGAGGGAAGAGAGGAAAGAAGAGAGGAAGAGGAGAGGAAGGGGGAGAAGAGAGAGAAATGACAGTGATAGTGGAAAAGAAAGAGAGAGAAAAGGAAAAGGGAGGGGATAGGAGAGGAGATAGAGAAAAGGAGAGTGGTAGAGAGATAAGAAAGAGAATAAAAAAAGAAAAAACAAAGAAAAAAAATAAAACAAAATAAAGATTGGATTGAATTATATTTTCACTAATGTTCTATCAAGTAATAACAGATAATTGCACAATGAATCTGGCTTATGCCGTCATTTATGCCAGGTAATTTTTCTGATGAGAGGCAGCAACCTTGAAACAGCTCTGCATGGGTAGGTTTCCTGACTTGTGTATAATCTATCCTGGGCTTTGCTCAAAGCCATATAATATCGCAGGCATATGCTTAAAAGAAGACATGTTTAAAATGGTGTCTGATTAGAAGAACAAAGCCTTTGTGGGCACATTTGCATGTCCCTGCCCAGGTTCATTGTATAGTGGTCTTTTTAATGCAAATGTAACTTATTACATCGGTTCACATAATTCAGTACCAGTTTTGGTTCAGATTATATCAATTAATTTCTCTTGATATTATACAATTTCCCTTGTTTAATTGTTTAGTCATGTCCGACTCTGTATGGACTGCACCCGTCAGTCACATCTACAGTGGACCGTCATTTGTCTGACTTCTCTGTTATGACCTACCCATTTTGGGTGACCCTATATGGTTTAGCTTACAGCTTAATTTAGGTGCACAAGCTCCTTCACCACGACAAGGTAGTGATCCAGAAGGGGATTTTCTCATTACATTTGTTTGAATATTATTACAATTAGTTGAATATCAGTATCAGCTTAGCTCAGTGCACATTAGTTTACTTTACTGCTCAAACATCTCCATGCCTAGTAATTTAGGGCCACATTAAATTCCAGCCTCGTAAATAAGAGGCTTCTACTTAAGCCCTACGTACTGCAAAGTTTCTCTAACTTACAATGCTATTAAATTAGCCCTGCTGCGAGCAACGTATGAGCTACGCAGCAGGGCCGTACGTATCTACACTGCGTAAATGTACATGAGGAGTGACAGCCTGCGAGATGATATCGCAGGCTCCCACTCCTCATCAATTGCTGCGGGGGTCCTAAAAGGGACCTCCGCGGCAGTCCCCCACATAAGCCCTGCCGTGGGGGTACTCCGAATACCCCCCCCGGCACCTAAAATTAACCCCCCCTCAATGCGGGGGTCCCCGTCGGGACCCCCGAAGTGTCCTCACATGAACACCTTGCTGCAGGGGTCCATAGGAACCCCCGCAGCCCCCACACATTAACCCCTTGCAGCGGGGGTCCCCGATCTGCATAGATCAGGCCCTCCGCTGCATTTAAAACTTTTAAATTCCCCGCCGCGGCTCCTTAAAGGGACCGCGGCACACTATTACCCAATCCCGGCCGCGGCACTTAAAATTAACCCCCCTCTATGCTGGGGGTCCCCATCGGGACCCCCGAAGTGTCCCCACATAAACCCATTGCAGGGGGGGGCCCCGATCTGCATAGATCAGGCCCCCCGCAGCATTTAAAACTTTTAAATTCCCCGCCGCGGCTCCTTAAAGGGACCGCGGCACACTATTACCCAATCCCGGCCGCGGCACTTAAAATTAACCCCCCTCTATGCTGGGGGTCCCCATCGGGACCCCCGAAGTGTCCCCATATAAACCCCCTGCAGCGGGGGGCCCCGATCGGCACCGATCGTGACCCTGCTGCAATTCAATTTTAAATTTCCCGCCTCGCGGGTCCTCAAAGGACCGTAAAGGTCCTGAAAGGACTCGCACTAAAAATAATAACCCCAGGCAACTATAATTACCCCATTAACTCATGATGGTCAATCCAGACCACCATAAGGCCTAACTTAACCCATTAACTCATGATGGTCAATACAGACCACCATAAGGCTCTATTTAACCCATTAACTCATGGTGGTCAATACAGACCACCATAAGGCTCGATTTAACCCATTAACTCATGGTGGTCAATACAGACCACCATAAGGCTCTATTTAACCCATTAACTCATGGTGGTCAATCCAGACCACCATAAGGCCTAAATTAACCCATTAACTCATGATGGTCAATCCAGACCACCATAAGGCCTAAATTAACCCATTAACTCATGATGGTCAATCCAGACCACCATAAGGCCTAAATTAACCCATTAACTCATGGTGGTCAATACAGACCACCATAAGGCTCTATTTAACCCATTAACTCATGGTGGTCAATACAGACCACCATAAGGCCTAAATTAACCCATTAACTCATGATGGTCAATACAGACCACCATAAGGCTCTATTTAACCCATTAACTCATGATGGTCAATCCAGACCACCATAAGGCCTAAATTAACCCATTAACTCATGATGGTCAATACAGACCACCATAAGGCCTAAATTAACCCATTAACTCATGATGGTCAATACAGACCACCATAAGGCTCTATTTAACCCATTAACTCATGGTGGTCAATACAGACCACCATAAGGCTCTATTTAACCCATTAACTCATGATGGTCAATACAGACCACCATAAGGCCTAAATTAACCCATTAACTCATGATGGTCAATACAGACCAGCATAAGGCTCTATTTAACCCCATCAGTCCCATAAGGGTATATTATTACCATTATGGGCCTGTTACAACCCAACATTAACCACATAAGGGCCATGATGGTCCTCAAGGACCATCATGACACTAACTACAAACACTACACTATAACCCCCAATAAACCATTTAATCTAAACTAACCCCCCTCTACACTAATCTATTAACACTTACACTACCTACCTACACTACCTACCCCCTAATAAACCTCCCCAACACTCTAATTACAAAAAACAAAAAACCTACAGCACAGAAAAGAAAAAACCTACAGTACAAAAAACAAAAAAACCTACAGTACAGAAAAAAAAAAAATTACAACCCCACCCCCCACTACAGAAAACAAAAAAATACATTACAACCCCACCCCCCACTACAGAAAATAAAAAAATTACACACCTGAAAAGGAAAGACAGATAAACCCAATACAATACATACATATAATACATTAAATACATTACATACAATACATGACATTACATATAATATATTACATATAATATATTACATATAATATATTACATATAATACATATAATACATTACATACAATACATGACATTACATATAATATATTACATATAATATATTACATATAATACATTAAATACATTACATACAATACATGACATTACATATAATATATTACATATAATATATTACATATAATATATTACATATAATACATTACATACATTACATACAATACATGACATTACATACATTACATATAATATATTACATATAATATATTACATATAGTCCTAATCAAATACCCCCTATCTATCTAACATACAATCTATTTAATTTAAAATAAATCCTAACTATATCAAATACATCCCCCTATCTATCTAATATACAAAAAATCCTAACTACATACACAGACCCTTATTCTAAACTAAAATAAAATAATTACAGTCCTAACTACATACACAGACCCTAATTCTAAGCTAAAATCAATAAATTAAGACCACTTACCTTTAAGATGTTGCTTCAGATCACTAACCTATGGGTCAAACAAAAAGAAAAATTAGTACAAAACATTAACATCAAATAAATAAACATTATATACATTCTACATATTCAACTCACCTTTACAGCATGTCCAGTCACTGTTTAGCTCTTCCGGCGCGGCCCTGTTAAAAAAAAAAAACACAATACATGAATACATGAATACAATATATAAACAATAAATAAAATACACAAATAAACATCTAAATATACATTTAACTTACCTCCCCGCGATGTCCCCGGCCTTCTCTCCTTCAGCCCCGGCTGGGCCGCGGAACCATCCGCGCTCTAAAAAAAAAAAAAAAAAAAAACTAACGGAGGTCTGCACTGGCAGACCTCCCCGACGCTACTGAACCTCCCGGAGTCGTTTCCGGGAGGAAATTGGCATTGTCGGCTTGTGATTGGCTGAAAAAGCTGTCAGCCAATCAAAAGTCGTCAATGTAGGAGCCAATCAGGATGCGCAGATGTCTTCTACCAATCACTCCGTGGGGGTGTATCCCATAGTGATTGGCTGAAGGCATCTGAGCGTTGTGATTGGTTCCCAGAAAGATAGACAAGTGTTTTAGCCAATCAGGGTGGGATATTGGGGTGTATCCCATCCTGATTGGCTCACACATTGACGACTTTTGATTGGCTGAAATTGATAGACAGCTTTTTCAGCCAATCACAAGCCGCCAATGCCAATTTCCTCCCGGAAACGACTCCGGGAGGTTCATTAGCGTCTGGGAGGTCTGCCAGTGCAGACCTCCGTTAGTTTTTTTTTTTTTTTTTTTTAGAGCGCGGATGGTTCCGCGGCCCAGCCGGGGCTGAAGGAGAGAAGGCCAGGGACATCGCGGGGAGGTAAGTTAAATGTATATTTAGATGTTTATTTGTGTATTTTATTTATTGTTTATATATTGTATTAATGTATTCATGTATTGTGTTTTTTTTTTTAACAGGGCCGCGCCGGAAGAGCTAAACAGTGACGGGACATGCTGTAAAGGTGAGTTGAATATTTAGAATGTATAGAATGTTTATTTGTTGGATGTTAATGTTTTGTACTATTTTTTTTTTGTTTGACCCATAGGTTAGTGATCTGAAGCAACATCTTAAAGGTAAGTGGTCTTAATTTATTGATTTTAGCTTAGAATTAGGGTCTGTGTAGTTAGGACTGTAATTATTTTATTTTATTTTAGAATTAGGGTCTGTGTATGTATTTAGGATTTTTTGTATATTAGATAGATAGGGGGATGTATTTGATATAGTTAGGATTTATTTTAAATTAAATAGATTGTATGTTAGATAGATAGGGGGTATTTGATTTGGACTATATGTAATATATTATATGTAATATATTATATTTAATATATTATATGTAATATATTATATGTAATATATTATATGTAATGTATGTAATGTCATGTATTGTATGTAATGTATGTAATGTATTATATTTAATATATTATATGTAATATATTATATGTAATATATTATATTTAATATATTATATGTAATGTCATGTATTGTATGTAATGTATGTAATGTATTATATGTATGTATTGTATTGTGTTTATCTGTCTTTCCTTTTCAGGTGTGTAATTTTTTTATTTTATGTAGTGGGGGGTGGGGTTGTAATGTATTTTTTTGTTTTCTGTAGTGGGGGGTGGGGTTGTAATTTGTTTTGTTTTTTTCTGTACTGTAGGTTTTTTGTTTTATGTACTGTAGGTTTCTTGTTTTTTGTAATTCGAGCGTTGGGGAGGTTTATTAGGTGTAGGTAGTGTAGGTAGGTAGTGTAAGTGTTAATAGATTAGTGTAGAGGGGGGTTAGTTTAGATTAAATGGTTTATTGGGGGTTATAGTGTAGTGTTTGTAGTTAGTGTCATGATGGTCCTTGAGGACCATCATGGCACTTATGTGGTTAATGTTGGGTTGTAACAGGCCCATAATGGTAATAATATACCCTTATGGGACTGATGGGGTTAAATAGAGCCTTATGGTGGTCTGTATTGACCACCATGAGTTAATGGGTTAATTTAGGCCTTATGGTGGTCTGTATTGACCACCATGAGTTAATGGGTTAATTTAGGCCTTATGGTGGTCTGTATTGACCACCATGAGTTAATGGGTTAATTTAGGCCTTATGGTGGTCTGTATTGACCACCATGAGTTAATGGGGTAATTATAGTTGCCTGGGGTTAATATTTTTAGTGCGAGTCCTTTCAGGACCTTTACGGTCCTTTGAGGACCCGCGAGGCGGGAAATTTAAAAATTAATTGCAGCAGGGTCACGATCGGTGCCGATCGGGGCCCCCCGCTGCAGGGGGTTTATGTGGGGACACTTCGGGGATCCCGATGGGAAACCCCCAGCATAGAGGGGGGTTAATTTTAAGTGCCGCGGCCGGGATTGGGTAATAGTGTGCCGCGGCCCCTTTAAGGAGCCGCGGCGGGGAATTTAAAAGTTTTAAATGCAGCGGGGGGCCTGATCCATGCAGATCGGGGACCCCCCCTGCAATGGGTTTATGTGGGGACACTTCGGGGATCCCGATGGGGACCCCCAGCATAGAGGGGGGTTAATTTTAAGTGCCGCGGCCGGGATTGGGTAATAGTGTGCCGCGGCCCCTTTAAGGAGCCGCGGCGGGGAATTTAAAAGTTTTAAATGCAGCGGGGGGCCTGATCTATGCAGATCGGGGACCCCCCCTGCAATGGGTTTATGTGGGGACACTTCGGGGATCCCGATGGGGACCCCCAGCATAGAGGGGGGTTAATTTTAAGTGCCGCGGCCGGGATTGGGTAATAGTGTGCCGCGGCCCCTTTAAGGAGCCGCGGCGGGGAATTTAAAAGTTTTAAATGCAGCGGGGGGCCTGATCGGTGCCGATCGAGGACCCCCGCTGCAAGCGGTTAATGTGTGGGGGCTGCGGGGGTTCCTATGGACCCCTGCAGCAAGGTGTTCATGTTAGGACACTTCGGGGGTCCCGACGGGGACCCCCGCATTGGGGGGGTTAATTTTAGGTGCCGGGGGGGGGGGGGTATTTGGAGTACCCCCACGGCAGGGCTTATGTGGGGGACTGCCGCGGAGGTCCCTTTTAAGACCCCCGCAGCAATTGATGAGGAGTGGGAGCCTGCGATATATCATCTCGCAGGCTGTCACTCCTCATGTACATTTACGCAGTGTAGATACGTACGGCCCTGCTGCGTAGCTCATACGTTGCTCGCAGCAGGGCTAATTTAATAGCATTGGAACTTAGAGAAACTTTGCAGTACGTAGGGCTTAAGTAGAAGCCTCTTATTTACGAGGCTGGAATTTAATAGGGCCCTATATGTTTCAATGTTATGTACAGTATAAGAATTTGTATCTATGACTTGGTTATAAAATATTCTCTTACTACATGTCACTTACGGTCATGGCAGGCACTTTGTTTTTGGCATGGATCATGGCAGGCACTTTGCTTCTGGCATGGATCATGGCACTGCTTCTGGCACGGGTCCTTTTGACTCCAGACATGACTGGTCTTTGGTTCTGTAGGATCTGCTTCTGAGATAATCCAAGGAAGAGAGATTCCTACAGATGTGTCTGGTTGATTTGAATGAGCTGCTTTTATACCAGAGATCAATATGAGACACCTCCTTGTACTGACCAGTCATGAGATAAGAACTACTAGCTTAGCAAATCATAACGTTGAAGTTAGATTTTTTTTTGGTGTTTCACAGAAGATAACTCACAACACGCATGTGTCAGTTTATATAAACCTAATAGCTCTTCAATTAGGAATCTTTAGGATTGAACTAATTTCTTCTTTTATCACAAAGTAAAATAGGAGAGGCAGAAGCACCCGATCTACCATCCTTATTAGGAGCAGATGTGTCCTTGTATGGTAGGTCCCTTAGGCGTAAAGGTAACCACCACTGGTCACTTCAGATATATAACTGGACAGATACACTGGTCACTTCAGATGTGTAGTTAGATAGATACACCGGTCACTTCAGATGTGTAGTTAGATAGATACACCGGTCACTTCAGATGTGTAGTTAGATAGATACACCGGTCACTTCAGATGTGTAGTTAGATAGATACACTGGTCACTTCAGATGTGTAGTTAGAAAGATACACCGGTCACTTCAGATGTGTAGTTCGATTGATACACCGATCACTTCAGATGTGTAGTTAGATAGATACACCGGTCACTTCAGATGTGTAGTTAGATAGATACACCGGTCACTTCAGATGTGTAGTTAGATAGATACACCGGTCACTTCAGATGTGTAGTTAGATAGATACACCGGTCACTTCAGATGTGTAGTTAGATAGATACACTGGTCACTTCAGATGTGTAGTTAGAAAGATACACCGGTCACTTCAGATGTGTAGTTCGATTGATACACCGATCACTTCAGATGTGTAGTTAGATAGATACACCGGTCACTTCAGATGTGTAGTTAGATAGATACACCGGTCACTTCAGATGTGTAGTTAGATAGATACACTGGTCACTTCAGATGTGTAGTTAGATAGATACACTTCAAACATGTAATGGTTGTCCACCAATCGTTTATTTTTATGGAAAAGCCCTTTAAGCCGATCATATAGTATGAAAACAACATACAATAATATAAATAAATAAAAACGATCAATCAAAACAATAAACACAAAATTATGTATTTATTTCTAATATTTTATGTTGTTTTCATACTATATGACCAGCTTATAAGATCTTTTCCATAAAAATAGACGATTGCTTTACTACAGGTGCATTATTCATAATAACACGGATATATTTCAAGCACAGATCATACTGAAAAAACTATTGGACATGAAAGGTGACCAATAGGTACATCTCTCATACAGGGACTACTTTACATCTATATAAACTTTATTAAGAGGAAAAAACAGGAAACCGTTCCTAACATTTCCCAACATCGGGCATTAGCCCTGCAGGACCAACAGGTTATGGTGTGTTTCTTCTTTGGCCTTTTAATGTGGTTTATGTATGTTATTAGAATGGTGAAGATATGGTAGATTAGTTTTGTTGAGTTGTAAGAATGATGAAGGTTCCATTAAAAGAAAAAGGTATTTGAGACGGAACTACTTATCTGGCAGGATAAGCGGTCTAATTATGTAATATAACAAATAAGGGTATACAAATTAATTTGCATAACGTAAACGGTCTAAATTCGCAGACAAAAAGGAAAATACTGTATATACTCGAGTATAAGCCGACCCGAGTATAAGCCGAGGCACCCATTTTACCACAAAATACTGGGTAAAATGAGTGACTCGAATATAAGCCGAGGGTGAGAAATGTGCTGTCCCCTGTGTCTCTGTTGTGCGCTCTGTGTCCCCCTCTCTCTCCGTGTCTCTTCTCCCCTCTCCCTTCCCTGTGTCTCTTCTCCCCTCTCCCTTCCCTGTGTCTCTTCCAACCTCTCCCTTCCCTGTGTCTCCTACCCCCTCCCTTATCACCCTCCTCAACCTCACTCCTCAACCTCCCTCCTCATCCTCAACCTCCCTCCTCATCCTCAACCTCCCTCCTCAACCTCCCTCCTCATCCTCAACCTCCCTCCTCATCCTCAACTCCCTCCTCATCCTCAACTCCCTCCTCAACCTCCCTCCTCATCCTCAACCCCCTCCTCAACCTCCCTCCTTAACCTCCCTCCTCATCCTCCCTCCTCAACCCCCCTTCCTCAACCCCCCATCCTCATCCTCTCTCCTCAACCCCCCATCCTCAACCCCCTCCTCAACCTTCCTCCTCATCCCCCTCCTCAACCCCCCCGATCCTCATCCTCAACCCCCCATCCTCAACTTCCCTCCTCAACCTCAACCCCCCTCAACCCTCCTCCTCAACCTCAACCCCCCTCAACCCCAACCCACCTCCTCAACCTCCATCCTCAACCCCCCTCAACCTCAACCCACCATCCTCAACCCCCCTTTCTTAACCCCTCCTCCTCATCCTCAACCTCCCTCCTCATCCTCATCCTCCCTCCTCATCCTCAATCCTCCCTCCTCAACCCCCTCCTCAACCTTCCTCCTCAACCCCCCATCCTCAACCCCCTCCTCAACCCCCATCCTCATCCTCGACCCCCCATCCTCAACCTCCCTCCTCATCCTCAACCACCCTCAACCCCAACCCACCTCCTCAACCTCCACCCTCAATCCCCAACCCACCTCCTCACAACCCCCCTCCTCAACCTAAACCCCCCTCAAATCCCCTCCTCCACCTAAACCCCCCTCAACCCCCCTCCTCCACCTAAACCAGCCTAAATACCTCCCCCCTCTCCCCTCATGTACCTGCTTGTGCTCCGGCCTCCGCTCCTTGTCCCGGCACGCATGTGACATCACATGCGGCCGCGTCATTAGCATATACCGGGTGCCGGGACCTGGTATATGCTAATGACGCGGCCGCATGTGACGTCACTCACATGTGCGGCGTCGCCGGGTCAAGGAGCGGAGGCCGGAGCACAAGCAGATAAGTGAAGGGAGAGGGGGGAGGTCTTTAGGGGGGTTTAGGTGGAGGAGGGGGGTTGAGGGGGGTTTAGGTTAAGGAGGGGGGGAGGGAAAGAGACACACGGGGGGCTATAGACACACTGGGGGGGCTATAGACACTTGGGGGGCTATAGACACACGGGGGGGTTAGAGAGACACAGGGGGGTTAGAAAGACAGAGGGGGGTTAGAAAGACACGTGGGGGAGTGACTCGAGTATAAGCCGAGGGGGCCCTTTTTTGCCTTAAAAAAGGGCTGAAAAACTCGGCTTATACTCGAGTATATACTGTAGCTTTCTCAAATTATTCCAAAATTAAAGCTGACATTTTATGTCTCCAGGAGACTCATTTATATGTCAAATAAGCAATTTTCGGTCAGATTAGATTCTACATTCAACAGTAAATCTAAAGGTGTTTCTATTCTTTTTAATAACAGATTAACTGTATCTCAGGTATTAAAAAAATAGACCCTTTGGGCAGATATATAATTTGGACAGGTCATATTAACAACAGACTAACAACTTTGGTAAACACTTACCTGCCAAATTAAATTCAGATCAGGTACCTTAGAAGCTTACTAATCGATATATTTAAATTAAAGAAAGGACTGATTATAATATGCTGGGATTTTAAGATGACAATCAATGCACTTATGGATAAGCAAGGGCACCTTAAGGCTAAATCAGAAGCATTAACTAATAAAACTTTAGACTTTTCAAATCTGATAAACAACTGTGAGTTATACGATATATGGAGGGTTTTCCATCCATATCAGAAAGAATATAATTTTTTTTCAAATAGATTTGAATCCTTCTCCCGCATAGATTATGTTTTTCCAGATCTGAGTACCATGAGATTGATTATAAAGACAGAGATTGTATTGTCTCCATTGTTTGACCATTCAATGAATAGTGTTGTCCTGGAAGATGTAATTGTATTAAAAAAACAAAGTAGATGGAAAATAAACCCTATTGTAAAAAATCAGAATATGTTAATGTTCTGAAAAGGACACTTAGGATTTTTTTGAGTTTAATAAGGATTCAGTAATGTCCTCGAAGACACTATGGTGTTCTTATAAAGCTTTTATTCGAGGGATCCTAATCTCCAGGTCGGCAGAAATTAAAAGGCAACAGGCAAAACCTTTAAGAATTTTGTATATAGAACTAGAAAATCTTCATCAGAATAACAAAAAGAGTCCAAACAAGGATAGTGGTAACAAAATAAATGTAGTAAAAAGTAAAATGAAAAGTATATTGCAGTTGCAAGCCATAGTCTTTTATGGAGATTTCAACAATCTCATTTTTTGTATGGCAAAATTTTAGCAAACAGATTAAAGAAACAACATATTCAAAACAGGATTCTAAAAATACAAGATGAAGGAAAAAATGTACATATACATCCTGATAAAATAGGTGAGGTGTTTCAGGATTTCTATAAGAAACTATACAATTTGTATAATGATCCCAGCTTTATAGTCCCAGCAAGAGAGGACATTGAGGATTTTTTCGAAAAAATTAATATACCTAGAATTTCAGAACAAAACTCATCTCATCTAAATAAGGACATAACTATAGAGGAAATAACTGAAGTGATAAATAGTGGTAAATCAAATGAATCTCCAGGAGTAGATGGCTTTAACCACTTATTTTATAAAATACTATTGCCAAAATAAAGGTGCACTTATGTGGTCTATTCAATGAAATTAAATAAACAGGCGACCTTCCCCTAGAGTTGTCGGAGACAAAAATAATAAACATTCTCAAAGAAGGAAAGAACCCGGATGATTGTAGGAGTTAGCGTCCAATTTCGCTGATTCATATTGATTTAAAAATCTATGCGAAGATTTTAGCGAACAGACTGAAAATATGAATCACTAAGGGGATTCACTCCGATCAAACAGGCTTTGTCCCAGGCCGCCAGGCCTCCAACTACTCTAGACGACTGTTGAAGATCCTGACTTATGTTAAGGACAAAGATCTTCCCATATTGACCCTATCACTGGACGCCTGAAAAGGCTTTTGATAGGGTCAATTGGGAATTTCTGCAGGCTGTACTCCTGGGGTTTGGCTTTGGAGAGTTCTCCACTAAGTCAGTTAAGGCTCTTTACAGAAATTCTTTCGCTTTTGTGGCAGGTCCTGACTTTGAGACAAATAAGTTTAAAATAGGTAAAGTCACCCGTCAGGGTTGTCCGTTATCCCCTTTGTTATTTATTCTTTTTATGGAGCCTCTAGCGATATATATAAAAGATCGTAGAGAAATTGAGGGCATGGTTATAGGTCAGGAAGAATTTAAGTACATGGCATTTGCGGATGATATCATTATAACTATGTCAAATACGGAGTTCTCCTGTCAAAAACTTCTGGAAATACTAGACGAATTTGGTAGACTGTCCAACTTAAAAATGAACCGTTCAAAATCTGATATTTTAACTAGAGGCTTAAAGACGGAAGTTAAAAATAAATTGGAGAAAATGTTTATCTTCAGTTGGAAATCCCACCATATCATCTATGGATAACATTTTCGTTCAGAGTTAGTAATATTCTTAAAGATAATTTGAATGAAGAAATGAAGCAAATCAGGCCCATTCTAGCTAACTGGAGGTCTCTCAATCTATCCTGGTCAGCCAGAATAGCTTCAACGAATATGAGTATCATCCCGAAGATTATCTATTGTATGAGATATTTACCAGGAATTTTACCTAATAATTATCTAAAACTTATTCAGGATCAGCTTGATAAATTTATATGTGGGGGGGAAATATCCAGAATCAGGAAAATTCTTGCGTGTAAGCAACTAGTTAAAGGATGATTTAACGCCCCATGTATAAAGAAAATATAATATTTAAGCTGGAGTATTATCCAGGATAAACCTAGATGGCTGGCTCTGGAAGAGGCCCTACTTAGGGAGACCCACATACAAACTATTTTATGGTTTCCTAACTATAACACAACTCTGTTTAGTAAACTTCCTAACAACATGAATGCAGTCTTAAAATGTTGGTATAAAAACAAAGAGAGAATGCAATTGTCAAATGTTCCTTCGTTAGCCGCACCTATTGAGTTTCTTAATATGAAAGATCTACATCCAACACTCTCTCTCTTTTAATAAATAAGGGTATTACCTCCGGATTATACAAAAAAGGTAATCTCATAACTCTACAGGTGTTACAGAAGAAATACGCAGCTATAAAATTCACCTAGTTCAAATATGAAAGTTTAAAAAAGCTCTGTGTGGTAGGGGTTTTAAAATCTCTGGAATGAATACCCCAACAAAAATAGAAGAATTGTTCATAAAGGGGGGAACGTCACATATTATTTCCAAATGTAGTAAGATTATCAGTGAGTCCATGCCCTTTATTAAAAGCCTAGGTATTAAAGGCTGGGAATTGGATCTCAGAGTAAACAAAATGGTCAAGAAATCAGCACTTAATACAGATTATATAGAGTTATTTTTAAACTAATCCATAGGTGGCATTTTACCCCGGCCAAAATGGCCAAAATTGATCCAAAAGGTGAAGGGCTTTGTTGGAAGTTATGGGGTTCTCAAGGTACTGATGGTGGGAGTTTGGTGGGAGTGCAACAGAATTCAAAAGATGTGATGGGAAAATAAATTTCATGCACTTCACAATTGGTTCTTTTTCATATGATCCTTGAGAACCTGCCAAATGCGATAGATATTTGACCTGCCATATCCTGGTAGCTGCTAAATGGCTAATTGTGAAATATTGGAAATGATCTGACGCCTAATTAAAACTGGCTAGTCTCCCAGAAACACGTTCTTCACATCAATTGGTCAAAGTGGGATCAGTACAGATTTTTGGATAAATCATAGTAAAGTATGTTCCCCCATTACATTAGGCTAGATAACGTCTGGAACCTTCAGGCTGAATGTATGAGAGTATGTTTGTTATATGTGAGGTTCGATATTTTGAATATGGATATTGTTATGCATTATATTTTTTTTTGTTTTATGTGTATCTGTTATCTTTTTGTATTGAAAAACAAAATTAAAAAAACTTTATTACGAGACAACGGTACATAGAACCTGATCTGGGTCCAGTTCTATTACCATAAGCGCTACGACAAGAGTACTACAGTTGTATTGCAGTACATTTTATATATTAGTCTTTCAAATTTAAATATTTCTCTCTTCCAAATGGAAAAGCTGGTGCCATAAAGGTTGTATTGAAGTTTATTTCATCACAATTATTTTAGACACAATGAGGTTATTTCAGCAGATCAAAGTCATGAGGATGTGTGTCAAGCAAGAGACTGTGCCATGTTTTAAATTTAATAAATGGGAACAATAAAGAAATAATAATTAGTGGATATTATTCAGTAGCAGCGAGCTGACTGAACAGCAACAATACCATCACATATGTAGATGTCATTGTTGGGGGCGTTTGCGTTGTTGGTAACGCTTTTGCATCCCTCGCAAAGCGAGGTGAGCCGTCTTAGGCTGCAATAGTTGCCGAAGGCATTAATTGCACTGCGAGCCTCTCGAAGCGAGGCGAGCAGCTGAAGCACGCGGGACTTAGGCTGCAATGAGAGCAGAAGGCTCTCATCACGAGGCTTGCGATGAGCACCGCAAACGGGAGAGCCTTGCAATGAGCGGTGAAGGTGCTCAGTGCGGGGCTTGCGATGAGTGCCAAAGGTGCTTAGAGGAGCAAATGCCTCACACTGTGTGGCAAACAGCATTGCCAGCCTTACAATTTTATTCCCGGCATTTTTGACAGGCAAGTAGATAGTATTCATATATTTATATGTACACTTTGTCTTTTAGGACCTTATTTAGAGGCCCTGTATCAGTTCAAGATTGAATAAAAATATATAGATGCCTTTACCAGAAGGATTTTAACAAAGTGTTCAAGCATCCAGAATCCTTCTAGAAAAGGCATGTAATATATTTTGTATTAGCTCCTGACCTGATACGCGGCCTCTAACTAAATAAGGTTCAAATAGTTTGTAGGAAGAAAATCTCTGCTGGATTATGACTTTAGACATCTTGATAAAAACAATTAGAGTAACTTCCTGAGCATTATATACTGTGTAGTTAAAAATAAGGGTTTCAAGATCAATTTCCATTTCGGAGAGGTAGATCAAGTGTTTCTGGCTCTCTTCATATTTTACTTTGTGATCAAAGAAGAAATGAGTTTAATCCTAAGGATTCCTAATTGAAACTATTACCGTTTTACAAAGTAACACATAAGTGTTGTGAGTTATCTTCTGTGAAATACCCACTTTGAAAATCTAATTTTAGTTTATGATTTTGCAAAGCTGGCATTGCTCATCTCATGACTCGGCAGACAAGGAGGTGTCTCATACTGATCTCTGGTGTATAAATGGAGCTTCCTCAAAGGAACCAGACACCTCTCTAGGGATATCTCTTCCTTTATCTCAGAAGCAGATCCTACAGAACCAAAGACCAGTCATGTCTGGAGTCAAAGGAGGACACGGCCACCAGAAGACCCACTGCCAGGATCCCTGCAAGGACCCGTGCCAGAAGCAGTGCCATGATCCATGCCAGAAGCAGAGTGTGTGCCATGATCCATGCCAGAAGCAAAGTGTGTGCCATGATCCATGCCAACAACAGAGTGCCTGCCATGATCCATGCCAACAACAAAGTGCCTGCCATGACCGTAAGTCCCATGTCAAATGTAGTAAGAGAGTATTTTATAAATCATAGAGACAATTCAATGTCCAGTCCTTATACTGTACATTACATTGAAACATTTATTTCTTAAACAACATAGTTTTCCCTTATACAGGGATAAAAATTAATTAGTGTGTGATTAAAAAAGCATTATTTTTACCTCTTTCTTCCAGCTTGCCAACCAGTACAACAGTGCCATGAGCAGAGCCATTGTGATCAGAAGAAAGGTACATGTAATAAATTGTACAAACGTAATCTTTTGGAAACATATAGTAAAGGTATTTTGGCAAACAGATCGGGTGGATCATTATAATACAAATAAAATATTATTGATGCCATGTAAATAATACAAATGTAACTTTTTCAAACTATCATGCAGCTAGTATATTGGTAGGCAACTCTATCCTACGTGGAGCATCAATAGCCCAGGATTTCTATATCTCTCTGCTTAAACACAGGTGGATCAACTAAAAGGAATAAATCTGAGTAACTCACAGGTACAAAAGCAGAAATAAACTGAATGTAAAAGAAGAGAGATCCAGAAATCCTGGACTGCTAGAGGTAGCTGTCGGACCGAGTTGCCAACCACTGAAATATTATCACTTTGTGTAGAAAAACAATTTCCAGCTGATGCAAGAGATATATAGCATCTGATTCTGATTGAAAAGCAGCTTTTTAAACATATCTAAAAAAATTAAATCTGGTAGGCTTGCCACAATATCAGCGTAAATATTATAGATTTTATATTTAGCAAATAATAAGTATGTTGTTAAAAACACATTTCAAATATTCCAACATCATCTAATCTGTTTTTTCTCTTGTAGACCATTGTGACCCCTGCCATCCTGACCCATGTCAGAGCCACCAGAAACATCACTGATGTCAAAAGGAAACACCCAATATCTGTCATCTGCTACAATGTTGCAAATTACAACTATTTGCTTGCAAATAAATGCAGCTGAACATATTTGTTTGCACAGCGTTTTACTTATTTATCAAACATTTCTAATAATTTATTACTAAGATGTTTTCTTTTTTGAACATTTGTATACTCTTCGAACATATGCATAAGACAGCAATCTCTTTGGGGCACATTGGCTGAAGGGTGAGGTTTTGGTGAAGCCAACTAAGCTTTAATGGTGTATCGAAAAAAATAAAATGCATTTGATCAGAGTTCAATAAAAAATAATATACGCTGAAAATGATACAGACTCTCAGTTAACCAGAACTCTCAAGCAACCAGAATATTTTTTTCAATAATGTACTTTAAATTAAAATGTAACTTTACAGAGCTCAACAAATGCCAGTACCAGGTTGTCATGCTACAAAATGCTTCCAGGCACCCATGTCATCCACTGTACGTCTCTGCAATCCAATGTTACCTGGAAGCAGACGGGCATGAGTGACTGATCCAGGGCAGTGTTGGGGTTACATTCCCAGGGCATGAGTGACTGAGCCAGGGCAGTGTTGGTGTTACATTCCCCGGTCATGAGTGACTGAGCCAAGACAGTGTTGGGGTTACATTCCCAGGGCATGAGTGACTGAGCCAGGGTAGTGTTGGGGTTACATTCCCCGGACATGAGTGACTGAGCCAGGGCAGTGTTGGGGTTACATTGCCTGGGCATGAGTGACTGCGCCAGGGTAGTGTTGGGGTTACATTCCCCCGCCATGAGTGACTGTGCCAGGGCAGTGTTGGGGTTACATTCCCCAGACATGAGTGACTGTTCCAGGGCAGTGTTGGCATTACATTCCCTGGGCATGAGTGACTGAGCCAGGGCAGTGTTGGGGTTACATTCCCAGGGCAGGAGTGACTGCGCCAGGGCAGTGTTGGGGTTACATTCCCCCGGCATGAGTGACTGCGCCAGGGCAGTGTTGGGGTTACATTCCCCAGACATGAGTGACTGTTCCAGGGCAGTGTTGGCGTTACAGTTACATTCCCTGGGCATGAGTGACTGAGCCAGGGCAGTGTTGGGGTTACATTCCCCCGGCATGAGTGACTGTGCCAGGGCAGTGTTGGCGTTACATTCCCTGGGCATGAGTGACTGAGCCAGGGCAGTGTTGGGGTTACATTCCCAGGGCAGGAGTGACTGCGCCAGGGCAGTGTTGGGGTTACATTCCCCCGGCTTGACTGACTGCGCCAGGGCAGTGTTGGGGTTACATTCCCCAGACATGAGTGACTGTTCCACGGCAGTGTTGGTGTTACATTCCCTGGGCATGAGTGACTGAGCCAGGGCAGTGTTGGGGTTACATTCCCCGGGCATTAGTGGCTGAGCCAGGGCAGTGTTGGGGTTACATTCCTCGGGCATGAGTGACTGAGCCAGGGCAGTGTTGGGGTTACATGCCCCGGGCATTAGTGGCTGAGCCAGGGCAGTGTTGGGGTTACATTCCGTGGGCATGGGTGACTGAGCCAGGGCAGTCTTGGGGTTACATTCCCCGGGCATAAGTGACCGAGCCAGGGCAGTGTTGGCGTTACATTCCCCTGGCATGAGTGACTGAGCAAGGGCAGTGTTGGCGTTGCATTCCCCGGGCATGAGTGACTGAGCCAGGGCAGTGTTGGGGTTATATTCCACAGGCATGAGTGACTGAGCCAGGGCAGTGTTGGCGTTAC
The DNA here is from genome assembly GCA_027410445.1 of Discoglossus pictus. NCBI lineage: Eukaryota > Metazoa > Chordata > Amphibia > Anura > Alytidae > Discoglossus > Discoglossus pictus. The sequence goes on along the minus strand of CM050171.1, from coordinate 13,754,716 downwards.
ATTCCCCAGGCATGAGTGACTGAGCCAGAGCAGTGTTGGTGTTATATTCCACAGGCATGAGTGACTGAGCCAGGGCAGTGTTGGCGTTACATTCCCCAGGCATGAGTGACTGAGCCAGGGCAGTGTTGGTGTTGCATTCCCCGGGCATGAGTGACTGAGCCAGTGCAGTGTTGGTGTTGCATTCCCCGGGCATGAGTGACTGAGCCAGGGCAGTCTTGGGGTTACATTCCCCGGGCATAAGTGACCGAGCCAGGGCAGTGTTGGCGTTACATTCCCCTGGCATGAGTGACTGAGCAAGGGCAGTGTTGGCGTTGCATTCCCCGGGCATGAGTGACTGAGCCAGGGCAGTGTTGGGGTTATATTCCACAGGCATGAGTGACTGAGCCAGGGCAGTGTTGGCGTTACATTCCCCAGGCATGAGTGACTGAGCCAGAGCAGTGTTGGTGTTGCATTCCCGGGCATGAGTGACTGAGCAAGGGCAGTGTTGGCGTTGCATTCCCCGGGCATGAGTGACTGAGCCAGGGCAGTGTTGGGGTTATATTCCACAGGCATGAGTGACTGAGCCAGGGCAGTGTTGGCGTTACATTCCCCAGGCATGAGTGACTGAGCCAGGGCAGTGTTGGTGTTGCATTCCCCGGGCATGAGTGACTGAGCCAGTGCAGTGTTGGCATTACATTCACCGGGCATGAGTGACTGAGCCAGTGCAGTGTTGGGGTTACATTCCCTGGGCATGAGTGATTGAGCCAGGGCAGTGTTGGGGTTACATTCCCCGAGCATGAGTGACAGAGCCAGGGCAGTGTGTAAGTGAGGAGTGAAAGCTGCTAGAACAGCCAGGGCAGTGTAGGGGCTGGAGGGTGAGGTGCTGAACCCGGGGAATGTAACCCCAACACTGCCCTGGCTCAGTCACTCATGCCCTGGGAATGTAACCCCAACACTGCCCTGGCTCAGTCACTTATACCCAGGGAATGTAACGCCAACACTGCCCTGGCTCAGTCACTCATGCTCGGTGAATGTAACCCCAACACTGCGCTGGCTCAGTCACTCATGCCCGGGGAATGTAACTCCGACACTGCCCTGGCTCAGTCACTCATGCCCGGGGAATGTAACCCCAACACTGCACTGGCTCAGTCACTCATGCCCGGGGAATGCAACACTGCCCTGGCTCAGTCACTCATGCCCTGGGAATGTAACCCCAACACTGCCCTGGCTCAGTCACTTATACCCAGGGAATGTAACGCCAACACTGTCCAGGCTCAGTCACTCATGCCTGGGGAATATAACCCCAACACTGCCCTGGCTCAGTCACTCATGCCCGGGGAATGTAACCCCAACACTGCCCTTGCTCAGTCACTCATGCCGGGGAATGTAACGCCAACACTGCCCTGGCTCGGTCACTTATGCCGGGGGAATGTAACCCCAACACTGCCCTGGCTCAGCCACTAATGCCCAGGGGAATGTAACCCCAACACTGCCCTGGCTCAGTCACTCATGCCCAGGGAATGTGACCCCAACACTGCCCTTGCACAGTCACTCATGTCTGGGGAATGTAACCCCAACACAGGTGCCGACACCCGGTATATGCTAATGACGTGGCGCGCATGTGACGTCACATGCGCGCCGGGTCAAGAAGGAGTGGAGGCCGGAGCAGAAGCAGGTAAGTGAGGGGAAAGGGAGAGGGGGAGGTATTTAGGGGGGTTTAGAATGAGGAGGGGGGTTGAGGAGGGAGGTTGAGGAGGGGGTTTGAGAATGAGGAGGGGGGGTTGAGGATGAGGAGGGAGGGAGGGAAAGAGACACGGGGGGGTTAAAGAGACACGGGGGGGTTAGAGATACACGGGGGTATAGAGACACGGGGGTAGAGAGACATGGGAGGTAGAGAGACACGGGGGGTTAGAGAGACACGGGGGGTAGAGATACATGGGGGGGTTAGAGATACACAGGGGGGTTAGAGAGACACGGGGGGAGAGTGACTCGAGTATAAGCCGAGGGGGCCCTTTTTAGCCTTAAAAAAAGGGCTGAAAAACTCGGCTTATACTCAAGTATATACGGTAACTCAAATTAATATGAACTAAGCTTTGCTGTTATAACATGATGTAAACCAGTGACAGGCAACCTATTTCGCTTGAAGGGCTGTATATGTAGCCATCAAGTTCTTAAATGCTCTGTATAATGATTGTTACATTTTCATTTTACAAAAGTAAAATTGTCATGAAACAGACAGAGGTCATGTAATTGGTAATAGAGCAATAGACACTGAGGATTTGTGTTGAAAAGCAAGAAACAGTTTTTGCTAGTTTTGAACAGGCTATGTGTAATTGATGAGAGCCACATAATGCTTGTTGCCCATCAAAGACCTTAACTAAAAAGTACTCAACTAAGGTAAACGGCACTTAAAGGGCCATTTACCTCACTATTAGTTATTTTTATGGTTTCAAAGACAAAATTGTATGTTAAAATGATCTGTTTTTTAATTACACTAATAACAGATAAAACATCTAAAGTTTTAAGTCTGTTTACAAACATGGGCCCCTATTCAATTGCAAGCCCACAGCTTATGTTATACAGGCCGAAAGTCAGCTGGCTTGAAATTTGCTACAATTACAGAGTGATTCAATTGAACAAGCCCGCAATTAACGGGCCGTAAGCCGAAACCTTAAACCATGCAGTCTTAAGTAGCACTTCAGAGCGTGATCATGATCAATTAAGCAAGGCCGTTGCTGATCATAACTGATATGTACTGGAATAATATAATTATATAAACTTAACTAAAATTTTATGTACTGAACTGAATTTATCTACTATAGTATTAATATAGCTAAACCGATTGAAATAAAATCACACACTAAATAAACCAAACATGGACTGGACTACATTAAAAAATAGTTTGAATTAAACTGACACGATTTAAACCATCTGATAAGGAACTCAACTGACTTACATTACTGCAATGAGTATAAAAGCCAGTGGGTTACATCAAGTTCAACTTCTGTATATGATCGGTTTACATGAATGGGTGTAGGAACTGGGGGGTTTATACCATATGCAGTACCCCCCCCCCCCCACAGATTTTCTTTGGCTCCTACACCCATGGATACATGCAATATGTGTCATATGAAATGGATACTAATTCCTCCCATGTCCGTTCATTACACTATCTTTACAGCTCATGAATGGACACACACACCGCGTGTCACTGAAGATGCACCTATCTCTTTTTCTGAAGGATTATAAACAATTTCCTCATTCCAAAATGCCCATCATTACCCTAATGGCAGTTCATAGACCACTTCACCATGCTACTAATGCCTCACCATTGACCCATTAACATTTACTTCCATGTCTTCAGGTCAATTCCAGATGTCATTGTATTTTCTGCTCTTTTCTGAAAATTATTCTGTTTTACCAACTTAGTAACACTAATATGAGCCATCTTTTACAAATACATTTATGACTTTATTATAAGCAATATTCTCACAAGGTTTATATAATCACATATATAGTTCTCAGCAATACGGGTCGTTGCAAACGCTTGCGAAGCGAGGGCCGCAGTTGCTGGCAAGAAGCGCTCCTTGTGCTGGTGGAGATGAGCGCCTTAGGCACTCATCCCTACAACCCCCTACGACTTTCGGACCGCAAATGCGGATCCTCAAGAAGGTGGAGGCTCTACGGCGCCTCACAAGCTGTTACAAACAACCACAGAAAGGGGACTTTAAAAAAAAACACCAAACACACAATGACTAAATACGGACTTACACAACAATATACAAGCCGCGGGACGTAGAAAAAAAAAATTGCGGACTTAGACACAAAAATACGGACTCGCAAAAATACGACCTTAACGGACAACACGCGCACAGCGGAAAACATAAAAAAAAACACAAAATACACACAAAAATTAAATAAAAACCTTACCCACAGCAAGGGGGGACACCCAGAACGTCTGGAAGTCAGGTTGCACCTCGATTTCAGTCCAATTTATAAAGTTTACACACTCGAAAATCCCCTAAGCGAGAGAAAAAATGTCCGCCGTAAAAAACGAAAACGAGGCTACACGACCCCTAAAGCCGCGAAACACAGCCAAGCACATATGACTTTTACAAAAACCTGTACGACCTACAACATAAACCATTAGCAAGGACGCTAAATCATCCACACCCGCGTACCACATACACATTCGCCGCCATTTTACAACACTAACTTGCAGAATGCGGAAGTACACAGCTACACTAACGGCTTCCCCTCGCGCACGCAGCCTATTTACACTACACACTGCACACATTGCTGACACTACAACACTACAAATCTACATTATATGCTGCAGGAATATCAAAAAAGATTGTTAGCTCTTCAGCACATTCCTTGCTGCAGATATTAATTACAAATAGGTAAAGTATATTAATTTATGATTTCATTAGTTAATTATTTGGCATCACAAAAACATGAATAAACAAAACAAAACAAAAAAAAAACACAGTATCGCAAAAAAACACAAAAACCTTCACCACGCTCCTCACAAGGAGCGCCAACGGTGCTCATAGGACACAAAATACACCAGCGGACAGCCTTGCAATAAGTGCAAAAAGGAGATCAGCATGGAAAAAATAGACCAACCAAAAGGCGCTCATTGCGAGCCACGCGATGAGTGCCAAAGGCGCTCAGCGTGAGGCTTGCAATGAGCACCGAAGGATCTCAGACCACCAAAACACTTACTCTCTGTGGCAAACAGCATTACCTGCCTTTTTTTTTTTTTTTGACGGGCAAGTCGCTAGTGACTAATATAAAAAGCATACAAACCATTGGTAATGAAAAATGCTGTGACTACGAACTGGTCTTCCAAAGACGCTTCCAGTTTATCCTGAACACTTCAGACCAACTCATTCACTTGATCTAATGCTCATCATCTCTTGCTCCATTCTGACACTCCATAGACTGGTACGGAAATCTTCAGGATAAAATTCAAAATCCTAAGCCTAACATTCAAAGCCTTCATCCTTACACTTCTCTTTATCGCAACTCTTGTCTTCAAAGAAAACCCAAAGCCAGTTATCTCCTTCCTCCTATATCCACCTACAGGACATTCCCAGAACTGCTCCCATTCTTTGGATCCCCTTCCTTAATTCATTAGACTTCCTCCAAACACAACTTCAAACGTGGTCACCTATTCTGGTTGTCTCACATGCTATAATGACTAACCATCAAGCATGCCCATCACCTCATGTTTCAGCCACCTCAGAATACCTCTTAGATTGTAAGCTGTCAAGAAAGCAGGAACTTCATCTTCTTCTGTACCAATGTGTAGTAAGAAATGTGCTGTCTCATTGTATTATTAATGTATTCAATCCATTTACTTATTGCATATTGTACTCCCAGAGCTAGAGAACCTGTTGCTTTCCTCAAATAAACGATAAAAATAGATAATAATATTTGAGAGAAAACTGAATCCTGAAGGTTTGAACATTTTGTAATTTTTTTTTGGAAAAGGCATCTAATATATTATTATTAAACTATAAATTAAAACACAGCTACTAAGTGAAGTCTGAAAAAATAAAACTGTACATATAAATATATATGGTATGAATAATGACAAAAGTCTGGATAGTGTTTACATATTCATGATAAAGTGGACGTTATACAGAACTGATGGATAATGTCATTATTTTTTTACTTATTTTGATTCTTGGTAGTTTCAATCATTATTAATTAACTAGCGAATTGCCCTGTCAAAAAATGATGGCAATAGAATTGTAAGTCAAGGAATGGTGTTTGCCACAGACATTATTTTTTGTGGTGGTCTGAGATTTTGGCGCTCATTGCAAGCCTCTTGGTGGTTGTATTTTTTTTTTTTATCAGAGACGCTTTTGCTGTCATTGTAATGTCGGCGCTGATCTGCTTTTTGCGCTTATTGCAAGGCTGTCCCCTAGTGTTGTTTGTGTGCTATGAGCAGCGTTGGCGCTCGTTGTGAGGCTCGCAGTGAGTGTTTTTTTTTTTTTTTTTGTGTATATGTATTTTGTGATGCTAATTAAATAAGTAATAATTTAATATACTTTACCTATTTGTAAGTAATACATGCAAAAAGCATTGCGCTGAAGAGCTGACAATCTTTTTTGATGTTCCTGCAGCATATAATGTACGTTTGCAGTGTTGTGGAGCTGAGGTGTAAGTGTCAGCAATGTGTGCAGTGTGTAGTGTAAATAGGCTGCGTGCACGAGGGGAAGCCGTTAGTGTAGCTGGGTACTTCTTCCTTCTTTAAGTTAGTGTTGTAAAATGGCGGCGAATGTGTATGTGGTACGCGGGTTTGTATGATGAAGCGTCCTTGCTAATAGTGTATGTTGTAGGTCGTATGTTTTTTTGTAAAAGCGGTATTTGCTTTGCGGAATTTCAGGGGATTTTTGAGTGGCTAAACTTTGTAAATTTGTCAGAATTTGAGGTTTAAGCTGTGTTGCAGAGGTCCTGGGTGTCCTCCCTCGGTGTGGGTAAGGTTTTTATTTTATTTTTGTGTGTATTTTTGTGTTTTTTAATGATTGCCGCTGTGCGCGGGTTGTCCGTTAAGGTCGTATTTTTGCGAGTCCGTAATGTTTTTTTCGAAGTCCCATGGGTCGTAATTGTTTTTGTGTAAGTCCGCAATTTATTTAGAATTTTTGGCCAGTGGCTCGTATTTTTTGTGTAAGTCCATAGTTAGTCATTGCTTGTTTTTTTTTTTTTCCAAGTCCTTATTGTGTGGTTGTTAGTAACTGGTTGTGAGGCGCCGTAGAGCCTCCACCTCCGCAAATGCGGCCTCTCACTTTGCGAGGGACCGCATCTGCGGTCGGAATGTCGTAGGTGGTCGTAGAGATGAGCGCCTACGTCGCTCATCTCCACCAGCGCAAGTGCGGCGGGCTCGATACGCGAGCCCACAAGCGTTAGCAACAACCTGCATGCTGACAACTATATATGTGATTATTTTCCCCATGAATTGAAGTTAAATAAAAATGACCCATGGCTGCAAGCTGCTGAATTAACCATATCCTGTCTTTGCAGCATGAATCCGCCTCTTATTATATTCTCTAATGTCTACTCCTTTATAATACTGTCCTATACAGTGCCCCTACAACAACCACTGCTTTTATTTATTTTTGTATTTTTTTAAATACTTAAGGATTTTTTTTGACATTGAAAAGAAAAAGAAATATGACGTAATCAAAAAAGTATAATGTTATAAACTTGAAATAAAACTTAGATAAGGAGCACAATGTTCTCTTTATCTTTCCTTGTGGTAAATGTTAGCAAGGTCAACATCTGACAGTCTAAATGCCATCATTTCCCATGCAACCTTTTGGCTGGGTAGCTGAATGTTAAGGGGAGGAATCGACTGAAATGTGAAGCAAGGTTATGTGAAAAGTATGTTTATGCTGTCTTACACTACCTGTTCGTGGTGAAGCTTGTGTACTTCAGTGAAGCTGTGAGCTATGCCATATAAGGTCACACCAGATGGGCAGGTCATAGCAGAGAGGTCAGACAAATCACTTTAGAAGGAACTGGCAACCCACTCCTGTACCCTTGCCAAGAAAGCCTAATGGATAGGCACCACCAGAGACCAATAATTGTGTTTTGAGTGCTGTGGTCCATAGGGTCAATTAGAGTTGGACACGACTGAACGAAACCATCTGGTTACCTTTCAATAATTATGAGGACCACCTTTAAGATGTAAACTATTTTTAACAGGATGATACTACATTTTAATTACAAATATGTTCATCAATAATCTATCTGTGGCTAATGTTAGTGGTATTTTTAAAGTATCAGAGTCCCCTGGTCCCTATTTGGTCCTGTCAAACAACATAAAAGATCTTGGGTACTGGCACCATTCCTAGGATGGCCTGTTGAGAAAGGATGATTTAGAGTATCTTACTTTAAATAACAAAAAAATGCTTGCTTTTAGATTACTTTTTAGTTTTTGGACTACTAGACTTGTAAGCCTTCAGTTCCATAGGTTACCCGTTTAACAGCACTTACCTATATGCCTCTCTTCATGTTTTACATCATGATCAAATAAGAAATGTGCTGAATCCAAGTGCTAATGATTTTTTTGTATATCATCACATAAGCGGTGTGAGGTGTCCTTTGAGAAACACCCAGCTTTGAAGATAACAACTTAAGTATGTGTTTATGAGATGTCCTCACATTTACGGTTTTGCTAAATTGCATTGATCATCTCATGATTCATCAGCAGTAGGACGTTTCCTAATCCCAGCTCTGGTGTATAAAAGCAGCTCCTTCCAAGCACGAAGACACATCTCTAGGAATCTCTCTTCCTTCGTTTATCTCAGAAGCAGATCCTACAGAGCCAAAGACCAGTTATGTCTGGAGTCAAAGGAGGTCACAGCCACCAGAAGACCCACTGCCATGATCCCTGCAAGGACCCGTGCCAGAAGCAGTGTCATGATCCATGCCAACAACAAAGTGCCTGCCATGACCCATGCCAACAACAAAGTGCCTGCCATGACCGTAAGTCACCTACTGAATGAAAATGAGAATGTTCAGAGTTTTTCATTTCTGTGGTGTACATCTAATGGGAAAAAAATGTATTATGCCTTTCTTTAATGATAAGCCCTGGTATAACCTAATCTATCCTATCACACCTTTTGAAAATGATGGAACTTTAGTGTTTTACCATTTCATATATATTAGATATGTAAGTGTTTTTTCTCTGCTTCTCTGTGAATGTCCTTAGAGTTTGGAGCCATGTTCTGACTGACTCCAAGGAATAACAATATACCAGAATACAGCTTTGCTAGGTTGCTTCACTTCTGGTAGTTTTCAGTAGATAATATTACTTCCCATCCTCTAACAAGCAGACTTCTGATTAATAGACTATAGTAGGGATATATTTTAGATTTTGTATTACCCTAGGCCCTTTCGCTTTATGCACTCCCCACCAGGGACTACAGTTCCTTTTTGCTTGTTATATCCCAGTTTGTTGGTTTATTGGTGTTTTGAATCGATACAGCATGTCAGATAATGTCAGATACACTTATAGGCAGGGTTGTCACTCTATGTTGACATTTCTGTGTATATACACATTATTCCATGTCATTCATCAGGCACCTTAAGCCAGCCTGCTCCACCATGTGCTGCCCCAGACCTGAGCCTTGTGGTCCTAGGCAGAAGCCCCCCCTGGAGTATGGGGGTCTTGCACTAGCTATCATAGGGCTGTGCAATGCAAAATGCATCTCAAACCCTTAGCTTAGTGGATCTAGACTAATGGTAGTCAACATGGTCCCTACTGTGCACTAGTGGGCGATTTAAGCTTTCATGGTCGGTGGTGGGGTAATAGCTTGGTGCTGTCACTGATGAGTGTTGTTATACATTGGAGACCTGCAGCACCACGCTTGGATGGTTGGGCTAGTGATCAGGACTGGATCACTATCTAGTAAGTAAAGGGCAACACATCTCTAGGGTCAAATGATTTATGTTACCAGAAATTAGATACTTAGGTACTGCGGCACCGGTGGGCGGTAAGGAGATTTTACCATCAAAAGTGGGCGGCATATCTTAAAAGGTCCAGTCCAATAATTCTGTTTACAGCAAGTGAAATAGTGATTTCTAAAATATTTCCGAAAATGCTAATTAATTCTTGTTTGTTTCAGCATGCAAACCTGTGCAGCATTGCCAAGAGCAGAGCCATGGCAGCCAGAAGAAAGGTATACAGCCTATATCAATTATTTACGATTTAATTTATCTATAATTAATTATTTATAAAGGAACATACACTAATCTATTTGTATTAAAATATTTTAGTTTTGCTTTTTTTACGATAATTCTTACTTACATAAATAATTTAACTACCATTTATTTGATATTAAAGTTTCTTTATAGCGTTTTCAACCTGTAACAATTGTTTGAACTATTTAGTTTTCTTTTTGTTTTATGATGTCATACCCTATATGATCTTAAAGGCCCTCAGCAACAATCCCAATTATAATCTACATAATACAAAACTAACAAAAATATAAATATTTGAAACTCAAAGTTATTAAAAAGAATGTAATTTAAAAAAAATAGAAAAAAGCAACATATTTACTACTTTTTGGCAGCCATTTGGCTCATGCAATGACACACCAGACTCATCTAGTTATCAGTACCTAATTATATCATGATTAATTAATGGTGATATGGATTTATGGCTTTTACTTTCACATATTAATAATTTAATAATATGTGCTGGGAGACGATTAAGCTTTTTTAATCTTGACTAATCTCATGATTTATTGTTGTCTGTAGAAGATTGTCCTTCTTTCCTTTTTTGCTGCCTTGTTTTCTCAAAAAAATCATCTTTATTTTTATAATCCTCAGCAGATTTCCAATTTAATTTTCCATCTTTAAGAGATTGACAGCTCTCTACCCTGGCCATATTTGATTATTTTCTTGTGCAATAGCATCAGAAATGAACAAAACCAGGCAAAACCACTCCTCCCGTGATTAATATTGTAATTGTTATTAAGATTTTTAATTTATTAAGTTGTGATAAAAAATAATCACATTTATAAAAAATAATGATGTCATATGTATATCATTAACTATGTATTTCCACAACTCACTATATCACATACATATATAGAAATTAATTATATATATATATATTTATATATATAATATATACAGTATATATATATATATATATATTTATATATATATATATATATATATATATATATATATATATATATAGTAAATAAATAGTACATCTGTGTTCACATTTGAATGTCTAAAACAAGTAAAAAAAAAACTTTTACCAGTTCAAAATTCCTAGAAATACAGTTATTACACTGCATTCTGGGAAGCTGAGCAGGGACACGCAAATGTGCCCACAAATACATCGCTCCTTAATCCATAGATCATTTTAAACATGGCTTCCTTTAAGCTTTTGCCTGCTGCATTACACAGCTTTTATGAAAAGCCAAGGTTGGATTATACACAAGCTGGGAATCCTATCCATGTACAGCTGTTTCAGGCTTACTGGCTATCATCAGCATGGAGCAGGAACCCATCTTGTGTTATGAGTAGGTAGTTCACCACAACAATCATTTAAAGATTGTGTAAAAAAGAGCGATAGAAACTATATATATATATATATATATATATATATATATATATATATATATATGAAATCCGGTAATGAGATAAATATGTATTAATATCAAAATTGGTATGACGGAATGATCCCTTTGATTCAATGACAGCCAAGATGTAGTAAATTTAAATCTGTTCTTCTAATTCTAATTTATATTGTAAATGCCTCACATTGCAAATATTCATATTGCCATTAGCACTTTACCTACTATACTTTCTGTCTTTCTTTAATTACAAACATGTAAAATCAAAGAAGAATATCCCTTGTAGGTGCTGCTGTTTCATTTTGGGATTTATTTTCTCTTTCCTTTGGTAGATCATTGTGATCCCTGCCACCCTGATCCCTGCCAGAAACATCATTGAAAGCAGAATGGAGCACCACGCATGAAACTCAATGCCGGAATATTCCTCAAATCACTTCATGAAAATTCACAATTACATTCTCATTTTGTGTTATTGCAGTGAAGAGTATTCTGCATAAAATAAAATCAACTTAATCTATTAATTTGTACTCATTTGAATTTTTTGTTATAACATTTCAGAGTCTTCTTTCAGTCCATTGATCTGCCCGTCATTAACAAAAGACTCATATAAGATATTAATTGGCCACTGTTGGATGAGCATAACTGCACATAATAACTAGTCATTTAAAGATTGTATTTATTATTAATAGTTTCTAAAAATATTGCCTCCATTAATAACACTAGGTCTTCAAATGAGTAAATATGGGACTATCAGAGCAGAACAATGGCCTTGTTGGAATACTCCCCCATTGAAATCAATCTGAAATAATATATTGTCATTAATCAAACACAAACCCTACTCCAATATGAGGGCTCTAATATTATGTAGATTATACAGAGATACATAATTATGTTGCATACATAAATCACATTTTTATTTTTACTATATAACCTAAAGAACATATTTCTGATTGTTTAAACAGTAAAGAAAAAGATGAGTCACACAGGGATTTGAACTCAGGACCCTCGCCACTACAGACTACAGCCTTTACCTACTAGACTGTGGTATAGAGCGCATTACTCATTCAGACAGAGGCAACACACTGAAATAGCCTGACTTCTATTGATCCTAACTCTGTGGATTAAGCATCAATTTAAAAAATGAAAACACATTTCCACATGCTTTTTCACCCATGTGGATAGGCGACTTTTATGGTCTTTAAAAGATAGCCTGCAATCTCTCTAACTTCATCAAATGATGGCTAATGCAACATAACTAATATCATTAACTCATTGTAGGATACATGTTATCATCTTAAAGGGTCACATTATTATTTTTTCTTTTGTTTACATTCTTCAACTAGGTGATTTAATTAATTTTATTTTCCTCAATGTAATGGTCATATTAAATTTACACTTGCCTTTCTAAGAAGCCTCCAAAACAACAGTTAATCACCTTCTGGAACCTCCTATTTTATTCCTGTTTTCTTTCATATGTACCTAAAGTCACACACAGGGAGTGGCTTTACTCTATCAGTGTCTCATGATGCTCAGATACACAACATGTCATTGTCTGCTTGCAGTATGAGACACTGCCACTGATTTAAAATATTGCATCCTAAATAAGAGAGAAATAGAAGATGGTGGGGTATTCCAGAAGGTGAGAATCTGAGGACTCTTTAAAAGTAAGTGACATTGACAATGACATTCAGGGGGATAAGATTAATTGTCATCTAAAATGTGTGTTATTTAAATGTCTGACACTTCTCGTGGTTATAAAGATGGGATGGATGTGTTATGGTTCAATAGCCTCTTTTTTTCCCCGTAACCAAACCCACTGGTGCACACAGTGTAAAACATGAAGTATTCTCTGATGAAATAGTGATAAATGGATATTGCTAAGGGCAGCTTCAGATTAATTAGTGTTTATGTTACCAAATCTCAAAACGTTTCGCCCACTATAGTGCGTCCTCTGGAGTAATGTGTAGCAGGTAAAACTATTTGAGCTATTGCAAACGTTGTGCTTGTAACAATAAGCTGCCCAACCACTTCCATTTGCAATGAAAGAAGCAGTGTAGCTGACCAGTCAGATTAGGAAAGTGTTCCTACAAGTACAGTATGGGTGGGTGACTTGGGTCGCACTGCCCGCTTGCCCAGGGAAAGTGTATGAGCAATACAATGCCTCTCCTCCCACGCCTCCCACTGGTTGGCTTGCCAATCAGGAGGTTATTGCTTATGGCCTCTCCTACATTACTGTGTACCTAGCAACACCTTCTCATTGGTGCCTACCTTTTTCCCAGAGCTTGCTACTTTATGGTGTGACCAAATGTCTGGCGGTATAACCAGATGGGTAGGCTGGGCTCGTTAGCCTTGGTTGGTAGCCAGCCTAGGAAAAAGAAAACTCTGATTTAAAGCCCTGGCAGATGCAGCTTGTTAGCCCTGTAAGGCCATCCATCTAGGAGGACACTCCAACATAACATCTACGACTCAAGGACCTTATTGTCACCGTCCAAACTTGCTAGGCCATGACAGATGAATCCTGAGTGTAAAGGGTGGGACCGGTACTGCTCACACTGCATCTCACCTAAAAACTCCATTGCGCACGCCCAAGGGGGCATGTCTACATTTAGAACAATAAATGGTGTCACTGCAGCACCCAACCCAGAACAAGCTTTCCTGTGCAACCACTGAAGTCTAGTCCGCCTGTCCTGCATTGGCCTGCTTAGCCACCAGAGAGCCTGTAGATGTGGACACCCCTCTTAAATCTCCGTCCACAAAGCCAAGCCTACAGTGTATACAGTATTTGAACCTACAGACATTGTCTTATTTGCAATCTCACGTCCCCGCAAATGCGGATCCTCGCGAAGCGAGGGGCCGCATTTGCGGTGGTGGAGCATCCCACGTCGGCTGTGTTTGCCCGCAAATGTGGACCCTCGTGATGCGAGGGGCTGCATTTGCGGTGGTGGAAGTTCCAACGTCGGCTGTGTTTGTCCGCAAATGCGGACCCTCGCGAAGCGAGGGGCCGCATTTGTGGTGGTGGAAGGTCCAACGTGGGCTGTGAACACACAGACAAGCACAACGTAAAAAAAAACCTCAAAGGCGCCTCACACACGGTTAACACACATCCGCACGAAAATCAACTGCGTCGTACACGTAAAAACCAACTGCGTCCCTCGCAAAAAAAATACGGCCGCGAAATGACCCATTCCCAGCACGCAAAACCGGCTCGCATGAAAACATCAGAAACACAAGAAATAAACTCAACGAACACATAAAAAGCTTACTTACAGCAAGGGGGGGCATCCGGCACCTCGAAAAGTTAATTTACACGTCCATTTAAGTCCAAAAAAACGAGTTTAAACTGCAGAAAAACACCTAAGCGAGAGAAAAAATGGCCGGCGAACAAAACAAAAACGAGGCTACAGCAAAACACCACAAGAAACTCGCAAAATACCACAAACGACCTACGGATATTCCGCTAAGACACATACCACACATTACCCGCCATTTTACGCCAATGCGGAAGTACACAACTACGCTAACGGTTTCGTCTCGCGCACGTACACTATTACACTTCACACGTTCATCACGCTTACAAATCAGCTCCACACCACTAATGCTGCAGCAACATCAAAACAGATTGCCAGCTCTTCAACACAATGCTTCAAAATAGGTAAAGTATATTCATTTATTAATTGTATTATATATTTCAGTAGTAGACACAAAATACCATTAGCTACCTTACAATTTCATTGCCGTCATTTTTTGACGGGCAATTCGCTAGTTTAAAATATTTTATGAAGTGTCTGTTAGTATCTTCCCAGGGTATAATGCACTAGTTATTCCTTTATTAACATTTTAACAGCTGAATTAATTATTTTTTTATTAAAGGGCCATTAAACTCACTGTAAGTGCTCTTCATGGTGTGAAAGAGCACACTATTGTTTGTTAAAATGATCTATTTTATTTTTAAATACACTAATAATTGCTAAACATTTGTTTACATACTGTCTTTTCTGCCTACTGGTTGTTGCATTAGTAATTAGCAGAGTGTCAAGTGCAGTGTGTGCTGTGTGAGGCTTTATGGGGAAGGCAGTGATTGATAGCACAGCTTCTCTGTGGGCTCAGGTTACACTACACTGACCAGTTAACCCATGGCTTTCCAGTGATTAACAGTCTTTCATGCCTGCACAGATAGATGTGGTTAGGGTTACATTTGTGTGTGTTAGGATCACTGCATGGAACAATAACCCCCCTTTGCATATTTGAAATTCCAGAGAGGAAAGATGGAAGGAACCTGAATTCTCTGCCGGAAGAAAAAAATTAATAAACCCATTACAAGGTTTGTTCCCTTCAACCTGGAAATATAAGAAGTCTGACATAAACCTTACCATTGACTTGAATGGGGGACATACAACAGTAACCTGATTGGTTGTAGTAATGAAGCAGACATGGACCAGGCTGAGGGCAGGCAATTACACATGTAAACACAGTTTGTATTGTATTTGATCCTTCAGTGAAACATGCACGTATTTCAAAAAATCCCAAAAATATTTCAACATGCTTTAATGAGATCTTTACAGTGATGTGGCTCTAATTGTGCTGAATTAAGTGATCCTTTAAGGAAAGGGTAATTGTGTTTTCGATTACACACATAGAAATATATCTGTACATTGTAATATCTCCATGCTTTGCATGCTCAACATATGTTATTAAAATTAATTATATATGTCTTTATCTTTTGCGCTGACTGTGACACAAGTTTTAATAACATATTATTATGAGTCATATATTTCAATATACTCATTTGAAAAAAAATATAGTTTCAAAGAGGCAACATGTTTGTAGAATAATCAAAGATTAAATAGTATTCAATTTATTTCCATTTATATGCAATTATGCTGCAGCTGCCATTTTGGTTTTAAATTAAATAATTCTTGTGGCGGGAGGAATCTTTTATCTGGACATTGTGAGCTTTACCTGCCAGTGCATCCATTAGGACTAATGTTAGCTCATGAGTTTACATGGACATACCCTACTAATACAGAAGCTGCAAGAAGCAAATGGAACTTCACAGTAAAGAATAATTGCATTAATAATTATTAATTAATATCATTATTATTAATATAATCCTTTAATGACCAATTGGTAATTTAGCTTCTGTCGTCAGGGCACTCATTCATTTTTCTCTAATAGAATATTTAGTGTAGAAATGAGAAACAATGCAAATGTATTTGTTCAGCTGCATTTATTGAAGTAGATAATTATCACCCATTAAACAGATAAGAAAGCCAGAATAAAGGACGTGAATTAAAGGCAGGAAGAAATGAAGTTGACTATAATCATATTGCAGTACACGTCCAGGCGTGGGGTCTTCAGCAGTTTTTCCACTGGCTCTGGCAAGGATCAGGGCAGCAGGGGTTGCAGGGGTCTAACAGAGGAAAAACAAAATATCATTAAACATATGTAACTATTTCCTTATATTTGGATAGAAACAGTATAATTACGGAAACAAGAAAACAAATTAACAAGTTAAATTACACAAACTATATGATTTCACTTTGAGGAATCTGAATGCATAGATAGTGCTTTGCACCATTATGTAGAGCAGGAAAACCAAGTGGAGAAACTGTAAACAAAAACATTTGACACGTGTTTTTAATGTTTTGTTAGCTTTTTCAGCACTCAAACTCTAGCTATTATGAGTCTCTTTTGCAGTTCAGTTGTGCCAGATAATATATTAAGCTGATGAGGACAAGTGCTCAGGTCCTGAAGGGGCTATAAAGTGCAGGCTCCCTTTAACAGCTTATTTCATCATCTCTAGCACTCCAGTGACCTCTTAGATTGTAAGAGGTAATTGTACCAATGCATAAATGTGCTGTCTTGTCTTATTTATCATCAGCCTTATTAAATTGCTATTCGGTAAATTTAAAAGGGCTCTATTTAAGCACAGAGCATATTTTTTTTATAGAAGTTTTTAGTTAGTGAAATCTATCCAAAAGCAAGGTCTTCACTAACTAAAAACTACTGTAAAAAAATATGCTATTTGCTTAAATAAAGCCCTTTTAAATTTACCAAATTGCAATTTAATAAGGCTGCATGTCTTTAAATATATGTCTAAATTTATCCAATTAATATACACTACCAATAAGAACAATATTAACAAAATGTATTTTAGCTGTTTTTTACGTTACTTAATTATGTCCAAAGAAACCAAAGAAAAACTGATATTTTGATATTTGCCGGGAACTTTTGATTTTTGATTCTTTGAGAACCTGCGAAATAAGGAAGCTCCAAACAGCGGTCATCGGGGATTAACTGGGTTCTATAAAAAAAATCTTCTACAACAGTGAAAATACATAGCTATTACAATTTTTTTTTTTTTTAATTGGCTTTGAGTACTCTATGTAATGATGTTATTTTTAGCCAAGTTGAGGAAATCCAGTTGTTACCAGAAACCAACTATATAATGTTTATTTATTATTTATGTATATTTATTTATATTTACCTTGCTTCTGACATTGACTTTGGGTCTGACAATGCTGAGCAGGTTTGCATGCTAGAATAAAGAGGAAAGAATTGTAATTACAATATTTTCTACAATATAACAATACATTTTATATTATTAGACCAGATTAACAATAAATACTTTATACAAATATCCAGTAAGAATTAAGAAACCAATAACGCTTCATAATATATGAGTATAGTAGACAATGTTTATTTTTTCATGAAATAACATTAAACTCTCAAAACGTTCTTATTCAATTCATCACTTACGGTCATAGCAGGCACTTTGCTTTTGGCAAGGGTCTTGGCATACACTTTGTTTTTGGCATGGGTCTTTGCAGGGATCCTGGCATTGGGACTTCTGTTGGCTGCGTCCACCTTTGACTCCAGACATGACTGGTCTTTGGTTCTGTAGGATCTGCTTTGGAGATAAACCAAGGAAGTGAGATTCCCAACAAGGTGTTTGGTTAGTGTGACAGATCTCCTTTTATACACACAAGATGAAACTATTCACATTCTTTTGTTGATGGATCATGCGAAATCCACTTTTTATAGGGTCATAAATGTCTAAATAATTTAGCAACAATTTAATTCTTTGAATAGTTATATTTAAACTTGGGTGTTTCCTAATTGGTGGTTTGATCATTTATGTTCAACGAAATATACTATAACTCCATGGCACATCTCTCATAAATACTTTTGTTTTAACAGATTAATTTAGACATCAAAACAAACAGCAGCACAATTAATAAAAGAGGTAATCATAATCAGCGATAATTTAATATTTAGATGGAATGCCGTAGTAAATTGGATGACTGTTTCCTCTGGAAGTTTCATATCTGATTTCATAAAACTGCCGAGACAATGATAGGGTTTGATGTACGAATTTGTAACTGAAGTAATTAATAAACCCATGGAAATTCTATCAGGTAAATTATCATTTACCGGTAGTTGGTTTTTAGTTGGCTTGACCCAATTAACATAAATGCAAAAAGAACACAACCAGAGATTGAAAATTAGTAATAGATCTGTTCTGGTTAAGACTCATCAAACTGCTCTGATTAAATTATGTATTAGGACAAAAAAAAACACTAGACTTTGATCACATATCAAAAAGGTACGTTATCAGTAACTTGTGCCACTAAATATAACTACAATAATTTCAAGAACAAGAAAAAGTACAAAATCTAAGTACCATAAGGATTTTTTAATATTATTAGATCCTATTTCTGAAAAAGGGCTCTTCATGGTGTGAAAGAGCACAAGATTATATGCTAAAAGTGTATCCTGCCTACTGGCAGTTGCATGAGTAATAACAGGTAGCTGAAGAGTGAGCAGTTATGGTGATTGTCTATAGGGAAGTTATTGAGAGCAGTTTTTTTCCTGGACTCAGGACTGCACTTACCAGTTAATCCATAACTGACCTGTTTAGGTAAATCCAACATTCCATGCCTGCACAGATAGATTTGTTAAGGATTGTTTTTTTGCCGTTGATCTCTACACAGAGCAGAACAATAACCCCCATGAGCTGATCTGTAATGTTCAAATTCTAGAGAGGCAAGAGAGCAGAAAGCTGACTTTTCTACCAAAAGAAATTACAAAAAAAGGTTGGTTCTCTTCAGACTTGAAATGTAAGCAGTCTTACCATTGACTTAAATGTGTCACACACCCATGCAAACTGTTTGGCTGCAGCCATGGCAAGAGCAAGTGGGCAGACTATTACACATGTAAACACAGACTTGATTCTATTTAACAGCAAATAATGCACATATTTCAAAAAAGCAAAAAGTATTTAAACATGCTTTCAGGAGATCTTAACTGTGATGCGGTCCAAATTGTGCTTAATTAAGTGGCCCTATAAATACGTATATACAGTGCCTTGCACAAGTATTCACCCCCCTTTTCGTGTTTTGTTGCCTCACAACCTGGAATTAACATGGATTGTTTGAGGATTTGCATCATTTAATTTACAGAACATGCCACAACTTTGCGGCAATCACAGCTCCAAGTCGCTTTGGATAAGTGTCTATGAGGTAGCCACATCTTACCACTGGGGTTTTTGCCCATTCCTCCTTGCAAAACTGCTCCAGCTCCTTCAAGTTGGATGGTTTGTGCTTGTGAACAGCAATCTTTAAGTCTGACCACAGATTTTCTATTGGATTGAGGTCTGGGCTGTGACTCGGCCATTCCAACACATTTACATGTTTCCCCTTAAACCCCCCAAGTGTTGCTTTAGCAGTGTGTTTGGGGTCATTGTCCTGCTGGAAGGTGAACCTCCGTCCTAGCCTCAAATCACGCACAGAGTGGTACAGGTTTTGCTCATGAATATCCCTGTATTTAGCACCATCCATCTTTCCCTCAACTCTGACCAGTTTCCCAGTCCTGGCTTCTGAAAAACATCCCCACAGCATGATGCTGCCACCACCATGTTTCACTGTGGGGATGGTGCTCTTTGGGTGATGTGATGTGTTGGGTTTGTGCCAGACATGCCGTTTTCAGGGCATGACCATGATCAATTAAGCAAGCCTGTAAATTACAATATAGACACAGCCAATAGTAAATGAGACTGTCATCATGGCGTCAGTAAAACAGGGAGTTTAAACACAATCAATGTATGTTTAGAAGTCCAGAAATGTGCCGAAGTCGCTCACATTAGGTGGCAAACAGCTTTGCCAGCATTACAATTTTATTGCCATAATTTTTGACGGGCAAGTTGCTAGTCACAAATAAAAAGCTGTAGCCTCATTATATTGTTATACAAGACTAATTAGACAAAAAAAATATCAGTTTTGTTCAATATGAAATTACCTATATATGTGCTTTTGTGTGAAGAATATAAGTGTTGATTCAGAAATATATTATTTACAACTACAATATAATGTGGTAATAATGGTTCTTGATATCTAAGCCAGGGGTAATCAATAGGCGACGTGGGTCAGGATCTCTGGCATATTCTTCCGGACCTCCACTGCCTTATTATATTAGCTATTTATTCCTCTCTAAACTTTCAAACCCTTAAAAATTACTAATTAACTGATGTCCTATCTCTGGGACTCCTGTGCTATTTAATATTCTTGCCTGCGTCTTATGTGTTTCTGCATACAAATGTATCTGTATATATCTTATGATCATGACGTGCATTGAAGCGGAAGTCTCCCTAAATGAGGAATTCTTTAAATATTTAATTATAATATAATTTCTGATGCATACACAATAACAAGCTTAATTGGAAATGCCCAATTCAGAAGAAAAGTATTCAAAGTACTAGACTATTCCTAATATACACATTTATGATATTGTAAACTTTGTATTACTCATATCATCATTATTTTATAGAACAGCATGTCCTAATTTCATGTGTATAAAAGGAGCTTCTTCAAACTCACCAGACACAACTGAACTTCTCCTTGTTTATCTCAGAAGAGAATCCTAGAGAACCAAAGACCAAACATGTCTGGAGTCAAAGGAGGACGCTGCCAACAGAAGAGCCAATGCCAGGATCCCTGCAAGGACCCCTGCCAGAAACAAAGTGCCTGCTATGACCCTTGCCAAAAGCAAAGGATGTGCCAAGATCCTTGTCAACAGCAAAGTGCTTGCCAAGACCGTAAGTCATATATTAAAAATATTATGAATGTATTCAGAATGTTTTAAATAATACATCAGTAACGGGTTTTAAAAAATGTGTTTATCTTTAGTTGTATAACTTTAAGAACATTTTTCAAAATTGGGACGAGTGCATGGTCTAAAGAAGTGGTTTTCAACTGCAACTTCTAGCACCGGTGAGGGTCCCTAAGACGTTACCTGCTGTTCATTAGGATCAAAAAAGGGACGAGGAGATCAAAAACTCTTCAAACATATCATTATTATTAGTTATGGTTATAGACAGATTATTGATGACAATCAGCCATATTAAATTCCCACAATGTGAAAACCCATAGCCCGTAATGGAGCCCGCTAGTAAATTGGCCTTGTATCTGTGAGTTTCATGCGCAAAAACCCTTCGGGATGTTGAAATCTGAACTCCGTTGCCGCAGAACCTTTGATCTGTAAATCCTGTAAATGTTACGTTAGCAAATCGCTATTAAATTGCTACAAATCTACTGGCGATCAAACCCGTAACTCGCAAATGGACCAAAAATTTCTACGGGTACTAGAGAGGACCCGCAAGGGGGTTAAAGTCCAATCCTTAGCACTATAAATGCAAATATACCCACACTATTAATTAAAATGAATAGCACAACATTCTCAAGTTCGCAAGTCTGCTATATAAAATATTTTTTTTAATGTTTAATTACTGCGTTATATCGATCCTGGCAATCAATCTGTAAATACATATAATGGAACTCGCATGGACTTAAATATCATATTTACTGATTTATTAATATTGCATTTTTTATGGAATGCGGGTCCGATCCTAACTTGTAATTTAAACCAGTAAGGGATTGAAAGCTAACCTCCATTTTTCAGTGACGCAATGATGCAACGTGTGCAAGAGCGGTTTATGGGTTTCCATGTCGACCATGTCTGTTGCGGGCTTGGTAAATGTAATAGCTCTGTAACTTCAGTGAATTTCAAGCCCGCAGGCTTTGCAGGTGTACCAGGCTTCAAATGTAATATGGCCCCATATCTGCAGTGACAAAGTACTTAGCTAGGAATCCAATGTCCATGGTGCATTTCCAAATTACTTTGGACAGAAACTCTCAGACTTACAATCTAAGGTATAGTGAGTGGTAAAAGAGGGAGAGAGAGGTGATAAGTGTGTTAGGGTGGAAGGTGATATGCTTCTTTAAAGAGATGCGTTTTGAGTGAGGTTTTAAATGTTTTGAGGCAAGAGGATAATCTGGTGGAGCGAGGCAAGGAGTTCCAGAGACTAGGGGGAGCACGAGAAAAGTCCTGGAGGCGGGAGTGAGAGGAGGTGACAAGAGTTGTAGAAAGAAGAAGGTCATTAGCAGAACTAAGAGGGCGGGTGGGGGAGTATTTGGAGATGAGAGCAGAGATCTAAGGGGGAGCATTATTGTTGAGGGCTTTGTAAGTTAATTAAAATTACCACAAAATGATTTATTTGATATTACAGGATAACTACAGGCAAATATGTAATTGTACGAATATAATGGCTTAGGCCGGTCTATTCCTGTATTCCCAGGCAGATTACTGTAATGTTGTATTCTCAAAAACGTTTTAAATGCTATTTCTTCCTTTTTTTAGCTTGCAAACCCATGCAGCATTGCTGTCCCAAGAAAGGTAAATATAAATAAGTGATACACAAATTGAAATATAGAATAAGGATGCTCCGTGTAGGGATTACAGATAAGACATTTTCAAGTTGCAATAAGTAGAAGTTTTTTTTGTAAAATAATATTTATTACTAAAGGACCTCATTGATACCGCTGTGGGCCATCATGTAGAGTAGGCCAAATGAAGTGTCGAATCTACAAGAATATTTTAATGTTCACTGTTTGATTATTGATTTTAAATGTTGCAGTGTTAGATTTTACAGTGAGTGTTATTAGCAGTTCTGAGTTCATGGGGAAAAGCTCTCAGGTCCTGAATAGACTATAAATTAAAAGTTGTATTTAAATGATAATATACCCTCATTTCAACACTACATTTCATATTTTTTCCTTTGGGGTTAGTACGTCTGTAGAAATCAGATAGTAATGAGCTAACAATTTTTTGTATTACCAAAAATATTTTTTTAGGGTTTGCCAGGAACACGCGATTTTTTTTGTTGAGAAACAAAAAATCTACAGCCAGCAGTGAGAGTGGAAGAGAGGGTTTATATTAAAAAACAGAGAAATGTGCATTCATTTTAAACATTCAAAATGTTTAATTTTTTCACTTGGTTTTCAGTGCGCTCTTGCTAGATTACCATTAATAAATGACTTGTTCCTTGAAGGTCATATAATGTAATTTGATATAAAGCACGGTTATTCTTAAATCTGGATTTTTTTGTATCATATTAACCACTTGCATCCATATAGTTTCCATACAAACATAATTATGTTCTTCCAGGTATAATGTCTCTCTGTTTCTCCTACTATAGATCCCTGTAATCCCTGCTGTCCCGATCCCTGCCAGTGCCAGGGCAAACACTACTAATACCGGACGAGGAAAATCTCGGATCTGCCTTGCAATATGATTATTATCCCTTCCCTGCACAACTGGACCAATAATGCATCTTGTATCTAATATCCAATGTCCCAATGTCGTATTATTATTGTTCTATGATAATAATATGCTATAAATAAATGCAGCTGAAAATATTTACTTTTATTCTTTTTTTATTTAAGGATTTCTAGTAATTGAATTCTATGTTATTAGCTTATTTTGCCTGCTTCTCACATATACTGTGGATATAAAAAGTCTACACACCCCTGTTAAAATGTCAGGTTTCTGTGCTGTAAAAAAATTAGACAAAGATAAATCATTTCAGAACTTTTTCCACCTTTAATGTGACCTATAAACTGTACAACTCAATTGAAAAAAAACTGAAAACTTTTAGGTGGAGGGAAGAAAAAAAAGAAAAAGAAAAATAATGTGGTTGCATAAGTCTGCACACCCTCTTATAACTGGGGATGTAGCTGTGTTCAGAATTAAGCAATCACATTCCAAATCGTGTTAAATAGTAGTCAGCATACACCTGCCATCATTATCAAATATTGCATGAGATATACCTGTAACCAGGTGGTGTTAAGTCACAGTATTTAGCTGAAAATTCTTAGGAATAAAGCCTCGCAGCATGTAATAAAAACACAAAGGAATACAAGGGAAGCAATGACACAGAGACAAGCAATCAGGATCTTTTGACCTAAGGAGCCGAGCCAGGAAAACATGTCTTCCCAGACGCTCCCTTAGAACAGGTTGAGACGTTCAACAATGTCCGTTGTTTGCTCTATGTCATTAGTAATAATAACAGAATTATCATCAATATAAGAACAACATTCTTTACCTATTAAAGCACACACACA
This sequence comes from Discoglossus pictus, assembly GCA_027410445.1. Classification (NCBI taxonomy): domain Eukaryota; kingdom Metazoa; phylum Chordata; class Amphibia; order Anura; family Alytidae; genus Discoglossus; species Discoglossus pictus. Next base: position 13,730,169 of record CM050171.1, on the reverse strand, counting down.
GCCTTTGGAAGCTAAAACATAATCTAAAGCCATTCTATTTAGCAAAGCGACCATTCTAATTTGCACCTGCTCCTGATTTAGTTTCTCAATTGCTTCAGCAGAGCTATTCAAGGCCCTCTGTACTAGTAGAGAAAGGATGGATAGTTCTTCCTGTAGTCTCCCTACGCTTACATTTGTGAAGATTATACCTAGGACGTTGAGGAATCTTTCCCACCCGATTTTCTGCTCTATATCCCTCATGTTCCTAATGTGGCCTTGTGGAAGTGTCAGGGTTGTGTATATATATATGGGATTATTTGACCTAAATAAAAACTGCCCACCCGATTAGGGGGCAGCCATCGATAGGCGTTCCTGCCACAGATAAAGTATACATCCGTGGCTGGCGAGGGTGGCATAAGGTGGAAGAGATTAGACACAGATCTATTGGTATCGCTACAACCAGTACCATTAATTGCTAAATTGTGTAATAGAGAAAATAAGTAGAGACAGCCGGGACCACTACAGTTCCAAGGTGAACAACTCTTGTACAGGTTGGAAAGAGAGGAACCAGAGGAGGTCCTATTAAAAATAATTGTGGTATTGGAGCAAGTGGACCAACCAACAGATTTACCTTTTCCAAGGGCCTTAAAACAGTTATACCCTGGGTTAGTGTGGGTTAACATAAATGATATACTCTGATTATATTTTGATGGGATTTGGAAATGGTCTTCCCATTAGAATCTCAAAAGGGGACAATTTAGTAGACATATTAGCAGTAATCCTAATTTCTGCTAGAATGGCAGGTAAGTATTTCTGCCAGTTCACCCATGTACCTGCTGTGGCCTTTCTAAGTTTTTCCTTAATAGTGCAGTTCATTCTTTCCACTATGCCTGAACTCTGAGGATGGTAAGGGATATGGAATTTCCAGGTTATCTGTAGCCATTGTACCAGTTCCTTAATTACTGCACTAATAAATGCTGGTCCATTATCAGAGTTAATTTGCAATGGTCATCCATATCTCGGTATTATCTTGGTAGTTAATATTTTAGCTACCGTCTTAGCATCCTCTCTTTGTGTTACAAAGGCCTCAGGCCACCGTGAGAACTGGTCTACTATCACCAACAGGTACAATTGCTTTGATCCTGTCTTTGAGATATGAGTAAAATCAATTTGTAAATGGGTGAATGGAGCCGTGGGTGGAGGCAAATGATCATGTAATGCTTTATTAGGTACTATAGAGTTATTCTTTAGACACTGTATACATCTTTGTATGTATGTCTGGCAGTGTGATTTTAGGTTTCTGATGGAAAATGACAGTTGCAGTTGTTGCATGGTCACTTTAATTCCTTTGTGTCCTACCCCATGTGTATGTCCTATGAATATTGGGGCACTACTCTCAGGTATCCCAATCTTTCCCTCTTTTGAGAAAAGGCCATACATGTCCTTTACTAAACCTTGTGACTGCCAGTATGATAAATCATCAGGTGTAGCAAAGGTGTTGCAATTCATGGAAAAGAAGGTCAGTCGGACAGGATGTGGGCTGGAGCATAGGGAAATTGGGGGTAGAGGAGAGCGGCATAGTTGCAGCTTCTTTTCCTAGCCGGTCAGTTAGAGCATTACCTCTAGATATAAAATCATTGCGATTCCTTGTACTTGCCATGTTTTATTAGTTTTGTTTTCAGTGTGCTAGTATGCGTGCTGCTGATTGCAGGGGGAGAGGGAGGGGAGGTGTTGCAGCTGCGGGTTGATCTCCCTGTCTCTCTGCCGGGGCAGGGGAAGGAGGGGGGCATCAACAGTGCCAATGTGTGCTTCAGGCTGCTGTACTATGGGAGGATGTCGGCTCATATAGTGGCCAATGATAACTTCCATATCTGTGTCTAAACTAGGGTACAAAGCCATGGGGGGGGGGGGGGGGGGGTATATGTAGGGGGTTCTGTATTTAATGTCTAAATTAATGTGGTTAAGTAGTATGCACTCATAGCCACTGAGGCGCTGTGCACTCATGTGTTGCGTGGTTAGGTTTTTAACTAGCTATAACACTTGGTGACTGGTGTGGAGGAGGGTAGAATGTCCTAAGGTAATAGTATTGGCTGGCTAATGCTCGGAGACACGCCGGCATCCCCTGGACCGGAGTAGGGACTACTTTGGAAAAGAATGCAACGGGACACATACTACCTCCGTGACCTTGGGCACAGACGGCGGCCATGGTTTTACAATTGTCCCTCGCATACAGGTGGAATGGTTTACAATTATCAGGTAGTCCCAAAGTGTGGGCCTGCATAATGCTAACTTTTAAGGTCACATAAGCTTTAGTCATGTCTGTAGTCCACTGAATATGCTCTGGGCTGTCCCCCTTAGCAGCCACACATAAAATGGAGTCATAGTGTGAGCATTCAGGGATCCATAGCCTGCAATAATTAATTATACGAAGAAAGGAAAGAATTTCCTATTTAGTCTTAGGTTTAGGTATTCTCTGAATAGCCTCTATGCATTTTGAACTAACAGAGCGTGTGCCATGTGACAGAGTAAAACCTAAATATTCAACATGTGTTGCTCCCATTTGTATTTTGTGTTTAGCTACCTTGTGACCTTCAGTCGCTAGGTGCTGTAGCAAACTGAGTGAATCCTGTCTATTGGCCTCCCCGTTAGGACTACACAACAGTAGGTCATCGACGTACTGAAGGAGGACAGAACCATGACACGGGGTCCATGACCGCAAGGTATGTTGGAGCACCAGTGAATAAGCAGCTGGTGAGTCCACGTAGCCTTCGGGAAGACAGGTCCATGTTAATTGGCGCCCATCAAAAGTGAAAGCCATAAGTAGTTGTGTCTCAGGGTCCAATGGGACCAAAAAGAATGCGTTTGATAAATCAATAACAGTAAATATTGTGGCGTCTTGGGGAATGGCCGTAATGAGAGCGGTGATATCAGGGACAATAGGGGCAATTGGGATGACTAAGTTATTAATTGCCCTTAAATCCTGGACAAATCTGAAGTAATTGTTACGTAATGGAAGGGACATTAGCCCCATTCCATCTTGACTCTTTATCAGAGTCTAAAAGTCTGTATGATAAGTCTGATGTCAGTCTGAGTCATGGTGTCCTTGACACATTCACTTCAGATACATCATGCATGCAGAAGGATTAATTTGGGGGTTAGTTCTTTCATAACTAGTTAGTCACCAACAGTTAAAAAAAAGATAAGTTCCTTTCTACAAACTTAAATTGTAATCACAGGAATGAACCACAATTTCTCTATAATAATGAGGGCTGCCTGTTTTCTCTTTCCTTACTTACTATTTGCAATCTATTCAAAAACAAACTATTATGACCGCATTTTGGATCAATTCACATGCAAAATGTCCCTTTTAAATCACTTACTAAAACATTTCTAGGAACTATTTCCCTTCAGTTCCGTACTTAACTTACAATAATTCCCAACTAACACTCCGCTTGCTGAGACCTCTCCACAAACATTTACTTCAAATACTGAAAACCACCTTAAAAAGTTCAACAACAACATTCCATAAACATGACATTTTTTTTTTTAATCCAAACTAAATACGACCTTAAGTATTTTCTGCGGGGAGGGGGAATTCCTGTCACAAAAACTCTCAGTTTTTCTCCGGGACAAGGAGATAAGTGTCAGCAAGCTTTAACTAACAGAAAGAACACATTGTCTTTAAATTACCACAACAAAATAAAGATATTTTTGAAAGTACAAATAGCTGATCTACATAGTAAAAACACACTTACAGACATTACAAGACAGACCATAAATCCTCCACTGTTACATATTTCTGGAAAAAGATTTCCCTTTGTTATATTTATGCCGACTTTAGAAATATATCTCAGTGGTGGACACGATCTCTACACCCTTAAAGACACCAAGGAAAATTCTCTAACCTGCATTTCTCAGTTGTATTGCAAAGAAAAGAAAGTACAGCAATCACACTCACAAATTTATTTGCAGCAAAACAACTTCCCAAATGCAGAAAACAAGACGATCCATCTACTTTATAAACAAAAGCAATCAGAATATTATATACATATATGTAAAGAAAAAGTTCCTTTATATTTTTGTGTTCCTATTTCTTTTATTACGCTTTCCTTGTTCGCTCCTTTTTGTCTGCTCTCCCTCTGTGTAGTGCTGTCTGCGGGGGAAGGAGGAAGGGGGGCTGTGTCTCCTGCTGACAGCTCCTGCTTGCTCTCTCACGGGACCTGATGTTGGGAGCTGTGTATATAACTACACATGACAGCTTTGCATAATTCTCCCGGGTTGGAAGGTGGGAATTGTTTAGACTGGGAAGTACCCATTTCCAACTATCCTTCTATTCTTAAAAACTTTAGGTGGTTGTCTCAATAGACAACGTAACCATATTTGTTACCACAATTGTTAATTAGAGAACAAGATCGGCTGTACTGAGCTGGAGAGCTCCGACAATTCCGACAGTTATTCTCGAGTTAATTACCTAAAACAGGACGTGGTACCAAATTCCTGTCTCCTTTTGACTGTCACTTTGCATTCATACTCTGTGCGTCAACGGGCTTACAGTCTCCAGAGACCTTACTTCCTGATTTTACACAGTATAACAACATTTTTTTATCTTAAACAGCAGAGCAATACAGCAAAATTCATAAGCAAGCAAAAGCGGATTTGGGGCACTGTCAACCAAGTCAAGTATATATTTATATCAATTTTATCCTTTCTATTCCCACCGTAGGAATAATTTATATATATATATAATATATATATATATATATATATATATATATATATATATATCCTTGCCTACCAAAGGCTTCATTTATATATATGAATATATAGAACGTTCCAGAGGCCTAATTTTAGCCTTCCAAGGCTTAACCCTCTCTTCCTTAGAGAGTGATTTTCCAGTCTACCTAAGACTATGCCCAACTTATGTACTTGTATACAGTTTACAAAGGACGATGAGAGTGGGAGCAAAGAAAGGTGAAAATAGACACAATTCACTTTACTCACCACTCCGTCGTACTTTAATCTGCATCCCACTTCCCTGACACCAGTTTGTTGGGTCTTCCTTATTTTAGTTGGTAGCTTGGACCACAGGCTTCAGACAGAATTTTGGGAGCAGTACTGGAAGTAATACACACACAAAGATTCTCAGTACACAGCTTGTTTATTGCTACATCATAACATAGGTTATATACTTGCTAAAGAAGGCGCATATTAGAGGCGAGTTACACTATAGACGTTAGTTGAACGAAGACAGATAATCAGGTGTTTTCTGTTTCTTAGAATAACAAAGAGAGAAATGTCTGTGTTTTAGTACGTGAGTAAGGTCGCAAGATGTCCCAAGGACAAAAAGGTGTTATTGCGGTTAGCCTATATCTCATGTGAATATGTTAGCAAAATATGTTAACCCCTTCAGGGGGGAGAGGCTCGCAATGAGCACTTTCAGTGCGGGTCTCTCAATGAGCGCCAAAGGTGCTCAGAGGAGAAAATGCCTCACATTGTGTGGCAAATAGCATTGCCAGCCTTAAAATTTAAACATTTTTAATACAAATTCAATATTAAACTAGCGACTTGCAATGAATGACGGTCAATGAAATTTAAAGCCATGGCAATGCTGTTTGGCAGACAATGTTAAGCTTTTTATACTCTAAGGACCTTTGGTGCTCATTGCGAGCCTCTCCCTGCATGTCCTTTGGCTCCTCTCTATATTGTTTTAAATACTAATTATATAAATTTATTATTCAATTAATTAATTAGTTTACCTTTTTCTAATAATTATATGTAACAATCAATAGCCTGAAGAGGTAACAATCTCTTGTTATTGTCCTGCAGCAAATAATGTCCAGTGGGCCTGTTGTTGGCCTGAGGAGAAAGTTTTATGAATGTCCCAACTGTGCATTAGAAATAGGCTGCGTGCGCGAGGGCAAACCATTGGTTCATTTGTGTTAAGCGCTACTTTAGATGCGTAATGTTGTTTGTGGCAAGTTAGGATTGTAAAATAGCATTGTTTGTCTATGTGCTACGCGGTTCGCGAGTATTTGCCGTCCTTTGTAATAGTATATTTTGTACCTTGTAGGTTCCTGAATGAAAGTGGTACTTGGTTGGCAGTGTTTTGCGTGGTCCAGGGTCGTGTAGCTACGTTTTAATTATTTTGGGCCGCCATTTTTTTTTTCCTTAGCCGATTTTCGAGTGCAGAAACTCACCAAACTCGACTTATATTCGCGTTCCACCTCACTACCAGATGTTCTGGCTGTTCCCCCGTGCTGTGTGTGATGTTTTTGTTGTAAGTATTTTTTTAATTTTGTGTGCTTTGTGTTTTTTGCTTTGCGCGGTTCGGCTGTTAAGTCCCACATTTGTCAACTGCTTACAACCTAAGGCGATTCCGCATTTCCTAAGTGTTTGCAGGCTAAGTCCCGCGTATTTCATTGCCTCCGCTGCTCGCTGCGAGTTTTAGTGCCGTAACGGCTCGCCTAAGTGCTGCGAGTCAATTTATTTATTAGTGTTTTTTTACAATATTATACCATAAGAATGTTAATGTAGATACCTAGTTCAGCACTATATTTTTAATTTTTAAAAGACAATAATAACATTTACATTTTTTTATATACTTTTCAGCTTTAGAGTGCGCTTTGAAAATTATCCAACCAATTGTTTTGAATTCAGATTTATTCTAAGGGTAAAGTAGCAACGGCATCGTAATAGATGCCCTAAAGCTAATCTTTTATATAATTGCATCTAAAATATTTTTTTTCAGATTTTTCCTCAATTTGCTCAAGATAAAATACTTCTTACAGATATATAGAGTAGTTAAGAAAAACTTTTGAAGATAATACCTTGCAGGAGATACTTAGATTTATCTATTATATCTATTCTTATATTATCAAAAAAGTAATATTTATTCTATCTAAGACACCTCTTTTATAGCAATTCTCCTCTTTAAGATATGAATTATGGACACAAAAATATGAAACAATTTACATCATTTTATTAAGTCATTGTTTAAAAAGAAATGATGTTGAATAAAAAATAAAACATTATTGCAAAGTCCAGCTCTGGTTGTGTCACACTTATTGTAATCTTATATTATAGTATAAATCATATTATTGATATTAATATATACCGAAAATGTCTTCAACAGTTGGGTGACTTATAAGTCATATATATATATATATATATATTGCAGTGAATATCATTAGTTATAATATACCTACATATAGATTTATTATATATTACAATGTTGATGTAGATACAAGGATACTGACTAATGAGGTATATAATCATATGCTAAAGAATTCTGTAAATGTAAATTTATAATGTATATTATAGTGAAAAAATACTATAAAAAGTGCTAGATTCTAACCATTCTGGTGTAAAAAATACTGTGATAAAGTGCTAAGTGCTATTAAATTCTAGTGCCAATTGGGTCAGCTGTCTGTTTTGATATATAGATGTCATGGAATTGATATGACATACAGATTACACTGTATAGGTTAATATAGTTTATTTAAATGTTACAGTGTCTCTTCCCCCCTCTCCCTGCCCTGTGTCTCTCCCCCTCTCTGTTTCTCCCCCTCTCCCTCCCTTGTGTCTCCTTCCTCCTCTCCCTCCCTTGTGTCTCCTTTCTCCTCTCCTCTCCCTCCCTGTGTCTCCTTTCTGCCTCCTTCTCCCTCCCCGTGTCTCCTTTGTGCACCCCTCTACGTCCCGTGTGTCTCCTTTGTGCCTCTCTCTCCCTCCCATGTGCCTTACTTTGTGCCCCATTCTTCCTCCCCTTGTCTCCTTTGTGCCTCCCTCTCCCTCCCGTGTGTCTCCTTTGTACCACTCTCCCTCCCTTCTGGGTGTCTCCTTTTACCCTCTCGTTCCCTCCCACTTCCGGAGCTCATGGCGCACATTGCTCATGCTCTTCTTGCTGCGCATGTGCAACTCGCAACTTGCGAGTTCTAATTGTGGTAATTGTGAGTTTGTCACAATTTTTAACATAGCGTTACCAACAAACTTGCAATTACAACAACTATTGTATGAGATGGAGAATTGAAATGAAATGCGTATGTCTTAGTGCACTATCTTAAAAGTAGCCTTCTGAAGGTCTTTCTTACCCATGTGAAAATATTCAAGAATTGGGCTAGCCAAGTCCTGATTTGATAAAACATATTTATTAGCTTAGAGGCTTATTTTGTTTTAACAGGAAAATGTTTTAACTCTAACAGTGTGTGTGGGGAGGGGGGAGTATTAGGCCCCCTGCTGATTTTGAACGTTTTTCCACTGACAAAGAAATGATCAGTCTATTATTTTAATGGTGGGTGTATTTTAACAGTGAGAGACGGAATAACAACAACAAAAAAACAAGAAAAACGCATGCCAAAAAAGTTATAAATTGATTTGCAGGCCAATGAGTGAAATAAGTATTTGATCCCTTATTAATCAGCAAGATCTCTGTCTCCCAGGTGTCTTTTATACAGGTAACGACCTTAGATTAGGAGCATTCTTTTAAAGGGAGTGCTCCTAATCTCAGCTTGTTACCTGTATAAAAGACACCTGTCCACAAAAGCAATCAATCAATCAGATTCCAAACTCTCCACCATGGCCAAGACCAAAGCGCTGTCCAAGGATGGCAGGGACAAGATTGTAGATCTACACAAGGCTGGAATGGGCTACAAGACCATCACCAAGCAGTTTGGGGAGAAGGTGACAACAGTTGGTTCAATTATTCGCAAATGAAAGAAACACAAAATAACTGCCAGTCATCCTCGTTCTGATGCTCCATGCAAGATCTCACCTGGTGTAGTTTCATTGATCATGAGAACGGTGAGAAATCAGCCCAGAACTACACGGGAGGATCTTGTTAATGATCTCAAGGCAGCTGGGACCATAATCACCAAGAAAACAATTGGTAACACACTACGCCCTGAAGGACTGAAATCCTGCAGCGCCCGCAAGGTCCCCCTGCTCAAGAAAGCACATGTACAGGCCCGTCTGAAGTCGCCAATGAACATCTGAATGATTCAGAGAAGAACTGGGTGAAAGTGTTGTGATCAGATGAGACTAAAATCGAGCTCCTTGGCATCAACTCAACTTGCCGGGTTTGGAGGAGGAGGAATGCTGCCTATAACCCCAAGAACACCATCCCCACCGTCAAACATGGAGGTGGAAACATTATGCTTTGGGGGTGTTTTTCTGCGAAGGGGACAGGACAACTGCACTGCATCAAAGGGACGATGGGCGGGGCAATGTAGCATCAAATCTTGGGTGAGAACCTCCTTCCCTCAGCCAGGGCATTGAAAATGGGTCGTGGATGGGTATTCCAGCATGACAATGACCAAAAACACACAGCCAAGGCCACAAAGGAGTGGCTCAAGAAGAAGCACATTAAGGTCCTTAAGTGGCCTAGCCAGTCTCCAGACCTTAATCCCATTGAAAATCTGTGGAGGGAGCTGAAGGTTCGAGTTGCCTGGGACCTCTGTGATTGCCAACAAGGTTTTTGCCACCAAGTGCTAAGTCAAATCAATGTATAACTTTTTTTTTTTTTTTTTGTTATTCTGTCTCTCACTGTCAAAATACACCGACCATTAAAATTAAAGACTGATCATTTATTTGTCAGTGGACAAATGTTCAAAATCAGCAGGGGATCAAATGCTTTTTACCCCCAGTGTACATGATAAAAGGAGCATACTATAAGTGTGTCAGTGTTTACAAGGGTAGTAGCAAAGACCAATGGATAACCATATAATGTAAATAATAGATGTATATAACTTCTTTGTTTTACCAAACAAAATCAGTACTGATATCTTATTATTATAGACTCTCTGTATATTCATTTGTAAAAACTCTACCATGACTTTTTGTAAATTACCCAAGCTCATATTCCATTTCCATGTACTTGTAATTTGAGGCTCAATATCTAAGGCGATCAAATTAGCTTGAGCCGGACCTTATCAGGTAGATCTATCAGGTGTAGCTGGTCTAGCAGAGGCTACTCAATGCCCTGTTTATGTCTCACTTTGCTTATGGACTACACAATACAGGTTGAATGTTTTATACATGAGCAGCAGGTACAATAACTAATGACATAGAATTCAATTATTACAAATTCTTAAGTAATAATGAATCAAAATACATATTTTCAACTGCATTTATTTAAAGCATATTATTATCATAGAACAATAATACGACATTGGGACATTGGATATTAGATACAAGATGCATTATTGGTCCAGTTGTGCAGGGAAGGGATAATAATCATATTGCAAGGCAGACCCGAGATTTTCCTCATCCGGTATTAGTAGTGTTTGCCCTGACACTGGCACGGATCGGGACAGCAGGGATTGCAGGGATCTATAGTAAGAGAAACAGACAGACATTACAACTATACTGATGTACCTTCTAAGAACATGATTATATTTGTGGGTATATAGGCATTTACAGGGAGCTTATTATTTATAGTCTCTTGCAGGACCTGTGAGCTTGTCCCTATAAACTCAGTATATAGGGTCCAATCAAATTCCCACTGTTGCCTTCATACAGGCCGTAAGTCTGCGGGCTTGAAAATTGCAACAGTTACAGATCGATTTAATTGAACAAGCCTGCAATTACATGGGCGAAAGCCAAATCTGTAAATCAGATACCCATACGTAGCATTTCAGGGCATGATCATGATCAGTACAACATAGCGTTTAAATGTCAATCAATTAGTGTTTATACGTCCGATATGCAATCAGGCTCGCAATCCAGTAATGTAAAAATCAATAAAAATGAATGGCCAAACTCTTATAGTCCATGTGGGTGGCCTTATATGTATTAACTCCTTGATTCCAAATACTGATATAACTCAGAAATTAACGGTAAAAAAAAAATGTATTGCAGATTTGCGAGCTTGAGACTGTTGTGCAATTCAAATTTCTTTCAACACTTTCCCCATTTTTTAAAGTGCAGTATTGAGTTTTAATATGAGTTTAAGTTTGAGTATTTGAGTTTTTATTTATAGTATCAAGAACAGGGGCCTCATTCTATTATCGGCCGCAGCCGCTGCGGGGCCGCAAGGACCGGCCGCAAGCTTTCCGGCTATTCTATTCCCCTCCGGCCGGGGATTCCGGCAGGCTTGCAGCTGGTGCCTTGCTATCTCTTGCGGCCGCTCGCACCGGAGGAAAGCCTTTGATCTAAAACGTCCGCAAGGAAATCGGCCGTAAGAAAAGCCTGGTTGCTATTCTATTGCTCCGGGAACCCTGTCTGCAAGGCTAAAAACGAGCCGCAGCTTACTTGCAGCAAACAGGTCCCGCTAGCACCAATTAAGCAGATAAAATAGCTCAAATAAAGCCATCCTGCACTTTGCGGAGTCTATAAAGTGATATTCGGTGTTAGCAAAAATAGCACAAAATTACCCTATACTCAAATCCGTAAAATATATATTTTTTAATATACGTAAAATATCCATGTAAAAAGTCCAGAGTGCTTGGAGCACCTCAGACACGCCCACGCCGCAGCCGGAAAATAAACAGTTAATTTGAACTCGGGTTTGGGCTGATGTGCAAGCTTGAGAGTGGGTTACTTTTAATCCTCATGTCCCCCAATATGATCCCTAGCATTTACAGAGCTGTACAGTGCAGGCTTGAATTTATTTTTGACTTTGTAGATTTCTGAGCTTACGGCAGGTTTCTAGATATGCGGCCGGCCGTAAGAGGAGATCCTTGCGGGGCCGTATAATAGAATCGCAAGTTAACAGAACCCCCGCAAGGAATCGCAGCCTTGCGGCCGATTTACGGCCGATAATAGAATAAGGCCCCAGGTGTGTAACCCACTTGCGAGTCCTCTCTAGTATTTTTTGCTACATTTGCCATTTACGGGTTTGAAGGGAAATGCGGGCTTGTGGAATTATTGCAATTAAATAGCGATTTGTGATTTTAGCGATTGTAACATTTGCGGGCTTGAAAGATCAAAGGCCTAGATGGGTTGCAGTTACAAATTTGAAAACCGCACGAATTTTCAGCCTATAGCCAGCAAATAGATTGCGTATAGCTAGATGAGTCCAATTGAATATCAGTAACTTTTGCGGGCTACATTACGGGCTTCGGCAATTGGGATTTTAAACAATTTATTGGGCCCGCAGTCTGTTACAGCTGAGCTATTAATACACTCACTGTAAAATCGAACACTGCAACATTTAAAAAAACAATTATCAAAACCATAAAAATTAAAACAGATTCTCAACTTTATTTTTATTGCTCTACATGATGGGGCAAAGTGGTATTAAAGAGTAACTTTAGTAATAAATATTTTTTTTTACCCAAGCAAAAATTCTACATATCAAAATGTATCCGTAATCCCTACACAGAGCCTTCATATTCTGCTTTCGATATTTATATTTACCTTTCTTGGGACAACAATGCTGCACGGATTTGCATGCTAGAAAAAAAATGAAGAAATAGCATTTAATAATAATTGAGAATAAATTACAGTGACCTATTTGGGAATCCAGGAATAGATTAGTATTCATAATATTTGTACAGTTGGAGTAAAATAAAGTCAGTTTAGGCTCAGATTGCAGTCGGCCCAGTTTTTGAATTTCCTGAATCATTGCGGTATATTTATCAGTTGGGAGAAAAGATGAGCAGCGATAAGTGGGGATAAACAGAGATATGTTGGGATAAACAGGGATATGTTGGGGGTAAACAGGTATACATTGGGATAAACAGAGATATGTTGGGATAAACAGGGATACGTTGGGATAAACAGAGATATTTTGGGATAAACAGGGATATGTTGGGATAAACAGGGATATGTTGGGATAAACAGGTATACATTGGGATAAACAGAGATATGTTGGGATAAACAGGGATATGTTGGGATAAACAGAGATATGTTGCGATAAACAGGGATACGTTGGGATAAACAGAGATATTTTGGGATAAACAGGGATATGTTGGGATAAACAGGGATATGTTGGGATAAACAGGTATACATTGGGATAAACAGAGATATGTTGGGATAAACAGGGATATGTTGGGATAAACAGAGATATGTTGGGATAAACAGGGATATGTTGGGATAAACAGGGATACATTGGGATAAACAGAGATATGTTGGGATAAACAGGGATACGTTGGGATAAACAGGGATACGTTAACAGAAAACATAAGATACCGTCAATTTATGTGTATTCTATGGGAGCCATTTATCGAAATACCAGATATTTTATTTAATATTCCCACTAGAGAGTAATGATAAAATATATAGTTTACTGTTATATCTACTGTATGACTCCTTACAGTATCCCAGGAACTCTCTTCCTCATGTCTACCATTCTGTCTGTACTTGCACCTGCAACCCTCCATCACCAAACTATCACCTAAAGCTGTGTCGCTAATGTTTCTAAAAGCGTACTTCATCCCTAAACTTTATGAAACCCTATGATATATTTGAAGGTGTATATCATACCACTTTGCTTCTTTCTCCCCTCCAAGCTATATAAGACTTTCACTGTTAATTTCCATAAAGTTTTTTTTTAAGACCACTGGCTCTATACTTTTTTCATATGATGACCAACTGGCTACCTTCCAGTGCTCATGGAGACTTCCTTTGAGATCTATGGTGATACCACACGTGGGACATTACATTTCCATGTAGTTGTGCATATATTTGAATACAGTTCCTTGTCACTGCAGATCAGTCCATCAATATTCTGTCTCAAAGTATAATTCATAGTAATGGTATGTTTGAAAGGTTTGGCTCTCTTCATCCCTCTTTGTACCTGTGGACCAGCAGATATGGTCTTAGGGACCATTGCTACCTCTTTACGACCATGCACTATTTAATTAATCCTATTTTTACAAATGCCCCTTAAAGTTATACTTCTAAGGATATATAAGCTTAGCAGTAACCAAAATAACATTAAACCGATGCAGAATAACTTCATACTATTTTAATATATGACTTACGGTCTTGGCAAGCATCTTGCTGTTGGCAAGGATCTTGGCACATCCTTTGCTTTTGGCAAGGGTCATAGCAGGCACTTTGTTTCTGGCAGGGATCCTTGCAGGGATCCTGGCATTGGCTCTTCTGTTGGCAGCGTCCTCCTTTGACTCCAGACATGTTTGGTCTTTGGTTCTGAAGGATCTTCTTTTGAGATTAACAAGGAGAAGTTGTGTCTGGTGCGTTTGAAGAAGCTCCTTTTATACACATTAAATTAGGACATGTTGTTCTATAAAATAATGATGATATGAGTAATACAAAGTTTACAATATCATAAATGTGTATATTAGGAATAGTCTAGTTATTTGAATAGTTTTCTTCTGAATTGGGCATTTCCCAGTAAGCTTGTTATTGTGTATGCATCAGAAACTAAACTATAATTAAATATTAAAATAATTCCTTCGTTAGGGAGACTTCCGCTTCAATGCTCTTCATGATAATAAGAAAAATACTGATAATTTTTTTTTATAATACAGAAGATACAAACAAAAAAAGACCCAGAAAGAATATTAAATTGCACAGGCATCTAGAGACAGGATATCACTTAATGAATAGATTTTAAGGTTTTGGAAGATTGGGGAGGAAGGAATAGATAATGTAATGTGACAATGGAGGTCCAGAAGAAAATGCCAGAGACTCAGATCCATGTCACCTATTGACTACCCCTGGCTTAGATGTCCAGAACCAGAAATGTGGGAATTTAGTCAGCAAATTGTATTGTAGTTTGTAATTAAAAAAATGTATTCAAGACATATATTTTTCATATTTACGCTTTCATAATAAACAATACAAAATGTTTTAGTCTAACAGTCAATATGCATATACTACTTAGTCTAACAATATAGTGGGACTACAAGTTTGTATTTGTTGTTTAGTAAATTGCTGTTCGCTGGCCGTGTGTAGTGGCACCCGTCGGCCACTAGGTGGCGCTGTTGAGGGGTCCATGAATTTCTTCCCAGTAACCCAAACACCCCTCACCCTGACGCCCCTCACCCTGACGCCTCTCACCCCTAACGCCCCTCACCCTGACGCCCCTCACCTCTAATGCCCCTCACCCCTAACGCCCCTCCATAAGAAATTCACGGAACCCTTGGCAGCACCACCTAGTGGCCGATGGCCGGCACTGCACACAGGTTGCCAACAGGAAAGATCCAAAAGCAACATATACCACTAATGAAATCAATGACTAACAACAGGTAATATCAAAAAGTCAACATCTCATGTAATGTATGTTATTAAATAATCATTTGTTTAAATTGAACTTTAAAAAAAAAAAAAAAGATAATCTCAAACAGACTTTGAAACCTTCATAGTTTTTAAACCTGTAACAATACCATTTGAAAACAGATAATCCATTTGAAAAAATGCAGGAATTAAACCAAAAATATAAAGAAGGGTTGGAGAGAATTACTATTTCTAAAATAATGTTTTATGTTTTATGTACCTGAAAACTCCCAGGTCCATGCTGGATAATAATCTTGTTTGAGCAAATGCAGCTGAACACATTTAGTGCATGGTTTATCATCCAGGCCATATACAAATATAACAATGTACATTTAACAGTAGACAGTATGTTGTTATATCTCATTGTGATCGTTGCAGTTTTTTGGTCTTACATTATAGTGGGCATTGCTGTGATCCGGGCAATGTCCGTGTTGTGTTATGCTAACATGTGCTACCCGACAGTTCACATTCTTCTGTGACTCATCGTAACATTAGAGCTTCTGTTATTTACAATGCGTCTAACTACCTATGGCACCAAGCAGCAACGTGACAACCCTAGGTGATACTACATTGTTCTCATATGGCTCCTGATACTCTGAGCTCGATTCAAGTGAGGTCACAAGTTAATTTGCTATTCAATTGGCGTCTTTTGTGGGCTTCAAATGGGTTACGAGTTACGGCCTTGAAAAACTTGCAATGGTTTAACCCGTAACTTACACCCTCCTGAAGCCTTTGACCGTTCACTTTTGCAAGAGTTACGATGGCTAAAAACGCAAATCGGTGTTTATTTGATAAATGTTCCCAAGCCCGCAAATGTTTTCACACCCGTAAATGGCAAAAGAAGGAGAAAGACCTACGAGTGCTAGAGAGGACCCGCAAAGGGGTTTAACACCTATTGGTAGCACTGTAAATGCAAATAAAAATTCAATACTGCACTGTAAATAACGGGGAAAGCGATGACAAACATTAGAATTAATTGCACAACCGTCTCAAAGCCGCAAGACAACAGTATATGAGATTTATTTTTATGTTTCATTTTGGGGTTAAATCGATCTTGGGTATCAATGAATTAATACATATCAGGCCATCCAAATGGACTAGAACAGTATTGGCATTCATTTTGATTATTCTGTATTTTGCGGGTTTGCGAGTCTGATCGCATATCGGACCCCCGAACATAATTGATTGACATGTAACCTCCAGGTTTTACTGCCGTAATAATGACAGTCTCATTTTCTATTGGCTGATTTGAAATGGGAGTTTACGGTCTTGCAGAATTGATCATGTTCCCGTGCTAAACCGCTCCGAACCAATGCATGGTTTACAGTTTGGGCTTTGGGACAGTAACTTGCGGGTTTGAGCAATTGAATTGCATCGTAAACGGAAACTAACGGGAGCCTGCAACACACGCGCAGACATACGGCCTACTACGATCGAGTTGCGGGCTTGGAATTGAATCGGGCCCATCGTTTGCAAATACATAATTTACACAGAGCAGTGAGGAGTCCTAACCAGAACAGATCTACTCCTAAGTTACTACTGGTTGTGTTCTTCCATTTCTGAAATTGGGTTTATGCCACCTTAAAACTACACTATATGAGCTTTTCCTCTTGTGCCAAGATTTTTTCAACTGACAAGAGGACATCCCTTTACCGTAAAGAAAGAAAAGGGTTCTTCACAGTAAGGGAGGTTAAACTGTGGAATTCTCCACTAAATGGGTTGGCTAACTTGAAAATGAGGAGTATTGATCCAGGGGGAGTAATCCCATTGCCAGTATCTGGGTTCAGGAAGGAGCTGTTTGCCTTCTTCTGTGACCTTGTCATGGTGATGGGGCTTGTGTACCTCAATGAATCTGTGAGCTTCACCATGTAGGGTCACCCAAAATGGGCAGACCTGAACATAGGGGTCAGACAAATCACGGTGCACTGGAGAAGGAACTGTCTACCCACTTCAGAAACGTTGTCAAGATAACCTTACGTATATAGGGTCAACCTTAATTGCTATGTAACTTTAACTATGTAATTTCCATGGGACAGCAGACATTATGAGATAGGGGAATTTAATAAGCATTTCAGAGTGGATAAATAATAACAGATAATCCATATACACAAGTTATTAAAGCTTCACACGTGCAGATTAAGTAAAGGTTTATTTCCATGGCCAAATCCACCACACATACCATGAAGATTTATAGACACATTAATGTTGACTAGAACTTGCACAGATAATTTTACTCTATTATATGTGCCCATGTTATTAGGCTCTTGAACACATTTGTTGTGCATTTCAAGTCAAGAAATACATTTATTTTTCCATAAAAGAAGGAAAAAAACTAAAGTGGATTTGCTATTTGTTCATCTTTCCTGATGTTTGGGGATTGTAAAACAATTGTTTGTTTTGTTTGTGTTTTTCAGTCGTGTCGACTCTCAGTGACCTCATGGACCACAACACACCATTCTGATCCACTTGGTATTCACGGAGTTGGTTGCCAGTTCCTTCTCCAGTGGGCCACAGGCTTTTTGTATGAGTTTGTTGTTTTGTTTGTTTGAATTAAACGAAAGAGCAGAACAGTTTCTGTAGCATATTATTACAGTGTGTGTTTGCATCATTCAGTTGTGTCCGACTCTCCGTGACTTCATGGACCGCAATCCACTTAAATATTTCAGGTATTATGTGGAACACGTTCCAAGAGATAAACGCCTTCTCAAAGACAGGGACCTCCCATCTTTGCAACGTGTTAATATTGTTTTTGCCTTTAACTTAACAAATGTATAGCACTACGGAATGTGTTGGATCGTTACAAATAGATGATAATAATAATTATAATGATACTGGACACATAACCTTGGTCAGGTACCAGTCCTCACAAAGGTGTGTAAGCTGTGAGCAGATAACCATTTTCATATAACACTATAACCCTTCCTAGCTGGAGACTAACAGCCCCAAGGAAAAACGTAGCCCGTAAATTAGGCCCGCATGACTTGCGGCTATTAAATTAGCCCCGTAAAGCAACCAGCTGCAAGATAGGAGTGTGAAAACCCTATGCAATATGAGAATTTGAATTGCGTGCCCGCAAATCCTTTGATCTGTCAAGCACGTAACTGCTACGTTTCCAATTGAGCTATTAAATTCCAAGAAATTCATTGATATTCAAACCTGTGACCCGCAAATGGAGCCCAAAAGCCAATGGGTACTAGAGGGGACCCGCTACAGGGGTAAAGACCGATACGTAGCACTTTAAAAGCGTATATAAATTCACTACTGTGCTTAATATTAAAGGGAAAGTGATGTTAGGTATTATTTTAAGAGCACAACATTCTCAAGCACGCAAATCTGCAATATAAAATACTTTTTTTTATGCTTATTTTCCGTGTGATATCAATCCCAGAAATGTGTTAATACATATAATGGAACTCGCATGGACTAGAATATCATATTTATTGATTTATTCATATTGCATTATTTCTGGGATGTGGTTGCGATCGAAAACCCGTAATTGAAACCCGTAAGACTTTTTCATTTTTCACGTCACAATGACAATCTGTTTTACCATTGGCTCCCTCCAAACCTGTAACTACAGGTTTGACTAATTGATCACACGCCGGCCGCACAATCAGCTTGCGCAAAAAATGTTTTGCGGGTTTGCGTCTCAAGCCCGTAGCTCGCAGCCTGTTATAATTTAATAGACAAATTTCAAGCCCGCAGCCAAGGCGGGTCTCACATTGCCCTTACAGGCATCTAATTTAATGTGGCTGTTAGAGATGTTAAGTTATTGTTTTTGCAAGTCCTGCTCCTGATGAAATGTAAATGCCCCTCTCTAGTTAAAAACTACATTTATTATATTTTCTCTGTTCTTAGTCAAACTCTAATATTCAGTTTTTTTTTCCATCATACAGTGGTCATTTAATGTTACCTGGCATCCTTTAGAGCCCTTTATAGTAAAAACTGATAAAATAGCCCCAACATATATATATATATATATATATATATATATATATATATATATATATATATATATATATATATATATATAAGCATCTTATAAGGAAAGTGATAACTCCCCTATTGCTTCTGAGAGCCAGAAGACACAACCTATCTGTACTGTCTCAGCTAATATTACATACTCAGATAAACACACAGTTGTATTACTCTTGAGGGTGAAAATGTTTTTATAAAATAAAACTGTGGTCAGCAGAAGAGTTAATGGAAATAATATAATTTAAATAAGAGTAAATGTTACCGGATATAGCCCGTTATCATTAGGCATGTCAAGAAACTGTGGATCTGACCATGTTTGCTCCAGATATGTTGAAAAAAGCAGCTTCGACGATATAAAAATTACTAATCAACAGCTGAACTGATACCAGCCATAGCTGAATTTCCTGCAAATACTTTAATATAATCTTGTAATAGCACAGGTCAGAAGTGAGGACCAGAGGACACAAGACTTCAATAAAAATGAACTCTCCCAGGAGAAGAATTAAAGACGTACGTTTGGCATACAAGACCAGATATTGAGATGTGTGGACATCTGATGTAGAGGCCCTACTTCTACAGGGTAGTATACAGTTTTATATATAAGGTATGACTTGTTTTTGTCATACTTTATATATTATTTAAGTCAGTTAAGCCTCTTTGTATCTCTTGGCTACACCATTCTTTTGGATAACTTACCAAAGGATGTGGGTGAAACAATAGAGATATAAATAAGGCCATTTTACAAGTATGGGACACATTTAATGTATGGTAGTGTTATAGAAACTTGATGGTCCTACAGTAACGTGCTAGCTCCGCATTGGTGGACCAATCTGATGAGTTGGTTATCATAGTCCTTATAATATGATTTTTTGCTCTCATACATTTGCAATTTGTATATATTGTGTATACATTAATATAATTTGCTCATTTTCTATGTATTTTTCATTTGTATATTGTTTGCTATCACGTAACTTCTAGGAGTATAATCAATAATGGACCTGAATTCTGTGGGTTGAGTTTGTGCCACCAAGTTAAGAGTCTGAACGCCAAGCCCTAAATCCCCGTCTTTACTCATATCACCGTAGTACACCTGGGTCCAAGACACCTTTACCAGAATGTATTTCTACTATCAGAATCTCAATTTATTTTGAAGCCTAAGGTTTGATTATTAAACTTCAACTTTAATTAAGAAATTATTCAATTTGGAAGAATACAATAAATATGATATAATAATATGGTATAAACTGACTTTATAGACTACAATAATAATTATGGCTCTTCAACATATTTTAGAATGAGTTTGAGCTCATCATTTGTCTGACTAATTGTCGAAGCATTAAACTACCTTTTTATTAATAGTTTCTCTCTTGCTTCATTTTTATTCTATTATTGTATAACATATTAGGCACAAATTATAGTATTTTATTATATGTATTATATGTATAAGTGGAATGAGGTGTGATATGAAACACCCAGTATTATGATTGTGTCTATAAATCTTCATGGTTTACTTGGCAAATGGACCTGGCTCATAAGAATATATCTGGGAAATATCTGTTTAGTCTGCATGTGTGAACAAATAATAATTTGTTTCCAAAGCTGTTGAACTATCTACTATTGTCTTTCCACTTTGCAAGTTTGTCCACCCTTGTCAACATATTTAGGCAAACCATTTTGGTAAAAGTAGTTCTTTATCACTGCAGTGCTGCAAAACAACAACCCTAGAAAAAGGTTATGTTTTCAGTAATGTACAAGTAATTTATGATGACAGAAAAATAATATTTTTTTTATAAATGACAAAAAAAATATTTTATTCATTTTTTATTGAATTTATTTGAAGCAGATTATTGTACCCCAGAAGTTTGTTACCAAATACATTGTATTAAAGGGATATGTAAATTTCCGGATTATGAATGCATCTGATAGAGGAGAATTAATAGTATATGAAAAACAATGTTTGCATGAAAAAATACCAAAATAAACATTTAAACACTTTACTTGAAGTTTGCAAAATCTATTGTAATTTCTGACAGTTTAAAATTAAGGTTAACACCCCCTCCATAATTTGTTTTGGCCAATCCGGTTAGGTGAAAGATTTGAGACATAGCGCTATGTTAGTTGCTATGGCAACACCCCACAGCATATACAGGAAGCAGGAATGAGTCATATGCCAGCAGTCTCTAGGAGGCTGACAACACTGCTATACTATTGGCTGAGCAAGCAAGAGCTTGTAAATGATTGGTTAATATTGCTCCCCGGATGCTGCATGCTGGTTGGGTGGGGATCAGGAAGTTGTGTAGACACCCCCTGTGTATCTCATTAGAGGGATTTTTAGATATTAATAAAAATAAAATGTTCTATGAGATGTGCTGTATACATATAGGCTGCTTTTTGCCTATAGAGTGCAGAAATGTATTAATCCAGCAAATTTAGATATCCCTTTAAATACAGATATTATTGTATCATATTTGCAAAAAGTTATTCTATAGTATTGAAATATATATCCAGGTGTGGGGGCTTTTATTCAGATTTCAGCAGTGTTTGTTTAGGCTCTGAGAAGGATCATGACAGCAGGGGTTGCAGGGGTCTACAAGAGAAAAATGCATACAGATTTTAAGAAACCGAGGAAGCCTTTTGAACTACAATAACAAATTAACAATTATTCAGAATTAGGAAAATTATTTTGTTTACTAAAAAAAGTTATTTTAGCCAAACAGACCAGCTCCAATTGTTACCAGAAAAGTCTATGTATTCCTTACCTTCATTATCTATTTACTAAATTTTATATCAGATATTTATATTTACCTCTTTGGGAGCAAAGTGGATGTGGGCCTGACCTTGCTAATAGCAATTATAATATTTTCTAGAATGCAACAAAAAAAATTGAAATTGCCTATGAACAAAGTATATTTAGTTGTGCTCAAATGTTTGCATCCCCTTAGTTCTTAATACTGTGTATTGCCCCCTTTAGCACCAATGACAGCGTGCCGTCTTGTGTAATAGTTGTCTATAAGGCCCCTAATTCTTGCAGGTGGTATAGCTGCAATCTTGGCAAAATGCCTCCAGGTCATGCAAAGTCTTTCGTCGTCTTGCATGAACCGCACGTTTGAGATCTCCCCAGAGTGGCTCGATGATATTAAGGTCAGGAGACTGTGATGGCCACTCCATAACCTTCACCTTTTTCTGCTGTAACCACTGGAGGGTCAACTTGGCCTTGTTCTTAGGGTTATTTTCATGCTGGAAAGTCCAAGAGCGTCCCATGCACAGCCTTCGTACAGAAGAATGCAAATTGTCCGCCAGTATTTTCTGATAACACGCTGCATTCATCTTGCCATCAATTATCACAAGATTCCCTGTGCCTTTAGAGCTCACACACCCCAATACATCAGTGAGCCCCCACCATGCTTCACAGTGGGGATGGTATTCTTTTCACTATAAGCCTTGTTGACCCCTCTCCAAACATTGAGCTGTGGTGTATCACCAAATTAATATATATAAATATTACACAAGGTTCGTCTACATTAAAAGGTATTTATTAAAAGGCAACAACACAATACTATAAATGTATTATAAACACACAGCCAGACCCACGGAGCACCAACCCTTTTTAAATCTATCTACCTATATAATAATCCCCTTTCCCAAACGCTTTATCTTACCCACGGTTAGACCATTTCCATCATCATTTCCATCATCACCACCATCAACCATCACCAACACCACCCAGCAAGCAAACAGGAAACAGCACCAGTTTCCTGCCTGGATATATCCTTAGTTGAGATGATGTAATTTACATCACATCCTGTCCATGACTTCCTTTAGCAATTGTGGGAGGGAAGTAAAGATTCTCAGCCCTCCTACAAAGGCCTGTTTGAGGAAGTCCTGAATTACCATTCAAGGAAGACAAGTTACCACATGAGCCCGATGCAATTGAGCAATCGTAAGTTGCCGGAGCCCGTAAGTGAGGCCATAAGTTAATTTGCTATTCAATTAGCGTCTTTTTTCGGGCTCCGAAGGGTTTACGGTTACAGGCTGGAACATTTTGTGATGGTTAAATCCGGAACTTCCAGCCACCCGAAGCCTTTGATCTTTCACTTCCGTAAGAGCTACGATTGCTAAAATCGCAAATCGCTATTCAATTGCTCCAATTCCCCAAGGCCGCAAATGGTTTCACACCCGTAAATGGCAAATGTAGGAGAAAATACTACAAGTGCTAGAGAGCACCCGCAAGGGGGTTAAACACCTATTGGTAGCACTGTAAATGCAAATAAAAAAATCATTACTACGCTGTAAATAATGGGTAAAGCAATGAAAGACATTAGAATTATTTGCACAATAGTCTCAAGTTCGCAAATCGTCAATAAAAATCATACTTTATTTGTGTAATTTTGGGGGGTTATATCGATATCGGGAATCAACGAGTTAATACATATCAGGCCACCAACATGGACTAGAACAGTATTGAACCTAATAGATTGACACGTAACCCCCATGTTTTACTGACGTAACGGTCGCATTGTCTATTGGCTGTTTCAAAATGGGAAGTTACGGCCTTGCTTAATTGATCATATTCACCTTCGGGGCTCATTGCGAACCTCTCTCCCTGTGTAGTATGTGTAGTTTACTGCCTTTGGTTAAGTGTTACTGCCTTGGGTTAAATGTGAATGTCTAGGATTAAGTGTTACTGGCTTGCCTTAAGTGTTACTGGCTTTGGGCTCTTTTTTACTGCCTTCAGCCTCATTTTCATCCTGTCTGCGTTTTTTCGGACGCCATTTTTTTGTCACTTAGGCAATTTTCAACGTCCAAAAAATGGCAAATATGCTTCAAATTAACTTGCAACCTCACTCACTGGCTCCCTGGCTCTCCCTCTGTGCTGTGTGTGAGTGTGGAAGTGAATATGAGGCATAATTGTGGTGTTTTGGTGGTATTTCCAGTTACATGGTTTGGGCATTTTACGTGCTTTGGTCCTAAGTCCTATGAGGCGCGCGATTCGAGTTGCGTTATTCTGCTGTTTATCTGCTTCGGTCCTAAGTCCATCGGCGCTCATTGCGAGCCTCTCCCCCGGTTTAATTTAGGGGCCTTGTGATGAGTGTTACTGCCTTGGATTAAGTGTTGGTGCCTTGGTCTAAATGTTAGTGCCTTGGGTTAAATGTTACTGCCTTGGGTTAAATGTGAATGTCTTGGATTAAGTGTTACTGGCTTGCCTTAAGTGTTACTGGCTTTGGGCTCTTTTTTACTGCCTTCAGCCTCATTTTCATCCTGTCTGCGTTTTTTCGGACGCCATTTTTTTTGTCGCTTAGGCAATTTTCGACGCCAAAAATCAGCAAATATGCCTCAAATGAACTTTAAACCTCACTCACTGACTCCCTGGCTCTCCCTCTGTTCTGTGTGTGAGTGTGGAAGAGAATATGAGGCATAATTGTGGTGTTTTGGTGGTATTTCCAGTTATGTGGTTCGGGAATTTTTACATTCTTCGGTTCTAAGTCCAACGGGGCTCGCGATTCCATTTGCGTTATTCGGCCGTTTATGTGCTTCGGTCCTAAGTCCATCTGCGCTCATTGCAGCCTAATTCCTGCGCTGCTAGCAATGAGCACCTGCAGCGGTCATCGCGCAGGCTGCAATGAGGTGCTCATTTGGCGCTCATTGCAGCCTATGTCCCATGGGCCTCGCAGTGCGAGGGCCGCAAAACTTGACAACCCCGCAAACGTGACCAACGTTCTTGGTCCACAACTATATATGTGATATATATATATATATATATATATATATATATATATACTAGTGACTTGCCCGTCAATTACAATTGTAAGGCAGGTAATGCTGTTTGCCACAGACATAAATGTTTTGGGTGGTCTGAGATCCTTCGGCCCTCATTGCAAGTCTCGCGCTGAGCGCCTTCAACACTTATTGCGTGGCTCGCAATGAGGGCCTTCGGCGTTCATTGCGAGCCTCTTGGTTGTTGTACTTTTTTTTGCCAGAGGCGCTTTTGCTGTCATTTTAAGGTCAGCGCTGATCTGCTTTTTGCGCTTATTGCAAGGCTGTCCCCTGGTGTAGTTTGTGTGCTATAAGCAGCGTTGGCGCTCGTTGTGAGGCACTCGGTCAGTGGATTTTGTGTTTATTGCAATAGCGTTTTTTAGTTTTTTTTGTGTATATATACTTTTGTATGCTAATTAAATAATTAATACATTAATATCCTTACCTATTTGTAAGTAATATATGCAGGAAGCATTGTGCTGAAGAGCTGACAATCTGTTTTGCTGTTCCTGCAGCATACAATGTAGGTTTGCAGTGTTGTGGAGATGAGGTGTAAGTGTCAGCAATGTGTGCAGTGTGTAGTGTAAATAGGCTGTGTGCCCGAGGGGAAGCCGTTAGTGTAGCCGCGTACTTCCGCATTGTGTAAGTTAGTGGTGTAAAATGGCGGCGAATGTGTATGTGGTACGCGGGTGTTGATGATTTAGCGTCCTTGCTAAAAGTGTATATTTACCTCGTACAGCTTTTTGGAAAATCCATAGGTGTTTGGTGGTGTTTTGCGGCTTTAGGGTCCTGTAGCCTCGTTTTCGTTTTTTTCAACGGCCATTTTTTCTCTCGCTTAGGGGATTTTTGTGTGTCTAAACTCAGTAATTTGGACTTAAATGGAGGTGTAACTTCACTTGCAGAGGTCCTGGATCCCCCCCCCCCCCCCCCTTGCTGTGGGTAAGCTTTTTATGTTCTTTTTTGTGTGTATTTATTGTGTTTTTATGTTTTCAGGTGTGTGCGGTTTGGCCGTTAAGATCGTATTTTTGCGAGTTCGTAATGGTTTTGTTTCTAAGTCCCGCGGCTCCTATTTTTTTGTGTAAGTCCGTATTTAGTGATCGCGTGTTAGATGTATTTTTTCAAAGTCCCGCTTATGTGGGCGTTTGTAACCGCTTGTGAGGCGCCGCGGAGCCTCCACCTCCGCTAATGCGGCCCCTTGCAAAGCATGACGACGATTCGTAGTTTGACAACTATTATATATATATATATATATATATATATATATATATATATATATATATACAGTAAATAAAACGTACATCTGCCTTCACATTTGGATGTCTAAAACAAGTTAAAAAAAAACTGCATCTGTGTTCAAATCTGAACGTCTCAAGCAAGTTAAAAAACCTGCTTCCAGCTCAGAGTTCCGAGAAAAACAGTTATTACACTGCATTCTGGGAAGTTGAGCTGGGACACATCAATGTGCCCACAAATGCCTCGCTCTTCAATCCATAGCCATTATCAAACATGGCTTCCTTTAAGCTTATGCATGCTGTATTACACAGCTTTAATGCAAAGCCAAGGTTGGAATAAACACAGGCTGAGTATCCAATCCATGTACAGCTGTTTCAAGCTTACTGGCTATCATCAGCATGGAGCGGGATATATATATATATATATGTTCCTCTGGTTACAGACGACCCATACTTGAGAACTGACTCCCATGGCTTAAAGAGCACAATTGTTTCTGTAACATTATTACAGTACAAAGGTATTATTATTATCATCACATATGAGCCATTATAGTATTGTTAATGTTATATATACTAGCAACTTGCTCGTCAAAAATTACGCCAACAAAATTTGAAGCCTGGCAATGCTGTTTGCCACACAATGCAATGGTCTGCCCCCTCTGAGCACCTTCGGCGCTCATTGCGAGTCTCTCCTCCCATCTACTTCACCGCTCATTACAGGCCTCGGCAACTTGCCATGTGTCTTTTTCCACATCTCCCACCTGTCCCTTCCCTGTGTCTTTCTCCTCTGTGTCTCTGCTGAATCTTACCGTGGCGCACGCTGACTGCCATTGGTTTTATTTTCAAAGTCCCTCGTGCCTGGCGTTGTTGGTGTAAGTGTTACTATCTTTGCCGTAGTGTATTTTCTAAGTCCTGCGTTCCTAGCGTCGTTGGTGTAAGTGTTACTGTCTGCCGTCATGTATTTTCTAGGTCCCGCGTGCCTGTCGTTGTTCATCTCTGTCCCGCGTGCCTGGCGTTGTTGGTGTAAGTGTTACTGTATTTGCCGTTGTGTATTTTCTAGGTCCCACGTGCCTGTCGTTGTTCATCTGTGTCCCGCGTGCCTGGCGTTGTTGGTGTAAGTGTTACTGTATTTGCCGTCCATTATTTTCTGGCTCCCACTTGCCTGGCATTGTTCGTCTGTGTCCCGCGTCCCTGGCATTGTTGTTTTGTTACTGTCTTTTGCGTGGTGTATTTTCTAAGTTTTGCGTGCCTGGCCTTGCTGAGCCTCGTTTTCATCTTGTTTCAGAATTTTTACGTTTTTTTCAGATGCCATTTTTTTCCCGCTTCAGTGATTTTCAATCATTAAAAAAGACAAAATATGCCTCAAATTCACTTACACCCTCACTCACAGGCTCCCTGGCTCCCGCCTTGTGCTTTGTGTGAGTGTGTAAGTGAATTTGAGGCATATTTGTGTGTTTTCGCCGTCTTTTCCAGCTTCGTGGTTCAGCAGTCAAAGTCACATTTTTTTTGCAAGCGCATGCCTCAATGGCTTGCCTCGCTTTGCGAGGCTCGCAAGCATGACGATAACTCGCAGTTTGACAACTATTATATGTGATTGTTTGTTAGTTGTCCCCCCCCCAGTTTTTTTTTGTTGGTTCCTATGCCCTTCCTTCATTGGATTAACCAGTATGTGTTTTCAAATGATACTGTAACAAGTTTAACAACTATGAATGTTTCAATGTCTGGTTGAGATTATCATTTTTATAAAAATGTTTACTTTTTGTGATTCTGGAGAACAGTTCTCATCAGCTAAATACCATACATTACATGGACTTTTGGCCTTTGATATTCCCTGCTGTTAGTACCTAATTCCATTTTTCATTTATCTTGCTTTTTAATGCAATTTTTAAAATGTGTAATTAATAAATTAAAATCTGTAGTCCCATTATATTGTTATACAAGACTAAATAGTATATGAATGTTAAGTGTTAGTCTAAAACATTCTGTATTGGTTATTATGAAAGTATATACATTTATTTTATTAATTCCAACTACAATTTAATTTCCACATTCCTGTACATTTCTGGATCTGTGCATCTGAACCTGGGGTACTCAATAGGTAACGTGGGTCTGACTCAGGATCTCCATCGCCACATTATATTAGCTATTCCAAACTTGTAAAAATGAATAATTACCTTATGTCCAGCCTCTAGGACTCTTCTGCTATTTAATATTCTTCCCTGTGTCTTTTTTTATTATTATTTATTTTCTGTATTATAGTAGAATAATGTGTTTATGCATAAAAAATGTATCTGTATTTAACATATGATCATGACGTGCATTAAAACGGAAGTCTCCCTAACTAAGGAATTCTTTAAATATTTAATTATAGTTTAGTTTCTGATGCATACACAATAACAAGCTTACTGGGAAATGCCCAATTCAGAAGATAACTATTCAAAGAACTAGACTATTCCTAATATACACATTTATGATACTGTAAACTTTTTATTACTCATATTGAGATTGCTCAATAGACAGATGTGTCCTAATTTCATGTGTATAAAAGGAGCTTCTTCAAACCAATAAGGCACAACTTCTCCTTGTTTATCTCAAAAGAAGATCCTACAAAACCAAAGACGAACATGTCTGGAGTCAAAGGAGGACGCTGCCAACAGAAGAGCCAATGCCAGGATCCCTGCAAGGACCCCTGCCAGAAACAAAGTGCCTGCTATGACCCTTGCCAAAAGCAAAGCATGTGCCAAGATCCTTGCCAACAGCAAAGTGCTTGCCAAGACCGTAAGTCATATATTAAAAATAATATGAAATTATTCAGCATCTGTTAAGTTTTATTTCTGTCATAATTAAAGCATGACAGTAGTGCAATTACAATTTAAGCTCAATTTGCTGCACAAATATTATATAAAAAACAGTATGCAGCTTAAAATAAAGAAAAGTTACTCTTTTTTTCTTACTTTTGAAATTGGCGGCCTTCCCTCAAACAGAGCTTTTTTTTTTTACTTCACCTACCTGCCTGGGGCCTGAACTAAAGAAAAAAGGTCTGACCAGTCTGGGTTGTGAGTCAGATTGAGCATGTTCAGTAAAGGGGGTGGGATTATGAAAATTCATGTAGTCATTGGCCCTGCCCCTGCGGTATCACTGGAAGGCACTCAGACTATACATATAATTTTACAATTATCCCCTTGTTTATTACTGTCTTATTTTGAATTCTTATAAATGTTTTAAATATAATTTTTCATTTTTTTTTCTAGCATGCAAAAACGTGCATCAATGTTGTCCCAAAAAAGGTAAATATAAATCATATATACACAAATAACTAAACAGAATATCGATGCTCTGTGTAGGAATAATTTTCTGGTTTAATAAGTACAATTTGTGATTGGATAAATATAATATTTATTAATAAATGGACTCATTGGTACCCCTCTGCACCATCAAGTACAACAATCAAAATGAAGGGGTAAAGTTGTAAAGCATTTTTAATTTTCACTTTAAAATTGTTTTTCTATTATTCAGTGTCGATGTTACAGCCAATGCTATTTCAGTTGTATTTATTATTATCCTTTATTTGTAATGTGCCAACATATTCCGTACCAGCCTATCTACTAAGCTTATCAGGACCAGTTAAAAAGATTATAAATAAAAATCTCCATTTAAATGCTAATATCGCATCTTCTCTGGAATAACACATTTCAGATTTGTTTTCCTTCTGGTTTAGACACAATAAATATTCTTATATTGTAATTTAATATAATATCAGAGCCATTGGTAAATCTTGATGTGTTCTTATATTACCCACTTACATCCATGTTGTGTCCATCCAAACATAATTATGTTACTCGAGGTACACTAGTAGGGTTGTAATGTCTCTCTGTTTCTCCTTCTGTAGATCCCTGCAATCCCTGCTGTCCTGATCCATGCCAGTGCGAATGCCAGGGCAAACACTACTAATATCAGACGAGGTCAATATCGGATCTGTGCCTTGCAATATGCCTAATATCCCTTCCCCGCACGACTGAACCAATAACGCATCTTGGATCTAATACACAATGTCCCAATGTCATGAGGATAATATGCTTTAAATAAATGCAGCTGAATATATATGTTTTGTCTCTTTATAATAACTGATTTATAAGTCATCACATATATAGTTGTGAGCATGCGAGCTGTTGCTAACGCTGCGGGCTCGCGAAGGCGCTCCTTGCCAGCAACTGCGGACCTCGCAAAATTTACGGAGTTACAAAAGCAAAATACGATACACAGTAAGACCCATTACAACCTCGCAAAAAACGTCCGAAACCCGCGCACATGAAAACATGAAAAACACAATAAATACACAAAAAAAATACATAAAAAGCTTACCCACAGCAATAGGGGGCACTCAGGACTTTGAAAACTGAAGTTACACCTCAATTTAACTCCCAATAAAAGAGTTTAGACACCCAAAAATCCCCTAAGCGAGAGAAAAAATGGCCGCCGAAAAAAAATAAAACGAGGCCGAAGGCGCTCAGCACGAGGCTCGCAATGAGCGCCGAAGGATCTTAAAACACCAACAAAATTAATTTTACACGCAAACAACATCACCTGCCTTACAATCTTATTGCCGTCATTTTTTGATGTGCAAGTCGCTAGTTAGCTTATATTACCTGGTTTTCACATGAAGCACATTCAATCTGCAAAGTGACACATAAATAGTACATTGAGCAACCACTCGTAGACAAGACACTTCTTGACCTCCCTCATGAGTTGTCTCTATCTGATTTGGTGCCCTGGGCAAGATATTGAGCACCACATTACAAGTACAGGGAAATAAAACACCGGATTGGGTTGGTTGGAAAAAATATATAATTACAATTTAATTTATGCAACTCAAAAGACAGAGATACTAATCATAACTACTGCGCTACTCTATATGTCAGTAACATAAGGAAATAGAAGAAAGGGTACACTGTAAATTTAGAGTATTTTCATTATGCTTAAACATTTTCCTATTTTGTTTTGAAAAGTCACATTTGTTTTAAAGACATATTACAATTGGTAATAAAAAGAAAATGTAAAACTGCGAAAAATACTATGAGAAGGCTGGAAAACAGATCACAAATACTACCTATTGCAATACATGCATGGCTGCTACAGGACAGGAAACTTAGTTTTTATTTGAGGCACATGTTCTGTGCAACATTGTATGCCCTTGATGGCTTCATTTATACGTTGATTCCCACGAAAACCACACGCTTTTCCCATAGGGAAATGGGTTCAATTTCAAAATTAAAAATGTTTGAGTTTTGAGAAAGCATTAATAAAGTGTAGTAAGTGTGAAATAATTTTGCCTATTTAAGAGTTTCCAATAAAAAAACATTCACAGAATGACATTGGTAAATCATGACGCTCAAGCAGTACTCTGTTTTAGATTCTGGATGGTTATTGTGATGATTGTGCCAACACATTGATGACATGCCCCCATTTCATTGTAGAAGGCCTTCACCATGGTCATAGTCCGTGATGTTGGGGTAAATCGATCCACAAGATGTCAATATAATCTCTGCCCTTTCATTCAGTAGGTTATTGTAATATTCATATAAATACATCACATAAGTCTCTGTAGTCAACACTCTGTACTTAATTCATAAACATAAAACTATGAAATTCAAGATAGACAGCTAACAGGAAATATTTTCCATATCTAAATTATTTAGCAAACTATTTTACGTTTAATAGTTGTGATGTCACGAACATAACATTTTCGGTTCGCGGACCGCGAACGCGAACCACCGCAAATGTTCGCGAACCGGCGAACCCTGCGAACCGCCATAGACTTTAATGGGCAGGCGGATTTTAAAACCCACAGGGACTCTTACTGGCCAAAATAGTGATGGAAAAGTTGTTTTAAGGGGACTAACACCTGGACTGTGGCATGCCGGAGGGGGATCCATGTCAAAACTCCCACAGAAAATTACATAGTTGATGCAGAGTCTGGTTTTAATCCATAAAGGGCATAAATAACCTAACATGCCCCTCCATCATCATCCTCCCCTGTGTCTCTTTCCCCCCTTCCTCATCACCCTCCCCTGTGTCTCATCCCCCCTCCCTCATCATCCTCCCACCTCCCTCATTATCCTCCCCTGTATCTCTTTACCCCCTCCCTCATCATCCTCCCCTGTGTCTCTTCCCCCCTCCATCATCATCCTCCCCTGTGTCTCTTTCCCCCTCCCTCATCATCCTCCCCTGTGTCTCTTTTCCCCCTCCCTCATCATCTTCCCCTGTGTCTCTTCCCCCCCTCCCTCATCATCCTCCCCTGTGTCTCTTTCCCCCCTTCCTCATCACCCTCCTCTGTATCTCTTTACCCCCTCCCTCATCAACCTCCCCTGTGTCTGTTTCCCCCCTCCCTCATCATCCTCCCCTGTGTCTCTTCCCTCCTCCCTCATCATCCTCCCCCCTCCCTTGATGATAAGGGGGGGAAGAGACACAGGGATAAGTGTGAGGGGTGTTAGGGTAAGGGGTGTTAGGGATAAGGGTGAGGGGTGTTAGGGTTAGGTGTTAGGGTGAGGGATGTTAGGGTTAAGTGTTAGGGATAAGTGTGAGGGGTGTTAGGGTTAGGGTAAGGGGTGTTAGGGATAAGTGTGAGGGGTGTTAGGGTTAGGGTGAGGGGTGTTAGGGATAAGTGTGAGGGGTGTTAGGGTTAGGTGTTAGGGTGAGGGATGTTAGGGTTAAGTGTTAGGGATAAGTGTGAGGGGTGTTAGGGTTAGGGTAAGGGGTGTTAGGGATAAGTGTGAGGGGTGTTAGGGTTAGGGTGAGGGGTGTTAGGGATAAGTGTGAGGGGTGTTAGGGTTAGGTGTTAGGGTGAGGGTGTTAGGGATAAGTGTGAGGGGTGTTAGGGTTAGGGTTGAGGGGTGTTAGGGATAAGTGTGAGGGGTGTTAGGGTTAGGTGTTAGGGTGAGTGATGTTAGGGTTAGGTGTTAGGGATAAGTGTGAGGGGTGTTAGGGTTGGGTGCTAAGGTGAGGGGAGGATGATGATAAGGGGGGAAGAGACACAGGGGCGTCCTTGCAGCAGAGATCAAAAGAGTCCTTTAGGACTGTATTGCACACTGTGTACAGTAGCCTAGCTATGGTTTTCCCTATTGATGCAGTATCACCTACACTCAGCCTCCTCTCAGCAATGACTGCAAGTAAGTTATGATTCCAAAATGGCTGCTGTCCATGAGGTAGAAGGGTGTGGAAGGCAGGGTATGATGCTGATTGGCTGGAATGTGTCTGCTGACTGTGAGTTGCAGGGTCAAAGTTTGCTCAAAGATAAAGTATAGGGGGCGGGTCAAATATTGCATATGTTCACAGTTCGCCGCGAACACGAACATGCTATGTTCGCCGGGAACAGTCCGCCGGCGAACTATTCGCGACATCTCTATTTAATAGTAGTAAACAAGGTATCCTGGGGTAATAATGCAATAGCTGTATATTCATCAAGAAAGCTATCACCTTTAGCTTTATGATTCCTAATTTTGTTTTTCTGTTTTCACTGATTGACCAAAACGTCTTGTCATCATTATTACAGATTGTGTATTTTTTCTTCTGCTCGGACCTTGGCACTGCTTCTTTGATTTTGCATATCTCTCATGATCATGTTAAAATGGTTTAGTTGAGTTTTCTGTTCAATATTTCTACATATAAGGGTGTTACAAGAAGTGTGACCTGTCAATAATAATAATAATCTGAAAGCTAGCCTTTTATATTTCGTATATTCTGCCCTTCCAATTTATACAACTGAAAATACAGAGATACTATAATCATAAGATAGTAGTACTGTGTTACTCTATATTGCAGTAACATAACTAAATAGAAGAAAAGGTACACTGTAAATTTAGAGTATTTTCATTATGCTTAAACATTTTCTTTTGTGCCTTTTATTTTGAAAAGTCATGTATTTGTTTCGAGGAGATATTAACATTGGTAATAAAAATGAATAAAATGGTAATTGAAAATGTATAAAATACTATGAGACGGCTGAAAAGCAGATCACAAATACTACCTATTCCAATACATTCATGGTTGCTACAGGACATGGTTCATTGTCCTCCCAATGAACAGCTGAATTATTTCCCCATATTAAAAAAATCACCCTCTGTCAAATGTAAACCTGTTGCCTTTGGGTGGCTATAGATGTCCATTACCTGGATACCAAACCTTGTAGACTGTTGATCAATGCAATCTAATGTCTTACTTACAGATCAGTCACTAAGTCAGGTCATTGAGTTTACATGGCCAGTTACCCTAAATAAACCCCTCCCTCATTAAACTTAGTTTCTTCCCTGCAAAAATGTTTTATGACTTATGCATATTATAGAAGGTTGTGTTCATGCACATCCTTCAATGTGGTCTACATAATTCAATATAATGTATGTGAAATGGGGTGTTACGTTGGGGAAACCAGTCAAAAGCTGTACCTCAGGATGAAACTGCACAGAAATCTATTGAAGCAGTTGATGAACCCCAACTGGACACCATTTTACCCAAAATGATCATTCCACACAAACCCCCAAAATCAAGGTACGCAGAAGCAATTACAAAACCACCCAGGAGAGGAAAACATTTGGAATGAAGATGATCACATTCTTCAATATCTAAAATATTCATATGGGTTTTCTATAACATTACTAAAATTTCATGTGATTTTTTCCCCCATGCTTTGATATTTAATTTGTATCACATACGTTTATGTATTTATGTTCAGGGTACATTTATGTCATGTTCACATGGTTAGATATGTTTCTTTCTTATCTTTCTGACCTATGTCCATCCCTGACCCTTCATATATGAGCCTAAATACTCAAAAATGTAGAGCAAAAGATTAATAAAGGATTGTTAGGAATTGTTTCATATTTCTCTACCATTCCTATCCTGCTTTTGACTTGAAAAATAAAGTTACATTTTCTTGAAGGCTCACTCCAAATAAAATGTTTGTTCATTAAAAAAAGGCATCACTGCATAATACAATAACCAAATTATTCACATTTTGAAGTCTATATGAATGTGTCTATAAATCATCATAGTTTACTTGGCAAATGGACTTGGCCCATAGGAATATGTCTGGGAAATATATGTTTAGTCTGCATGTGTGAATATTTAATCATTTGTTCCTGAAGCTGTTGAACTGTCTACTATTGTCTTTCCACTTTGCAAGTTTGTCAACCCTTGTACAAATGTATGCAAACCATTGTGGTAAATGTGGTTATTTGTGCTGTAGTTCAGCAGTGCAGCAAACCTGCAATTATTATGCTAACTTAGAACAAAAAATAAGTTTTCAGTAGTATACAAGTAATTTATGATGACAGAAAAAAAGAAAACAATTTTTTTCCCCAAGTGACAAAAAAATCTAAATATTTGTGTTCATAATTTAATGCATTTATTTGAAGCAGATTATTTTAGACCATAATTGTGTTACCAAATTGGAATATACATTGTATAGACATTATTGTATCATATATGCAAGAAGTTATTCTATTGTATTGCAATATATATCCAGGCGTGGGGTCTGTCACTCAGATATCAGCAGTGTTTGCTTTGGCTCTGGCAAGGATCAGGACAGCAGGGGTTGCAAGGGTCTACAAGAGAAAAATGCATAAAACAATTATGAAACTGAGGAACTTAAAAAATGACCGTCTATCTCCAATTTTTACCACAAAAGTCTAGATAGCCCCATATTCATAATCTATTTACTTATTTTATATCAGATATTTATATTTACCTTTTTTAGGAGCACAGTGGCTCTGGGCCTGGCAGTGCTGAGCAGGTTTGCACGCTGGAATAAAGAGGGAAAAATAACAATTATTTTTTAGAATGCAACAATAAATTACATAGTAGTAGACCAGGTTATACATTAATACTAAGCATTTGGGTTTAGGTATTCAATAAGATTTATAAATAACCTAAGCAAAGAGTCGAAAATATTTATGTTCTTATGATATAATTGTCCATTAAATTATTATAAACACAATGAGAAAACATCTTACTACATTCATATGTCACTTACGGTCATGGCAGGCACTTTGTTGTTGGCATGGATCATGGCACACACTCTGCTTCTGGCATGGATCATGGCACTGCTTCTGGCACGGGTCCTTGCAGGGATCCTGGCAGTGGGTCTTCTGGTGGCCGTGTCCTCCTTTGACTCCAGACATGACTGGTCTTTGGTTCTGTAGGATCTGCTTCTGAGATAAACCAAGGAAGAGAGATTCCTAGAGATGTGTCTTCTTGGTTTATGGAAGCTCCTTTTATACACCAAACTGGAATGGGAAACATGTTTCCGTATATGAGTCAAGTTATGAATAATGTAATTTTACAAGATCATAAATGTCTATGCATTTCGGGAACAATTTAATTAGTTTGATACTTGTCTTCAAAGCTGGGTGTTTCCTAGTAAGTACCACTTTTGTACCATTGTAACTCCATGGCGTATCACTCATAAATACATTTCTTCTAAAATATTTATTTGGTCATAAAAATAATACATGAAGAGAGGTAGATGCAATTGATAAGTGGAGTAACCATCATCAATTAACTTACTAAAATAAATATTAGCTTCCCTTTCAAACTTTAAATATCTATATATATATATAAATATTTTATATATATATATATATATATATATATATATATATATATATATACAGCCTTATTAAATTGTGATTCAATAAATTTAAAAGGGCTCTATTTAAGCATACAGCATAAGTTTTTAGTTAGTGAAGATCTTGCTTTTGGATAGAAGATCACTAACTAAAAACTTCTGTAAAAAAAGATATGCTGTGTGCTTAAATAGAGCCCTTTTAAATTAAGCTGATACTGTTTATATAAAGTAGTGAAGAAAACTAATAATATATTTATGATTCCACTTAAATGTCTAAGAAATAAGTTCATAAAATTATTTCCTGCTCCTGTTTCTCAGAAATACAGTTGTTACACTGCACTTCTAGAGATTGGAGGCGGGGACATGCAAATGAGACAGCAATGCATTCTCACTCTAATATTCCACGACCCCACTATATTCATGGCTCCTTTGTATGCATAGGCTTGCTGTATTAAATAGTTTTAAAGCATAGCGAAGGATCGATTATGCATAAACCAGAAAACCTACCCACAGACAGCACTGTTTCAATCTTAATGGCTCTCATCAGTTTTGTGCTGTGTCTGGTTTGTATGGTAGATTTTTGCAGAGAATAGTTCAATACAACAATCATATCACTTATGGTGGGCTGAAGAGTGATAGAAGCCCCCACCGTACAGATTGTAGTAGTACAGATAACGAATAATACATTTATGATTCCACTGGAATGTCTAAGAAATAATATATACACATAAAGTTAAGGAAACATAAGATATCTGCTTAGATACCTAATCACATAATTATTTACACAAATGCTTTGGAAAAAATAGAAGAACATGTAATATTCAAAAATTAAGTATTTTTAATATATTTAGTATATTTTTTTCACAAATTATAAAGTAATCATATATGTTTAGTTGTGTTTACTTGAAGTAGATTTTTGTCTAAAATTAACCTGACATTTTTTAGATACTTCTAAAATAGAAATATGAAACTTTATATCAAGGATAGCCGGTAATTTAGTGAGAATAAACAGCCTTATTAAATTGTGATTTGGCCAATTGAATAGGGCTCTATATAAGCACAGAGCATTTTTTTTTACAGATGTTTTTAGTTAGTGAACTTCTATCCAAAAGCAAGGTCTTCACTAACTAAAAACTTCTGTAAAAAAAAATGCTGTGTGCTTATATAGAGCCCTATTTAATTAGCCAAATCGCAATTTAATAAGGGTGTTAATGTTTTATCTTCTTTTATAGTAGTCATCCTAAGATGATATACCACAACTGTCTCTTATAGTCATGTCAAGGCCAGTTGCATAAGCAGTCTGTACCTTCCCATTTTATCTCCCTCACTTGTCCTAAATCCCCATAGTCAATGGAAATGTTGTTTTGTTAGTGTGAGTGCAATTAAAACATGGTAAATAGCCACTCCAAGATATGTATATATAAATATTATATACATATCACCATCTAGATATATAGTGCTCGATCCAGATATTTTGTCCTGTTTAATTTTCTCTTATATTATTATTATTATTATTATTATTATTATTATTATTATTATCTCAGTTATGTAGTTGTCCATTAAAATCTTATCAGTTAGGAAATGTCCCATATATAAAAACTTGCAGTCCCATAACATTGTTATACAAGATTAAATAATATGTGTACGGTTACTGTTAGAATAAAAATATGTGTGTCTTGATTTTAAAATAATATATATGAATAACATTAATGATTATTAATTAATAAAACTATTTTACTACAATGTTTGTAATCTATTCAAAGATTAAGATCAAAGATTTTCTCATTGATACGATTCTGAACATTAGATTTCAGTTGATGGCTGCTTCTCATATTAAGGGCAGTTGCCAAAATCGTATCTCTGACCCAGCAAAGCATTTGATCTTTCAAGCCTGTAAATGTTAATATCGTAAATCGCTATTAAATTGCTACAAGTGCTCAAGCCTGCAACTGTTTTCACACCTGTAAATGACAAATGTAGCCAAAAATCCTACGAGTACTAGAGAGGACCCGCAAGGGGGTTAAACTCCTGTCCGTAGCACTGTAAAAGCAAATATAAACACACTACTGTATTGTAAATTACAGGGAAAGCGATGAAAGGCATTTCAATTTACCAATCCCTGTGGGTGCCAGATAACTGAGAGTTTACGGTACATATATATTATGGAGATAACTATCCTAATTCCATATTGAATGGAACACACCCAACTTTGAAGATAACTATCCTAATAACTTGATTGAGCATGAAATAGTGTAAGAATTACATTACTCATGTCGTGATCCATCAGAAGAACAATTTGTTTCAAACCCAACAATATAAAAGGAGCTCTTCCAAGCCAACTAGACACATCTTCAGGAATCTCTCTCCCTTGTCAGATTCTGCAGAAGCAAAGACCAGTCATGTCTGGAGTCAAAGGAGGACACGGCCACCAGAAGACCCACTGCCAGGATCCCTGCAAGGACCCGTGCCAGAAGCAGTGCCATGATCCATGCCAGAAGCAGTGCCATGATCCATGCCAACAACAAAGTGCCTGCTATGACCGTAAGTGAAAAATTGAAGATATCCCTCAAGTTCTTCGGAAATTGTTCAAGTTTCTTTCACAACCACCAGTGTACATTTCTGTTGTATTTTTTTTTTTTTTTAAGACTATTAACTAGTGTATGGTAATACAAAAACTTACATGAAGAACCACAATAGTGGTGGCATTAGAAAGCAGAGGGGTGATATATTAGAAACCTTCCAATAGATTAAGATGCTATAAAGTATGAAAGAGCTGCATTTTACAGAAAACAGAACAATACTAAGAGAGTTCAATATGTTTTCTATTTTTCAACGTTTCCCCATTTGATAAATAACTCGTGTGGAACATCAGATATTGCGATAGTCTTAGTCTTAAATCTGCTTATCTTCCCATATCCCTACTTATCCCCATTATTAACTCTATTTGATAAATATACCCCTATTGAAGTAGTAGAGGCGCATACAGTAAACAAAGGGGCCCTATTACATTTTAAGCCCGTATTGGCACTGGTACACCCGTAAAGCCTGCGGACTTGAAAATCACTGGAGTTACAGGCTATTACATTCAACCGTGCTATAACCAACTGTCCGGAGACGAAAACCTGTAAACCATTCTTGCACACGTTTTATGTACGTCCCTGAACATCAACAATTAGTCAGACCTGTAGTTACGGGTTTTGACGGAGCCAATTTTAAAAGAGATCGTCAGCATTATGTCACTGAAAAATGGAGGTTAGATTTCAAAACCTTACGGTGTCAATTACGACTTTCCATTGGACCCGCATTCCAGAAATAACACTAAATTAATAAATCAGTAAATATGATATTCTAGTCCATGCGAGTTCCATCATATGTATTAACACATTGATTGCCGGGATAGATATAACACGGAAATTAAACATAAAATAAGTTTTTATATTGCAGATTTGCGGGCTTGAGAATGTTGTGCTATTAATATTAATGCCTAACATCACTTTATTTTAAAATACAGTATTGTGTTGATTTTTGCCTTTACAGTGCTATGGATAGGATTTAACCCCTTTGTGGGTCCTCTCTAGTACCCGTTGGCATTTTGGCTCCATTTGCAGGTTACGGGTTTGGATTCGTAGCAATTGAATAAACATTTTCGAAAGTACCGGTTACGGGCTTGACAGATCAAAGGCTTTTCGGCAAAAGAGTTCTGATTTCGACATCCTGTAGGGTTTTTCTGCCTGTAACCCGCAGGTCATTTGCATGTAGCTTTAAGAGTCCAATTTAATAGCCGTACGTCTTGCAGGCTCTGTTACGGGCTACGGCTTTACACGTTGGGGTAATTTGAAGGGCTGAAAGTCCCTCCCAAGATTGTAACTCTTAGGTTGAATCAGATTGATCAGTATTTGCTTTAAAGTGTTTGATAAACAGCTAAATCATTAATAATTATTATATAGGTTGGTTTCCTTATCAATACAAGTTGACAATTCCTTGATAACTAGTGCCATATGTAAGTTTCAAAATACAATTAATATTAATTCAGCCTACAAATACATAGCCACAAACTATCTTGCTATGTTCTGCAAAATATATCTCACGTGTAACTTTTTCCTTTTTCTAGCATGTAAATCTGCGCAACATTGCCATGAGCAGAGCTCTTGTGGTCAGAAAAAAGGTAAATACAAATACAAAAGTTACCTATCTTTATGTGTTGTCATAATGCAAGACACCAATGAGAAAACACTTTAACCTATCTCGATATTTCAATATTTTTCTAACATGTATTTGTTTTTTCCTACCATGTAGCTCCTTGCAAGCCCTGTTGTCCTGACCCTTGCCAAAGTCAAGGAAAACATTGCTGATATTGGAAGGGGTGACTAGAAACGTACGCGTGTCCATATTATGTGCTTGGCAATATGATTATTGTGGAATAAAAGCTACATTAATTAAATTATTGTGTGCTTGTGTATTTTAATCTTGCATTATTTGTATAGTAAAGTTTATTAAAAAATAAACTATATGGTAGTCATACACCTCTTATTTTCTAGGCAAAATGCTGTCAACTAAATACATAAATAGGGAATTTAATGGCTTCTATTAGAGTAGTTGTAGTTCTTGTTCCAGACAGCCACTCCTGATGGGCGCAGTCCGGAAACCAGTTCAAGATTTTGAAAAAATAACCAATAATCACACTTAATAATATCATTTGTATTGGCCCAATGCATCAACACGTTATTATTATACATTACTAAATAATAAAACCCTAAACATATTTCTGGTTTACATGGGAAATATGGTGAAAATGTCTACATGGTTTAAATATATTATTATACACTAAAAACAACTAGTAGTTTTATTATTTGATTTCTGAATGATTGTAGCTTAAAGGCATATCTAAGTGTGCTCGATTATGAGTGCATCTGATAGAGGAGAATCAGCAATGTATGTAAACATTTTTTTTTGCATGGAAAAATACAAAAAAAAAACATTTAAATACTTACCTTTAAGTTAGCAAAATGTCATGTAAATCTAGACTAAATGAGCGTTCATTTCAAAAATAGTTTTGGCCAATCAGGAGGAAGCAGATAGTGAAACATTTGAGGTTGTTGCCTGTGCTGTAAAGCAGCCTGGGATTTGTAGTCAGACTCATATTAAAATAAATAGTACCTTCTAACATGTGCCAATCTGTGCAGCACATTCACAGTAGATTACACCCGCACTTGTCTGTACCCTGCATCACTGCTGCTGGTGTTTACATTTCCCACAACGAGACAGGCACAACCAACCATGTGACTGACAGCACTTCCTCCAGGAAGTCACAACCTGTACCCAGATGCTGTACAACCTGTACCCACTGTAATGTAAGCATCCTAGGGGTGTGCAATTCCAGATAGCAGTATCCAGCATATAAATATTTAAGCACATTAAAAGATAATAAGTACATTCAACTTTTCTGTATAATACATATTTTTTTACTAATCAGTGGCTGCTTTTTTCAGAAGCATTTGAAATACAGGAAACTTCTATATACCTTTGAGTAAAAATCTGCTGTGATCGGCAAACAAAAATTACCTATATTATGAGTATTATTTCATATGTTAATATTTAAAAATATACTGTGATAAATGCCCATGAAGAGCACACAACACGGTGGAAATTACTCCTATTTGGCAGGCAACTTCACAGTTTAGTCTTACATTTCAGTTGGTATTATGGGGCTTGTCTCAACAATGACATACCAAAGAGTTTAGTAATTAACAATCTAAACTGAAATCTCAATGCACTCACTGCTCATTTCTTCTGGGTTCTTCTAAATTGGACTCCTCACTTCTTGAGTGTAAATTATTGCTTATAATATTTCCATAGTAAGTCTCATCAAGGTAGCTATCTCCCAGGTGCTCATGGTACCATTGGCACCACGCATCTCGAGCTGGGCTCTTACTAACAGGTTACCTTTGTCAATAACTGGACACATCAC
This sequence comes from Discoglossus pictus, assembly GCA_027410445.1. Classification (NCBI taxonomy): domain Eukaryota; kingdom Metazoa; phylum Chordata; class Amphibia; order Anura; family Alytidae; genus Discoglossus; species Discoglossus pictus. Next base: position 13,687,463 of record CM050171.1, on the reverse strand, counting down.
CTTTGTTAGGTACCAGACATCACACATGCTGTTTAAACTGTGAGCTTCTAACCATTTTCAGAGAAAATTTTATTTTTTGAATAATTTGTTATTGAATAGAAAGTTTCTTATCTCACCATAGCCCTTCCCAACTGGAGACTGAGAGATGGCCCTACTTCTAAAGGGAAACATACAGTTTTACATTATATATACAGCATGGCGTGGTTTTGTGGGCTAAGTAGCTAACGATAAACAAAGAGAGTCAAGCTCCTATCTATATCTTGGCTACATGTGTGAATCAATAGAGATTTAAATAAGATAATTTTACAAGTATGCATGTGTTGAGTTACAGAAACATAATGGTCCTACAGTAGAGGGCTACCTCCTCACTGGTGGGCCAATCGGATGAGTTTCATGACTAATAGCCACATTAAATTCCCACAACGTGAAAACCTGTAGCCTGTAACGGAGCCCGCTAGACTTACGGCTATTAAATCGGCCTCGTACAGCTACCAGCAAACGATCTGCATGTTACAGGCGTAAAAACCCTACGGGCTGTTGTAATCTCAACTCTGTTGCCGCAATGCCTTTGATCTGTCAATCCTGTTAATGTTACGCTCGCAAATCTCTATTAAATTGCTACTAATCCACTGGCGTTCAAACCCATAACCTGCAAATGGAGCCAAAATGCCTAAGGGTACTAGAGAGGACGTGATGTACTGTAGAAGTAAATATACACACACTACTGTAGTTATAAGTAAAGGGAAAGTGATGTTAGGTATTAATATTAATAGCACAACATTCTCAAGCCCGCGTGTCTGCAATATAAAATAGTTTATTTCATGTGTAATTACCTTGTTATATTGATCCCTGCAATCAATGTGTTAATACATATAATGGAACTCGCATGGACTAGAATATCATATTTACTGATTTACTAATATTGCGTTATTTCTGGAATGCGGGTCCGAACGTAACTCTTAATTGAAACCCGTAAGGCTTTGAAATCTAACCTACATTTTTAAGTGACTTAATGATGACGATCTCATTTGCCATTGGCTCTGTATGAACCTGTAACTACGGGTTTGACTAATTGATCATGTTTACGGTCGCACATTCAACGTGCGGAAAATGGTTTACGGGCTTGTGTCTCTGGCCTGTAACTCGCGGCTTGGTGGAATTTAAAAGCTATGTAATGCAGCAGAATTTCAAGCCCGCAGACTTTGCAGGCTTACCAATGCTGCTACGGGCTTCACATTTAATGGGGCTGTTAGACTGTAAAATGAGGTCATTGTGTGTATTCAGCCTGTGTCTGTTGTACTTGAATTATCCTCTGCTGATCTAATTAAATCCATGCTTCCTCTGATTGCTCTCCCATGCACATCCCCCTCTCCCACCCTCTTTCCACCACCCCCACCTTCTTACCCCTTGAAATGTATTACCTTCCACAATCACTTTTTTCTTGTTCAGATCCTGAACCCAGCAACATCTCTCGCTCTGCCCTGCACCCCGTTTCTAGCTGCACGCATTCTCCCTCCCATATACCCCATCCAACTTTAATTCACAGATCTCTGCGCTATCACCTGCATTTCCCACAGCTGCTACAGACGCATAATAATAAACTCTTCACTCTCCTCGCACATCACATTTCCCTTGTAACTTTACTCTCTTAATCTCTTTCCGGCCTATTCAAATCCCCACTTTCTACTTCTGTCCAGCAGCCCCATTAAATTAGAGCCCCGTAAGTGCAACGTGAAGCTCGCAACGGCTGCGGGCTTGAAATTTGGCCTAGTTACTGTGCTATTAAATTAGAACGAGCTGCGAGTTACGAGCTTGATCCGTAAACCAGTTGTCGGCTGTCGGATTTGCGGATTTGTTGATGATCAATTAAGCAAACCCGTAGTTACGGGTTTAGATGGAGCCAATAGAAACAGAGATCGTCATCTTTACATCACTGAAAAATGGAGGTTGGATTTCAAAACCCTACGGGCTTCCATTACGAGTTACTTTTGGACCCACATTCCATAATGCAATATTAATAAGCCTGCAAATATGATATTCTGTTACATGCGAGTTCCATCATACGTATTAACACATTGATTGCTGGGATCGATATGAAACAAAAAATCGACATCTATATCTAAAGATTCTCATACTATTATAATTAGACTAGCGACTTGCCCGTCAAAACATGACGGCAATAAGATAGTAAGGCAGATAATGTTGTTTGGGTGCAAAATTCATTTTGTTGGTGTTTTAAGATCCTTCAGCGCTCATTGCGAGGCTCTTGGTTGTTTGTGTGCTATGAGCAGCGTTGGTGTTTTTTTTTGGTATGGCAATGAATAATTAATACAATAAGAAATTAATATACTTTACCTATTGTGAAGTAATATATGCAGCATTGTGTTGAAGAGCTGGCAATCTGTTTTCATGTTGCTGCAGCATCAGTGCTGTGGAGCTGCTGTGTAAGTGTCAGCAATGTGTGCAGTGTGTAGTGTAATAGTGTGCGTGCACGAGGCAAATCCGTTAGGGTAGCTGCGTACTTCCGGATTCTATAAGTTAGTGTTCTAAAATGGCGCCTAATGTGTGGTACGCGGCTGTGGCTGATTTTGCGTCCTTGTTTTGGGATGTCGTCTGACTTTTTCAGAAAATCCGTAGGTGTTTGGTGGTGTTTTGCGTGTTTAGGGTCCTTTAGCCTCGTTTTCGTTTTGTTCGGCGGTCATTTTTTCTCTCGCTTAGGTGATTTTCGGGTGTCTAAACTCAGAAATTTGGACTTAAATGGAGGTGTAACTTCACTTGCAGAGGTCCTGGGTGCCACCCTTGCTGTAGGTAAGCTTTTTATATGTTTGTTGTGTGTATTTATTGTGTTTCTAATGTGTTTGGGGTCACGCGGGTTGCGTCCTTGTTTTCGGATCTCGAACGTCTTTTTCGGAATATCCGTAGGTGTTTGGTGGTGTTTTGCGTCTTTAGACTGCTGTAGCCTTGTTTTCGTTTTTTTCGGCTGCCATTTTTTCTCTTGCTTAGGGGATTTTCGGGTGTCTAAACTCTTTTATTTCTAGTTAAATTGAGGTGTAACTTGAGTTTTCGAGGTCCTGGGTGCCCTCCCCCCTTGCTGTAGGTAAGCTTTTTATGTATTTGTTGTGTGTATTTTTTGTGTTTTTCATGTTTTCATGTGCGCAGGTTTTGGTCGTTTTTTGCAAGGTCGTAATGGGTCGTAACGCGTCTCGTATTTTTGATTTCCAAGACTGATGAGAAGATTTTCTGCTTCTTAGCCTTGTGACCGTGGTTTTGTCTTGTCAGTTTCTTCTTATCTTCATCTCATGTTCGCTATCAGGAGAATATTACTTGCTGCTTTAATATGCTCAGAAGGAGGGTCTGTGATTCAGTTTGTCTGATTTGTTCTTTAAGTATAAAATATTTTTTTCTTGATTTTATGCATTAAAAAAAATAAAAACATGTAAGGAATGAGCTTGTAATGTTGCCTACACTTGGGAACTCCACCTTTGTTTAAGTAGATGAATATTGATGGGTTATTTAATCTGAACGTATTCAAAAGTTCTACTATTTCATTACACAAGTATATCCTAGGGCAAACAGAACTATATATCACTACTAGCGAATTGCCCGTAAAAAAATGACGGCAATGAAATTGTAAGGTAGCTAATGTTGTTTGGTGTGTAGATATAATACATTAATAAATGAATATACTTTACCTATTTGGAAGCATTGTGTTGAAGAGCTGTGAATGTGTTTTGACATTGCTGCAGCATTAGTGTTGTGGAGCTGCTCTCTAAGCGTGGTAAATGTGTGCAGTGTAATACTGTGCGTGCGCGAGTCGAAACCGTGCGCGTAGTGTCGTACTTCCGCATTTGCGTTAAATGGCGGTTTATGTGTGTTGTGCGTCTTTGCGTATTGTCCGTTGTTGGTTTTTAGTGGTTTTCGAGTTTCGTGTGGTGTTTTGCGAGTGTGGTGTGGTGTTTTATGTCTGGAGAGTGCTGTAGCCTCGTTTTCGTTTTGTCCGTCGGCCATTTTTTCTCTCGCTTAACGATTTTATTAGTGTCTAAAGTGTTTTATTTTTATTTAAATGAAGGTGTAACTTGTTTTATTGAGGTGCTGGATGGTTCCTCTTGCTGTAGGTAAGCTTTTTATGTATGTGTTGTGTGTATTTATTGTGTTTTAAATGTTTGTATGTCGGCGTGTTGCGTCCGATGTTTGCGAGGTCGTAATGTGTGGTAACGTGTTTCGTAGGTTGTTTGCGTTCCTCGTAAAATTTAGCGAGTGTCGTAATTTGTGTGTCGTGTTTTTTGAGTAGCGACGGGAAGTTTGCGAGGGTTTGAGGCCCTTGCCCAGTGACCTCGCCAGCAACTGAGGCCCTTGCCCAGTGACCTCGCCAGCAACTGAGGCCCTCGCTTCGCGAGGGGCCTCAGTTGCTGGCATGGAGTGCCTTCGGCGCTCCATGCCAGCAACTGAGGCCCTTGTCCAGTGACCTCGCTACGCGAGGGCCGCGGCTCGCTTCGCGAGCCCGCAAGCGTGAGCAACGACCCGTACGCTCACAACTATATATGTGATATAAATAAACTTCCAAACACAGAGATGGCTTAGATAGATGGGAGAGATATTATATCCAAGTACTTATCAAACTATATGTCACCAACAAGTCAAAGAGTGGAGTTAAAATAATTGTACCATGACATTTAAAATAAATATAATTACAAGATTTGTTATTTTGTTGCATTCATGATATATCAAATCTGTTGTACTTTCTTCCAGGGGGAATTAGCTATGAAAAATGGATTATCACCATATATTTTGTAATTCCACAAATGACAAAAAATGGAAATATTTGTCTTCATTATTTAATGCATTTATTTGAAGCAGATTATTGTAGCCCATAATTTTGTTACCAAATTGGAATATACATTGTACAGACATTATTGTATCATATATGCAAGAAGTTATTCTATTGTATTGCAATATATATCCAGGCGTGGGGTCTGTCACTCAGATATCAGCAGTGTTTGCTTTGGCTCTGGCAAGGATCAGGACAGCAGGGGTTGCAGGGGTCTACAAGAGAAAATGCATAAAACAGTAATGAAACTGAGGAATTACAATAACACATCAACAATTATGTAAAATTAGGAAAAACTATATTCTTGGCTAAATAAATTCCTGACCATCTCCAGTTGTTACCAGAAAAAGTCTATGTAGCCCCCACACTCATAATATATTTACTAATTAAATATATCAGTATATTAAAGTACATCTGATATTTATATTTACCTTTTTTAGGAGCACAGTGGCTCTGGGCCTGGCAGTGCTGAGCAGGTTTGCACGCTGGAATAAAGAGGGAAAATAGCACTTGTAATATTTTCTAGAATCCAACAATAAATTACACATTAGTAGACCAGTGTCATGACTGTTTTGGGGCTCCCCTACACCCCACAAGTAACCCTGTTATCTAGGACTCGTATACATCTGATTTCTAACATCAAGGCTATCAAAATGGACATCCAATGTTACGTTAAAAATAACTAATGTGAACATCTTGTTGCTTGTTACCTTGTGCATTTATTTTCTATCATTGTTGTGTCAAATATGCTGGATGTTTCCCTCCCCAAAAGCACATATAAACAAATAATATTGTAAAAACCAGAGAAAGCTATTTGCCAGACATCTGGCCTTTGACCTAGGTATAGGAGTGCTCTCCACCACTAGAATTCCAGGTAAGGGAAAGCCAAGCTAATGTGGGCAGATGCTTGGTCTCTGGCCTCAATATTAAAAGCTGGATTTAGTCAATTGCCCTCTAGGGTTGTAAAGCAAATCGGGTTTGAGGACCAAGATAAATTTACCCCCCCCCCCCCCCAAATATGGACAAAAGCACATACCAGATCAGGTATATTTCACAGAAAAGAATGGCGGGGAAGAAGGCTTGTCGAGGAGGATCTTTTGATACTGTGTAAAATCTCTTTTGTTAGGAATAAAAAAGGCAGTCTGCCTCTGAACTAAGAAATGGTGTGATGTGATTTCTCCTGTCTCTCCATGACTGATGTCCTGATCTCAATTGCTGGCTGCTAAAATGACGATAAAGTCACAACCTGCAGATTGCTCCTATAAGCTACAGTAGGAGAATTAGGGGTGTACTGAGCCCCTCATGTCTGGTTTGTGACAACCAGGTTATAAATGAATACTAAGCATTGGGATTATGTATTGAGTACGTTTTCTAAATAACCTAGGCAAGGAGTAGAAAATATTTATGTTCTTATGACATAGTTATCCTTTAAATTATTATAAACGCAATGAGAAAAACTGCTTACTACATTCGTATGTTACTTACGGTCGTGGCAGGCACTTTGTTGTTGGCATGGATCATGGCACACACTCTGTTTCTGGCATGGATCATGGCACACACTCTGCTTCTGGCATGGGTCCTTGCATGGATCCTGGCAGTGAGTCTTCTGGTGGCTGTGTCCTCCTTTGACTCCAGACATGACTGGTCTTTGGTTCTGCAGAATCTGCTACTGAGATAAACCAAGGAAGAGGGATTCCTAGAGATGTAACTTCTTGGTTTGAAGGAGCTGCTTTTATACACCAAAGCTGGAATGGAAAAAAAATCTGTATATGTGAGTCAAGCTATAAATAATGTAATTTACAAGGTTATAAATGTCTGTATATTCCAGGAACAATTTAATTATTTGGATACTTATCTTGAAAGTCAGGTGTTTCCTATTTAGTAGTTTGTACCACTTATCTACCATTGAAACTCCATGGCGTATCACTCATAAATACATTTGTTCTAAAATATTTACTTGGTCATAAAAATAATACATGAAGAGAGGTAGATACAATTGAAACGCAGAGTAACATCATCAATTGTAAAGTAATGCCGAGATATCCCAAACCATACAACTGAATGATCCAGTCACTTACTAAAATAAATAACAGCTTCCCTATTTAAAAAATAAATATATATTTAGTTGCCTAAAATTTCCAGACAGAAATAAGGAATATTGGACAACATTATAATTAGTGATGTGTGATGTAATTGTTTTCAAAAGGTAAAACATCATGTAATGTGTAGTGTTGTGATTAATTGTCTGATAAATCCATCTATTTAAATTATTTATTTCATATCAAGATAGGACATCCTGTCGATATGAATGGTCACATATACTGTTAAAGAAACATAAGATATCTGCTTAGGTACCTAATCATATAATTATTTACACAAATCCTGTGGATAAAATAGAAGAATCTGTAATATTCAAAAATTAAGAATTTTTGTACTGTCTACTTCTTTGATATATATTTTAACTTCCCAAATGATAAAGTAATCATATATGTTTAGTTGTGTTTTCTTGAAGTAGATTATTATCTAAGATGAACCAAGATGAACCTGACTTTTTAGATACTTCTAAAGTCAAACTATTAAGGATAGTCATAATTTAGTGAGAATTTATTGTTCTAAACTTCTTTTATAGTAGTCATCCTAAGATGATATACCACAACTGTCTCTTATAGTCATGGCAAGGCAAGTTGCATAAGCAGTCTGTACCTTCCCATTCCCATATATATATGTATATATATATAGATCACCATCTAGGTATATATTTCTAGATCCAGATCTTTTGTCCTGTTTAATTTCATCTTATATTATTATTATTGTTGTTATTATTATTATTATTATTATTATTATTATTATCATATAGCTGTCCATTAAAATCTCAGCACTTTTTAGACAAAATAGAATAAAAATATTTGTGTATTGATTTTAAAATAATTTAAATTATTTATATGAATAACATATATGATGATTAATTTATAAAACTATTTTACAACAATGTTAGTAATCTATTCAGAGATTCATTTTCACATTGATACGATTCTGAACATTAGATTCCAGTTGATGGCTGCTTATCATAGTAAATGTTCTTGCCTGTCTCCTCATTATTAAGGAAGTGTATTACATATATTTTATGAATGTTGAATGGAACACACCCTACTTTTAAGATAACTATTCAAATAATTTGATTGAGCACAAAATATTGTAACAAGTCCATTACTCATGTCGTGATCCATCAGTAAAACAATTTGTTTCAATCCCAACAATATAAAAGGAGCTCTTCCAAGCCAACTAGACACATCTTCAGAAATCTCTCTTCCTTGATTTAATTCAGTAGCAGAATCTGAGGAACCAAAGACCAGTCATGTCTGGAGTTAAAGGAGGACACAGCCACCAGAAGACCCACTGCCAGGATCCCTGCAAGGACCCGTGCCAGAAGCAGTGCCATGATCCATGCCAACAGCAAAGTGCCTGCCATGACCTTAAGTGACAAATTGAAGACAGCCCTTAAGTTCTTCAGAAATTGTTCAAGTTTATTTGACAACCAGCAGTGTACATCGGTAGAAATTGTATTTCAATATATATATATATATTTATTTTTTTACTTATTTAATCTCAATAATAATATATTGGTTTGTTTCTTTATAAATATATGTTGACATTGCTTCCCTGAAGCTTCCTTTATAATTAGTGCCCTATATAAACTTAACAATACAATAACCTACATAATGCTAATTGCTTCTATATTGTGACAATCTTGCAATGCATATTTGGACTTGGCACAACCTTCTGTTCTTTCAATAAAAATTATTTAAACAAAAAATAAATTAAATAATAATACAACCTATAAATATATATCCCAAAAATACCATTCTATGTTCTGCAAAATATATCTCACATGTAACTTTTTCCTTCTTCTAGCATGTAAATCTGCGCAGCATTGCCATGAGCAGAGCTCTTGTGGTCAGAAAAAAGGTAAATAAAAATACAAAAGTTGCCTATCTTTATGTGTTGTCATAATGCAAGACACCAATGAGAATACACCTTAACCTATCTCAATATTTCAATATTTTTCTAACATGTATTTGTTTTTTCCTACCATGTAGATCCTTGCAAGCCCTGTTGTCCTGACCCTTGCCAAAGTCAAGGAAAACACTGCTGATATTGGAAGGGGTGACGAGAAACGTACGCGCGTTCCATATTATGCGCTTGGCAATATGATTATTGTGGAATAAAAGCTACATTCATTAAATTATTGTGTTTGTGTATTTTATTCTTGCATCATTTGTATAGTAAAGTTTATTAAAAATTTAACTATATCGTAGTCATACACCTCTTATTTTATAGGCAAAATGCTGTCAAAAAAATAGGGTACTTAATGGCTTCTATTAGAGTAGTTGTAGTTCTTGTACCAGACAGCCGCTCCTGATGGGCGCAGTCCGGAAACCAGTTCAAGATTTTTTAAAATAACCAATTATCACCCTTAATAATATCATTTGTATTGGCTTCATGCATCAATACGTTATTATTATACATTACTAAACGTATTTCTGGTTTACATGGGAAATATGATGAAAATAGCTACATATTTAAAATATATTATTATACACTTATAACAACTAGTATTTTTTATTATTTGATTTCTGAATGATTCTAGCTTAAGTACAAATCTTCTGTGATCAGAAACAAGAATTACCTATATTATGACTGTTATTTCATATGTTAATATTTAAATATATACAGTGATAAATGCCCATGAAGAGCACACACAGTGGAAATGTATCTGTGCCTGGAATTACTCCTATTTGGCAGGCAACTTCATAATTTAGTCTTGAATTTCAGTTGGTATTATGGGGCTTGTTTCACCAATGATATACCAAAGAGTTTTACCAATCTAAACGAAAAACTCAATGCACTCACTGATAATTTCTTCTAATTTGGACTCCTCACTTCTTGAGTGTAAATTATTGCTTAAAGGATTCTCATAGTAAGTCTCACCAAGGTGGCTATCTCCCAGATGCTCATAGTACCATTGGCACCACCCAACTAGAGCTGGGCTCTTGCTATCAGATTACCTTTGTCAATAACTGGACACATCACCTTTGTTAGGTACCAAACATCACACATGAAAGTTTCTTATCTCACCATAGCCCTTCCCAACTGGATACTGAGAGAAGGTCCTACTTCTAAAGGGAAACATACAGTTTTACATTATATATACAGCATGACGTATGCAAAAAACAAGGTTGGTAATATTTAAAACATGCTCCTTCTTAGCATAAATGTATCCGTGATTATCTCCTTGGCATTCCAAAGATAACCTAAGATTACACATTCTGGGTTTGGAGATTTATTTCTTGTACAGTGTTTATATAGTTAAATTTATTCTGAAAATAAGACGTTGTCTATAGTATCAGAACAAAGTTTGCAGAGGTTTATATAATCTGATATAATTACTTCAAGACCCAAAATAGTAGCATATTTTAGTTTTAAGTGTTTGTTCCCTATTTATATGTCAGTCTCTAAGTATTAAATTATAGTTTTTACTGTTGACTCTATCTTACGTTAATTGTGTTTCTCTCTAAGTATTACTGTATCATCACACAATTATGTTGAAACTGATGTATTTCTAACATATGAGTCACAAGAATGTGCCACTGTGTGATATATTAGTAGTTGGCTAGGAGGGCCCTGGCTTTGAAGGTAACAACCCAGAGGGCTAAACCTATAGTCGTGTAATACCTATGTGCCTATGCTGTTTTATAATTGGTTTGTGCCCAGAATAAATATATAAAAATAAGTATCTTCAATATTACTAAACTGACTGTGAATGTTCAATGTACTTTATACATTAAAGACATGTCTCCAGCCATCTTGAACAAAGTGATTCCGTATATGTCTAAAATATGTTTCTTCTATTACCAACAGCCACAGGCCACTCCGAATTGTCTTACCCGCCCTTCCCGAAGCAGATCTCTTTTTCAAGACCCTTTCCAAAGCAGATCCCGTCCCCAAGACCCCACCCGAAGCAGAATCCATACCCCTGATCCCTTCCCAAAGCAGATTCTTCCTCAAGACCCTTTCCAAAGTATAACCCCTCCCCAAGACCCCACCCCAAAGCAGATCCACTGTGACCTGAAGAAAAATATATATAAAAAAGAAGAGTGTGTACAACGGGGCCCCTAGAGGCACCAGAAGTAGTCCGGTCTGTGACCCTCACCGTGGCCAGATCCAAATCAACTATCACGAATTCCCAAAATAATGAATTCTATGACACCTGGATGTCACCTCACAAAATATGTAGAATCACCGGCCGGCAGATTTATACAACTCATATGTTTTGTCTTTAGCATAAATTACCAATTTGTTGACTTTTGCCAGAGTTTTAAGACAGAAAACAATTTAATTAAACATTGCTGCGGTTGTCAAAGTTGTATCTCTGATCCATCTCCACCTTCGATGTTTCAAGACCACAAATGTTATAATCGCTAAAAACGCAAATCGAAATTTACTTGCAACAATTCAACAAGCCCGCAATTGCCTTCAAACCCATAAATAGCAAATGTAGCAAAAAATTCTACATGTACTAGAAAGGACTCGCAAGTGCCTTAAACATCTGTTCGTAACACTGCAAAAGCAAATAAACACACTATTGAACTTCAAAATACTGAGAAAGCAATGAAAGGCATTATAATTAATTGCACAACAGTTTCTGCCAAAAAAAAATGATGTGTAATTTCAATGTAATATCGATCCTGGCAATCAATGGGTTAATACAAATCATTGAACTCACATGAACTAGAATAGTAGATTTATTGATTTTTTTTACATTGCAACATTTCTGGATTGCGAGTCTGATTGCAAATTGGATTTCTAAACACTAACTGATTGTGGTTTAAGCTCCATGTTTTACAGACGTCATGATGATGGTCTCATTTACTATTGGCTGTGTCTAAATTGTAATTTATGGGCTTTCTTAATTGATCATGTTCAGTCTCTGAAATGAGATATACGGAAGCATGGTTTACAATTTTTCTTTGAGCCCTGTAATTGAGGGCTTGTTCAATTAAATACACTGGTAATTGTAGCAATTTTCTAACCCACAGACATACGGCCTGTATGACTGTAATTACGGGCATGGAATTAAATAGGGGCCTTAGACATATTCACTAAGATTTTAATTTATAATCTTGTCTGTGATGGGACATCACGGCCATCAAACCATTTGTTGTTGATCAGTTGTATCGGGTGAGTGAGAGTTGGATACAACTGATCAACAACAAATGGTTTGATGGCCGTGATGTCCCATCACAGACAAGATTATAAATTAAAATCTTAGGGAATATGTCTAAGGCCCCTATTTAATTCCAAGCCCGTAATTACAGTCATACAGGCCATATGTATGCGGGTGCCAGGAACATCTGTCAGCCACTGCACCTCTGAGCTCTCTCAAGCTCATGTTCACAGTTTCAGTGACCTCATCTATCCATCTCCTCCTCTGCCATCCCCTTCTGCGTGTGCCTTCAATCTTTCCCAGCATCAGAGTCTTCTCTATGGAATCCTGTCCTATCACTATATGACCAAAATATTAGAGCTTCAGCCTCATGGTCAAACCTTCCAGTGAACAGTTTGGCTTCATTTCCTGTAGTACTGATTGGATCTTCTTGAAGTCTAAGGGACTCCAAGCAATTTTCTCCAACACCTCAATTCAAAGTCGTCAACTCTTTGGCGATCAGACTTCTTTATTGTCCATCTCTCACATCAGTAAGTTACTACTTGGAATACCAGAGGTCTAACTATGCGGACCTTTATTGATAATGTAATAACTTTACCTTTTAAAAGCTTGTCCAGATTTGCCACATCTTTCCTCTCCATTACAGGTGATTTATTACATATCATGAGTTTAATGGATGTTACTTAAATTCATATAGTTTTTTTGTGTAATAAAAGTAGCAGTGAATTAACTCTGCATATCAGCCTCATTAAATTCCAGCTTCATAAGTCCAACATATAGCACGTAAGGCGTGCTTCAAATTTGGCTGTTTTACATCACTAATAAACTAAAAAGGTCTGCGAGCTACGAGCAAGAGATGCTATTTCGTAAACCTGTTCGCCGCTGTCGGGTTGCATGCTCGAAAACAAACAATTAAGCAAGCACGTAGTTACGGGTTCAGATGGAGCCAATGGAAAAAGAGATTTTAACGTTACGTTACTAAAAAGGGGAGGGGAGGTTTTGAAGTCATACGTGCTTCAAGTACAGTTTGCGAACGGACCCACAATCCGAGATATAATGCAATATTTATAAAGCCTTAAATATGGTATTCTATCCCATGCGGGTTACAGTATATGTCTTAACAAATTGATTGCAGGGATTGATATAACATAAAATATAAACATGAAAAAAAGCGTTTTTCGGGGCCGATTTGCGGGCTTGAGAATGTTGTGCTATTAATTCTAAGACCTAACATCACGTTCACTTCGGAGCTCATCGCCCAAGTGGTACGTGTTAACGGCTCGCCTGGCTTCACGAGGCTCGCAGCAATGAGCGCCTTTGGAGCTCATCGCCTAAGTGCTACGGTTTAACATGGGAAGGATGGTGAAAATGTCTACATGGTTTTAATACATTATTATACACTTGTAAAAACTAGTAGTTTTTATTATTTGATTTCTGAATGATTGTAGCTTAAAGGTATATCTAATTTGCATGGAAAAATACCAAACAAACCCTATTGAAATACTTACCTTTAAGTTAGCAAAATGTCTTGTAATTTCTGACAGTTGAAAAACAGGGTTAACACCCTCTCCAAACCCAGGCTAAATGAGCATTAATTTCAAAAATTGTTTTGCCAATCAGGAGGAAGCAGATACTGAAATATTTGAGGTTGTTGCCTGTGCTGTAAAGCAGCTTGGGATATGTAGTCAGACTCATATGAAAATAAATAGTACTTTCTAACATGTGCCAATCTGTGCAGCACATTCACAGTAGATTACACCCGCAGTTGTCTGTACCCTGAATCACTGCTGCTGGTGTTTACATTTCCCACAAGGAGACAGGCAGAGAGAAATAAGCTGTGACCCCAGCAACCATGTGACTGACAGCACTTCCTCCTGGAAGTCACAACCTGTACCCAGATGCTGTGCAACCTGTACCCACTGTAATGTAAGCATCCTAGGGGTGTGCAATTCCAGATAGCAGTACCCAGCATATAAATATGTAAGTACATTAAATGATAATAAGTACATTCAACTTTTCAATATAATACATATTTTTCTACTAATCAATGGCTGCTTTTTTAGGAAGCATTTGAAATACAGGAAACTTCTATATACCTTGGAGTACAAATGTGCTGTGATCAGCAAACAAGAATTACCTATATTATGCATATTATTTCATATATTAATATTTAAATATATACTGTGAGAAATGCCCATGAAGAACACACAACAAGGTGGAAATGTATCTCTGCCTGGAATTACTCCTATTTGGCATCTAAACTCAAATCTCAATACACTAACTGCTCATTTCTTCTGGATTCTTCTAAATTGGACTCCTCACTTCTTGAGTGTAAATTCTTGCTTATATGATTCCCATAGTAAGTCTCAACAAGGTAGCTATCTCCCAGGTGCTCATGGTACCATTGGCACCACACAACTAGAGCTGGGCTCTTACTAGCAGGTTACCTTTGTCAATAACTGGACACATCACCTTTGTTAGGTACCAGACATCACACAGGCTGTTTAAGCCGTGAGCTTATAACCATTTTCAGAGAAAACCTTAATTTTTTAATAATTTGTTATTGAATAGAATGTTTCTTATCTCACCATAGCCCTTCCCAATTGGAGACTGAGAGATGGTCCTACTTCGAAAGGGAAATATACAGTTCTACATTATTTCTCTATTATGTATCTTACTGACAGGTCTGTTAAACACCCGTGTATATCTTTGGTATATGACACATTCAGTGATTCAGTTTTCAAGAACCAATAATAGATAAAAAGAGCCATTTCTTAAATGGATGAGAAAGGTTCCCTGTTCTTAACTTAAAATCTCATTTTTACTCGGGGAAACATTCCAAACAGTCCCTGCAAAGGTCCTCCCCTTGTAGCTCATCCATATAATATGTCTATAGTACTATATGTACTAGCCAATAACAGGCTTTGTCTCATCAGCATGTTGCTACTCCTACTTAGGGTCAGCTTAAATCAACAATTTAAGCCATCATGGCAACATATTTAAATTACTATAAAACAATGAGCCAACTATAGGATAATATGTAGTCAGAGTATCTCTCTAATTGTATGTCCCATGATTACTCTCACTGTACATATCTGAGTAATTACCATAATTGCATGGACTATATTAGGGTCCTCATGCCAGTCTATGACATTTGAGTTGATTTCCAAGACTGATCGGTCAGACGTAATTTTTTGTGTAATATGAGAAGATTTTCTGTTTCTTAGCCGTGTGCCCGTGGTTTTGTCTTGTCAATTTCTTCTTATCTTCATCTCATGTTCGCTATCAGGAGAATATTACTTGCTGCTTTAATATGCTCAGAAGGAGGGGTCTAGGATTCAGTTTGTCTGATTTGTTTTTTAAGTATAAAATATTTTTTTCTTGATTTTATGCATAAAAAAATAAAAATGTAAGGAATGAGCTTGTAATGTTGCCTACACTTGGGAACTCCACCGTTGTTCAAGTAGATGAATATTGATGTGTTATTTCTTATGAATGTATACAAAAGTTCTACTATTTCATTAAACAAGTATATCCTAGAGCAAACAGAACTATATATCACTATATAAATAAACTTCCAAACACAGGGATGGCTTAGATAGATGGGAGAGATATTAGATCCAGGTACTTATCAAACTATATGTCACCAAAAAGTCAAAGAGTCGAGAATAATTAATACTTAATAATAAAATAATTGTACTATGACATCTAAAATAAATACACTTACAAGATTTGTTATTTTGTTGCATTCATGATATATCAAATTTGTTGTACTTTCTTCCAGGGGGAATTAGCTCTGAAAAATGGATTATCACCATATATTTTGTAATTCCACAAATGTCAAAAATTGGAAATATTTTTCTTCATTATTTAATGCGTTTATTTGAAGCAGATTATTGTAGCCCATCATTTTCTTACCAAATTGGAATATACATGTACAGACATTATTGTATTATTTATGCATAAGGTTACTCTATTGTATTGCAATATATATCCAGGCGTGGGGTCTTTCACTCAGATATCAGCAGTGTTTGCTTTGGCTCTGGCAAGGATCAGGACAGCAGGGGTTGCAGGGGTCTACAAGAGAAAATTGAGGAATTACAATAACACATCAATAATTATGTAAAACTAGAAAATTGTCTGCCAAAAATGTCTAGAATACAATTGTAAGGCTGGCAATGTTGTTTGGCACACAATGTGAGGCTTTTGCTCCTGTGAGCACCATGTTGGTTTTATTTTCAAAGTCCTGCATGTCTGGAGTTGTTCGTGTAAGTGTTAATGTCTTCGGCGTCGTGTATTTTCTAAGTTTTGCATGCCTGGCATTGCTGAGCTTCGTTTTCATCCTGTTTCCGAATTTTCATGTTTTGGCCGCCATTTTATCCCTCGCTTAGCCGATTTTCGATTGGCGAAAAACTCAAAATATGCCTCCAATTCATTTGCAACTTCACTCCCAGGATCCCTTGCTCTCCCACTGTGCTGTGTGTGAGTGTGTTATTTTTTTGTTAAAATTATTTTGTGGTTTTTTCTGTGTTTTGGATTTGCCCGTTTGAACCAACTGTGTTCCTCCCACGCATTGCAGCCTAAGTCCTGCGTGCTGCAACTGCTTGTCTCGCTATGCATGGCTCGCAGTGCAATGAGCGTCTTCAGCGCCCATTAAAGCCTAAGTCTTGCGTGCTTTAACTGCTCGGCTCACTTCGCGAGGCTTGCGGCGCAATGAGCGCCTTTGGCGCTCATTTCAGCCTAAGTCCTGTATGCTTCAACTGCTAGGCTTACATTTGGAGTTCGCGAGGCTTGAAGGCGGCCCTCACTTCTCAAGGGCCGCAAGTGCGTTACCAACATCGTAAACGTCACCAACATCGCAAGATCTTCAACTATATATGTGATTAGGAAAAATTATATTTTTGGCTTAATAAATTACCCACCATCTCCAATTGTTACCAGAAAAAGTCGATGTGGCCCCCACACTCATAATCTATTTCTAATTGTATATCAGATATTTATATTTACCTTTTTTAGGAGCACAGTGGCTCTGGGCCTGGCAGTGCTGGGCAGGTTTGCACGCTGGAATAAAGATGGAAAATTGCAATTACAGTATAATATTTTCTAGAATCCAACAATAAATTACACGGTAGTAGACAAGTGTCATGACTGATTTGGGGGCTCACCTACACCCCATAAGTAACCCTGTTATCTGGGACTCTTATACATCTAATTGTTAACATCAAAATGGACATCCTATGTTACGTTAAAAACAACTAATGTTAATATCTTGTTGCTTGTTAACATTATTTTCTATCATTGTTATGTGAAATATGTTGGATGTTTCCCTCCCCAATGGCATATATAAACAAATAATATTGTAAAAACCTGAGAGAGCTATTTGTCAGACATCTGGCCTCTGACCTATGAATAGGAGTGCCCTCCATCACTAGAACTCCAGGGCCCTCATTCAATTGCAATTTGGCCAATTGAATAGGACTCTAAATAAGCACATAACATATATTTTTTAAATACGTTTTTAGTTAGTAAACATCTATTCAAAAGCAAGGTTTTCACTAACTAAAAACTTCTTTAAAAAAAATATGCTATGTGCTTATTTAGAGTCCTATTCAATTGGCCAAATCCCAATTGAATGAGGCCCCAGGTGAGGGGAAGCCAAGCTAATGAGAGCAGATGCTTGGTCTCGGCCTCAATAATAAAAGCTGAAGTTAGTTACTTGCCCTCTAGGGTTGTAAAGCAAATCGGGTTTTAGGACTAAGATAAATTTACTACCCTTCCCGCCCCCAAATATGGACAGAGACACATACCAGTTCAGGTATATCTCACAGAAAAGATTTTCGGGGAGGAAGGCCTATCAAGGTGGATCTTTTGGTGCTGTGTAAAATATCTTTTGTAAGGAATAAAAAAGGCAGTCTGCCTCTGAACTAAGAAATGGTGAGAGGTGATTTCTCCTGTCTCTCCATGACTGATGTTCTGATCTCAATTGCTGGCTGCTGAGATGACGATAAAGTTGCACTCTGCAGATTGCTCCTATAAGCTACCGTAGGAGAATTAGGGGTGTACTGAGCCCCTCATCTCTGGGTTGTGACAACCAGGTTATAAATTAATACTAAGCATTGGGATTGGGTATTCAGGCAAAGAGTTGTCCATTAAATTATTATAAACACAATGAGAAAAACTGCTTACTACATTTGTATGTTACTTACGGTCATGGCAGGCACTTTGTTGTTGGCATGGATCATGGCACTGCTTCTGGCACGGGTCCTTGCAGGGATCCTGGCAGTGGGTCTTCTGGTGGCCGTGTCCTCCTTTGACTCCAGACATGACTGGTCTTTGGTTCTGTAGGATCTGCTTCTGAGATAAACCAAGAAGAGAGATTCCTAGAGATGTGTCTTCTTGGGTTGAAGAAGCTGCTTTTATACACCTAAGCTGAAATGGAAAAAAAATCTGTATATGAGTCAAGCTATAAATAATGTAATTTACAAGGTTATAAATGTCTGTATATTCCAGGAACAATTTAATTCTTTGGATACTTATCTTTAAAGTTGGGTGTTTCCTATTTTGTAGTTTATACCACTTATCTACCATTGAAACTCCATGGCGAATCACTCATAAATACATTTGTTCTAAAATATTTACTTATTCATAAAAATAAGAGAGGTAGATACAATTGAGATAATTTAATGTTTAGACATCCCAAACCATATAACTGAGTGATCCAGTCACTTACTAAAATAAATAACAGCTTCCCTATCACATATATAGTTGTGAGCATGCGAGCAGTTGCTCACGCTTGCAGGCTCGCATAGGCGTTCCTTGCCAGTAACTGCGACCCTCGCAAAATTTACGTCATTACGCAAGAAAAATACGAGACACGTTACGACCCATTACGACTTCGCAAAAATCGGCCGCAACGCGAGCACATAAAAACATGAAAAATACAACAAATACACACAACAAATACATAAAAAGCTTACTTACAGGAAGAAGGAGCATCCAGGACCTCGAAAACCTCTGCAAGTGAAGTTACACCTCCATTTACCGTATTTTTCGCCGTATAAGACGCACTTTTTCTTCCCCAAAACTGGGGGAGGAAAGTTGGTGCGTCTTAT
This sequence comes from Discoglossus pictus, assembly GCA_027410445.1. Taxonomy (NCBI): domain Eukaryota; kingdom Metazoa; phylum Chordata; class Amphibia; order Anura; family Alytidae; genus Discoglossus; species Discoglossus pictus. Next base: position 13,668,298 of record CM050171.1, on the reverse strand, counting down.
ACGGCGCATATACCTTTTCAGACTGCCTCTGTCCTCTTGATCTCACCCCAGCGCTTCCTACCAGCATCGCGTCGGCCGGTGCGTCCTAGTGACGTCACACACGCAACGCTGCAGTACACGTGGAGTGCTGGTAGGAAGCGCTGGGGTGAGATCAAGATGGCAGAGATCCAAAGGGCAAGGTGAGGAACCGGGGGATCAGGGGGGTCAGGGAGGATCAGGGAGGGTCAAGGGCTCCCAAATGCTGCAGTATATGGATGTGTGTGTGTGTGTGTATGTATGTGTGTATGTATGTGTGTGTGTGTGTATGTATGTATGTGTGTGTGTATATGTATGTGTGTGTATATATGTATGTATGTGTATGTATATTTATGTGTGTGTGTATATGTATGTATGTGTCTCTATAAAAGGTGAGGATCAGGGGGGTCAGGGAGGATCAGGACGGTCAGGGAGGATCAGGAGGGTCAGGGAGGATCAGGAGGGTCAGGGAGGGTCAATGGCTCCCAAATGCTGCAGTATATGGATATGTATGTGTATGTGTGTGTGTGTGTATGTATGTGTGTGTGTATGTATGTGTGTGTATGTGTGTGTATATATGTATGTATGTGTATGTGTATGTATATTTATGTGTGTATGTATATGTATGTATGTGTATCTATATATATATATATATATATATATATATATATATATATATATATTTGTGTGTAATGTAGGTGTGTATCTGTGTGTAAAGTGTATTTGTGTTTGAGTGTATTTGTGTTTGATTCAGATTTTTTTTTCCCTTGTTTTCCTCCTCTAAAAACTAGGTGCGTCTTATCTGCCGGTGCGTCTTATAGGGCGAAAAATACGGTAAGCACAAATTTCGGAGTTTAGAGATCCGAAAATCACCTAAGCAAGAGAGAAAATGGCCGCCGAACAAAACATAACGAGGCTAAAGGTCCCTAAACACGCAAAACACTACCATAAACACGCAAAACACCACCAAACAGCTACGGATATTTTGACAAAGTCGCACGACATAGAAAACGAAGGACGCTAAATCAGCCACATTATATACACCAAACACCATTACCTACCTTACAATTTGATTGCCATCATTTTTTGACAGTCAATTCGCTAGTTAAAAAATAAATATATATTTTGTTGCCTAAAATTTCGAGACAGTAATAAGGAATATTGGACAACATTATCATTAGTGATGTGTGATGTAATTTTTTTCAAAAGGTTAAAGATCATGTAATATGTAGTGTTGTGATTAATTGTCTGATAAATCCATCTATTTAAATTATTTATTTCATATTAAGATAGGACATCCTGTCGATATGAATGGTCACACATACTGTTAAGGAAACATAAGATATCTGCTTAGGTACCTAATCACATAATTATTTACACAAATGCTGTGGATAAAATAGAAGAATCTGTAATATTCAAAAAGTAAGAATTTTTGTACTGTCTACTTCTTTGATATATTTTTACTTCCCAAATGATAAAGTAATCAAATATGTCTAGTTGTGTTTTCTTGAAGTAGATTATTATCTAAGATGAACCAAGAGGAACCTGACATTTTTTTGATACTTTTAAAGTCAAACTATTAAGGAGAGTCATATTTTAGTGAGAATTTATTTTTCTAAACTTCTTTTATAGTAGTCATCCTAAGATGATATACCACAACTGTCTCTTATAGTCATATCAAGGCAAGTTGCATAAGCAGTCTGTACCTTCCCATTATCTCCCTCACTTGTCCTAAATCCCCATAGTCAAATGGAAATTCTGTTCAGTGTAAGTGCAATTAAAACATGGTAAATAGCCACTCCAAGATATGTATATATAGATCACCATCTAAATATATATATCTAGATCCAGATCTTTTGTCATGTTTAATTTTCTCTTATATTATTATTATTAACTTAGTAATGTAGCTGTCCTTTAAAATCTCATCACTTTGATTTCCTTGAAAGAATTGGACAGATTTCAGAATAACATGTTCTGATTTATTTGGAAAAATAGACACCCCTTATCCCTAAAAGAATAATGTATAGACATAAAAGTATGGGGGGCTCTCGTGCCCGAATCTAAGGAACTATTATAAAGTGGCACATCTAGCACAGCTACCCCTGGCGCACTCTGTTAAATACCAACCAAGCTGGGTATTCTTAGAAAGCCAACAAATGATCCCTCACAGGTGGGAGACGAAACTCTGGGTTCCAGAAAGATTATGCCCTATTAAATCACATCAAAATCCAATGATACTTTTAACCTTAACCTCTTGGAAATGGGCTAGAACTAAAAATAGACTAGACATAGACATATCTCCTATGCTATCGTTTTTTTCTTTTCCCAGCAGACTCTAGCGCAATATCCAAACATTGGTGGACCTCTAGAGGCCTGGATAGGTTTGGCTCATGGTTTGCTGAAGGTCGCCTAATAACATACGATCAATTTTGCAAGATAATTAATCTACTCCAAAAGGAATTTTATAATTATCTAAAAATAAAAAAGCTGGATTAGTGACATTCTCAAAAGCTTTGGGCACCCTAAACCTTCATGGATCTAGCAAATTTGTAAAAATCTTCCACTCTCTAGAGGAAAGATAAAGTGATTGTCTGATATTTTTACAACTACCACCTTGGATGAGAAGCCAAAATTCATGTGTAGATGGGAAGAAGATTTAGGAGTAGAATGGGAGTGGAAGAAATGTGTGGAATCATGTTCAAACTTAAGCAGAGGATCCTTTAATTACGCCCACTTAGAAACATCCATCAAAGTCCTCCAGACGGTATACTGTACACCTGACAAGTTTCAGAAGATTAACCCCCGAGAGAGTAACAAATGCTTTAGGGGGTGCCAACAGATAGGGGATCATATCCACACTTGGTGGTCTTGTCCGGTGGCTCACGATTTATGGGGAGACCTAACATTAATTGCCACATCACTATTTAAGAATAGTATAGAATCCTGCCTTTTAGGAATTGGGTTACAAAACTTGTCCCCGAATCAAAACAAGTTGTTTCAATTAATGGCGATTGCTGTTAAACTACATATGGCTAGCACATGGAACTCTAAGGCCCTAAGCTTTCAAGAGGCAATTAGGAAAATGAACTACAGATTAATAAATGAGGAACAAACTTGCATTATACTAGATAAGATGTCTCAATTTTATAAGAGTTGGGAGCCCTGGTTATGTTCCCCTCTTAGCACCCCACTGATGTGACTTGATTCTAGAATAGCAACACAACTTAATAGGAGGAGGACTCAGGGCGGAGGAGGCTTGGGACTCTGGATAAACCCTACAACATGGGTGGCTTGGTAAATATTTAAATGCTTGCTTTTAAATCTACAACTATTTTTTAACGTTTAAACACAGCCTTTAATAGACAAGCTAAAGACCTTTTTATAAAAAAATTATATGGGAGCTATGTTAGAAATCTCTAGATTTAGATTAGATTTTTCTTTCTTGAAATTAGCCATGCTTATTTGTCGAGTTTACAAGAGGATCTGTTATTTATATATACACAGCTGTTCATGTTTATTTATTTTTTATTTATTTATTTATTTATTTTCACAGTTATTGTTATGTTTCAATTATAATTGAAAATATAAAATGGAAAGGCTTAGCGAGCTTAGCAAGTAAAGTATTTTTCTGTTGAAGAAAAATAATGTATGATGTAAATAGTGTTTAATATCTTGGAATTCTGCGTTTGCCTTTCAATAAAACTATTATTACAAAAAAAAATATCATCACTTCTTAGACAGTGTTAGAAAACCGTATATAAAAACCTGCAGTCCCATTACATTGTTGTACAAGATGAAATAATATGTGTACATTGACTGATAGAATAAAAAAAATTGTGTATTGATTTTAAAATCATTGAAATAATTTATATGAATAACATATATGATGATTAATTAATAAAACTATTTTACAACAATGTTTGTAATCTATTCAGAGATTCGTTTTCACATTGATACGATTCTGAACATTAGACTCCAGTTGATGGCTGCTTATCATAGTAAATGTTCTTGCCTGTCTCCTCATTAGCAAGGAAGTGTATTACATATATTTTATAAATGTTAAATGGAACACACCCAAATTTTAAGATAACTATTCAAATAATTTGATTGAGCACGAAATATTGTAACAAGTCCATTACTCATGTCGAGATCCATCAGTAAAACAATTTGTTTCGATCCCAACAATATAAAAGGAGCTCTTCCAAGCCAACTACACACATCTTCAGGAATCTCTCTTCCTTGATTTAATTCAGTAGCAGAATCTGAGGAACCAAAGACCAGTCATGTCTGGAGTTAAAGGAGGACACAGCCACCAGAAGACCCACTGCCAGGATCCCTGCCAAGACCCGTGCCAGAAGCAGTGCCATGATCCATGCCAACAGCAAAGTGCCTGCCATGACCGTAAGTGACAAATTGAAGACAGCCCTTAAGTTCTTCAGAAATTGTTCAAGTTTATTTCACAACCACCAGTGTACATCTGTAGAAGTTGTATTTCAATATATATAGAGAGATTTTTTTAAATGTATTTAATCTCAATAATAATATATAGGTTGGTTGGTTTCTTTATAAATATATGTTGACATTGCTTCCCTGAAGCTGCCTTGATAACTAGTGCCCTATATATGCTTAAAAATACAATAACCTACATAATGCTAATTGCTTCTATATTGTGACAATCTTGCAATGCATATTTGGACTTGGCACAACCTTCTTTTCTTTCAATAAAAATTATTTAAACAAAAAATAAATTAAAAAATATTACAACCTATAATTATATATCCCAAAAAATACCACGCTATGTTCTGAAAAATATATCTCACGTGTAACTTTTTCCTTTTTCTAGCATGTAAATCTGCGCAGCATTGCCATGAGCAGAGCTCTTGTGGTCAGAAAAAAGGTAAATACAAATACAAAAGTTACCTATCTCTATCTGTTGTCATAATGCAAGACACCAATGAGAATACACCATAACCTATCTCGATATTTCAATATTTTTCTAATATGTGTTTGTTTTTTCCTACCACGTAGATCCTTGCAAGCCCTGTTGTCCAGACCCTTGCCAAAGTCAAGGAAAACACTGTTGATATTGGAAGGGGTGACGAGAAACGTACGCGTGTTCCATATTATGTGCTTGGCAATATGATTATTGTGGAATAAAAGCTACATTAATTAAATTATTGTGTTTGTGTATTTTATTCTTGCATCATTTGTATAGTAAAGTTTATTAAAAATTTAACTATATCGTAATTATACACCTCTTATTTTATAGGCAAAATGCTGTCAAAAAATAGGGTACTTAATGGCTTCTATTAGAGTAGTTGTAGTTCTTGTACCAGACAGCCGCTCCTGATGGGCGCAGTCCGGAAACCAGTTCAAGATTTTTTTAAATAACCAATTATCACCCTTAATAATATCATTTGTATTGGCTTCATGCGTCAATACGTTATTATTATACATTACTAAACGTATTTCTGGTTTACATGGGAAATATGATGAAAATAGCTACATGTTTAAAATATATTATTATACACTTATAACAACTAGTATTTTTTTATTATTTGATTTCTGAATGATTCTAGCTTAAGTACAAATCTTCTGTGATCAGAAACAAGAATTACCTATATTATGACTGTTATTTCATATGTTAATATTTAAATATATACTGTGATAAATGCCCATGAAGAGCACACACAGTGGAAATATATCTGTGCCTGGAATTACTCCTATTTGGCAGGCAACTTCATAATTTAGTCTTGAATTTCAGTTGGTATTATGGGGCTTGTTTCACCAATGATATACCAAAGAGTTTAGTAATTACCAATCTAAACGAAAAACTCAATGCACTCACTAATAATTTCTTCTAAATTGGACTCCTCACTTCTTGAGTGTAAATTATTGCTTATAGGATTCTCATAGTAAGTCTCAACAAGGTAGCTATCTCCCAGATGCTCATGGTACCATTGGCACCTCCCAACTAGAGCTGGGCTCTTACTATCAGATTACCTTTGTCAATAACTGGACACATCACCTTTGTTAGGTACCAGACATCACACATCAAAGTTTCTTATCTCACCATAGCCCTTCCCAACTGGAAACTGAGAGATGGTCCTACTTCTAAAGGGAAACATACAGTTTTACATTATATATACAGCATGACGTATGCAAAAAACAAGGTTGGTAATAATTAAAACATGCTCCTTCTTAGCTTAAATGTATCCGTGATTATCTCCTTGGCATTCTAAAGATAACCTAAGATTACACATTCTGGGTTTGGAGATTTATTTCTTGTACAGTGTTTATATAGTTAAATTTATTCTGAAAATAAGACGTCTATAGTATCAGAACAAAGTTTGCAGATGTTTATATAATCTGATATAATTACTTCAAGACCCAAAATAGTAATATATTTTAGTTTTAAGTGTTTGTTCCCTATTTATATGTCAGTCTCTAAGTATTAAATTATAATTTTTACTGTTGACTCTATCTTACGTTAATTGTGTTTCTCTCTAAGTATTACTGTATCATCACACAATTATGTGGAAACTGATGTATTTCTAACATATGAGTCACAAGAATTTGCCACTATATGATATATTAGTAGTTGGCTAGGAGGGCCCTGGCTTTGAAGGTAACAACCCAGAGGGCTAAACCTATAGTCGTGTAATACCTATGTGACTATGCTGTTTTATAATTGGTTTGTGAAAAGAATAAATATATAAAAATAAGTATCTTCAATATTACTAAACTGACTGTGAATTTTCAATGTAATTTTACTGTATTATACATTAAAGACATGTCTCCAGCCATCTTGAAAAAAGTGATTCCAAATATGTCTAAAATATGTTTCCATTACTACCAATAGCCACAGGCCACTCCAGATTTTCTTACCCACCCTGCCAAAAGCAAAATCTTTCCCCAAGACCCCTGCCCAAAGCAGAATCCATCCCCTGATCCCTTCCCAAAGCAGATCCCCTCCCCCAAGACCCTTCCCCAAAGCAGATTCTTCCTCAAGACCCTTTCCATAGCAGATCCCGTCCCCAAGACCCTTCCCCAAAGCAGATTCTTCCTCAAGACCCTTTCCAAAGCAGATCCCGTCCCCAAGACCCCACCCCAAAGAAAAATATATATAAAAAAGAAGAGTGTGCTCAAGTGGGGCCCTAGAGACACCAGAAGTAGTCCGGTCTGTGACCCCGACCCTGGCCAGATCCAAAATAATGAATTCTATGGCACCTGGATGTCACCTTACAAAATATGTAGAATCACCGCCCGGCAGATTTATACAACTCATATGTTTTGTCTTTAACATAAATGACCAATTTGTTGACTTTGGCCAGAGTTTTAAGACTAAAAACTATTTAATTAAACATTGCTGCTGAACATTTTCATTCTGATAAATAAAAAAAAAATCTTTTCCCAACACAAGGTCCTTTTTCTGACCCTATAACTATAAGAGGGTCTCCCTTCTATAGCCTCACCAATGGTTTGCTGCAGTTTGCTTCATTTAGGCCTCTATTCAATTGGCTCAATTGTAATTTCAGCAGCCCGTAATCGATTTGGGCTAAAAATTCCTGCGGTTGCCAAAGTTGTATCTCTGATCCATCTCCACCTTCGATGTTTCAAGACCGCAAATGTTATAATCGCTAAAAACGCAAATCGAGATTTACTTGCAACAATTCAACAAGCCCGCAATTGCCTTCAAACCCATAAATAGCAAATGTAGCAAAAAATTCTACATGTACTAGAAAGGACTCGCAAGTGGCTTAAACATCTGTTCGTAACACTGCAAAAGCAAATAAACACACTATTGTACTTTAAAATACTGAGAAAGCAATGAAAGGCATTAGAATTAATTGCACAACAGTTTCTGCAAAAAAAAATGTATGTGTAATATCAATGTAATATCGATCCTGGCAATCAATGGGTTAATACAAATCATTGAACTCACATGAACTAGAATAGTAGATTTATTGATTTTTTTTACATTGCAACATTTCTGGATTGCGAGGCTGATCGCATATCGGACGTCTAAACCCTAATTGATTGTGGTTTAAGCTCCATGTTTTACTGACGTCATGATGATGGTCTCATTTACTATTGGCTTTGTCTAAATTGTAATTTATGGGCTTGCTTAATTGATCATGTTCAGGCTCTGAAATGAGATATACGGAAGCATGGTTTACAATTTTGCTTTGAGCCCTGTAATTGCCGGCTTGTTCAATTAAATACACTGTTAATTGTAGCAATTTTCTAACCCACATACATATGGCCTGTATGACTGTAATTACGGGCTTGGAATTAAATAGGGGCCTTAGACATATTCACTAAGATTTTAATTTATAATCTTGTCTGTGATGGGACATTACAGCCATCAAACCATTTGTTGTTGATCAGTTGTATCGGGTGAGGGAGAGTAGGATACAACTGATCAACAACAAATGGTTTAATGGCCGTGATGTCCCATCACAGACAAGATTATAAATTAAAATCTTAGTGAATATGTCTAAGGCCCCTATTTAATTCCAAACCCGTAATTACAGTCATACAGGCCAAATGTATGCGGGTGACCTCATCTATCCATCTCCTCCTCTGCCATCCCCTTCTTCGTGTGCCTTCAATCTTTCCCAGCATCAGAGTCTTCTCTAGGGAATCCTGTCCTATCACTATATGACCAAAATATTAGAGCTTCAGCCTCATGGTCAAACCTTCCAGTGAACAGTTTGGCTTCATTTCCTGTAGTACTGATTGGATCTTCTTGAAGTCTAAGGGACTCCAAGCAATTTTCTCCAACACCTCAATTCAAACTCGTCAACTCTACGGTGCTCAGACATCTTCATAGTCCATCTCTCACATCCATAAGTTACTACTTGGAATACCAGAGGTCTAACTATGCGGACCTTTGTTGATAATGTAATAAAATTACCTTTTAAAAGCTTGTCCAGACTTGCCACATCTTTCCTCTCCATTACAGGTGATTTATTGCAAATAAATTTTAATGCATGTTACTTAAATTCATATAGTTTTTTTGTGTAATAAAAGCAGCAGTGAATTAACTCTAAATATCAGCCTCATTAAATTCCAGCTTCATAAGTCCAACATATAGCACGTAAGGCGCGCTTCAAATTTGGCTGTTTTACATCGCTATTAAACTAAAAAGGGCTGCGAGCTACGAGCAAGAGATGCTATTTCGTAAACCTGTTCGCCGCTGTCAGGTTGCATGCTCGAAAACAAACAATTAAGCAAGCACGTAGTTACGGGTTCAGATGGAGCCAATGGAAAAAGAGATTTTAACGTTACATCACTGAAAAGAGGAGGGGAGGTTTTGAAGTCATACGTGCTTCAAGTACAGTTTGCGAACGGACCCACAATCCGAGATATAATGCAATATTAATAAAGCCGTAAATATGGTATTCTATCCCATGTACAGTATATGTCTTAACAAATTGATTGCGGGTATTGAAATAACATAAAATATAAACATGAAAAAAAGTGTTTTTCTGGGATGATTTGCGGGCTTGAGAATGTTGTGCTATTAATTCTAAGACCTAACATCACTTTCACTTCGGAGCTCATCGCCCAAGTGGTACGTGTTAACGGCTCGCCTGGCTGCTAAGGTTTAACATGGGAAAGATGGTGAAAATGTCTACATGGTTTTAATACATTATTATACACTTGTAAAAACTAGTAGTTTTTATTATTTGATTTCTGAATGATTGTAGCTTAAAGGTATATCTATTTTTCATGGAACAATACCAAACAAACCCTATTGAAATACTTAACTTTAAGTTAGCAAAATGTCTTGTCATTTCTGACAGTTGAAAAACAGGGTTAACACCCTCTCCAAACCCAGGCTAAATGAGCATTAATTTCAAAAATTGTTTTGCCAATCAGGAGGAAGCAGATACTGAAATATTTGAGGTTGTTGCCTGTGCTGTAAAGCAGCTTGGGATATGTAGTCAGACTCATATGAAAATAAATAGTACTTTCTAACATGTGCCAATCTGTGCAGCACATTCACAGTAGATTACACCCGCAGTTGTCTGTGCCCTGCATCACTGCTGCTGGTGTTTACATATACCACAAGGAGACAGGCAGAGAGAAATAAGCTGTGACCCCAGCAACCATGTGACTGACAGCACTTCCTCCTGGAAGTCACAACCTGTACCTAGATGCTGTACAACCTGTACCCACTGTAATGTAAGCATCCTAGGGGTGTGCAATTCCAGATAGCAGTACCCAGCATATAAATATGTAAGTACATTAAATGATAATAAGTACATTCAACTTTTCAATATAATACATATTTTTCTACTAATCAGTGGCTGCTTTTTTAGGAAGCATTTGAAATACAGGAAACGTCTATATACCTTGGAGTACAAATGTGCTGTGATCAGCAAACAAGAATTACCTATATGATGACTGTTATTTCATATGTTAATATTTAAATATATGCTGTGATAAATGCCCATGAAGAGCACACAACACGGTGGAAATGCATCTCTGCCTGGAATTACTCCTATTTGGCAGGCAACTTCATAGTTTAGTCTTACATTTCAGTTGGTATTATGGAGCTTGTTTCACCAATGATATACCAAAGAGGTTAGTATTAACAATCTAAACTCAAATCTCAATGCACTCACTGCTCATTTCTTCTGGATTCTTCTAAATTGGACTTCTCACTTCTTGAGTGTAAATTATTGCTTATAATATTCCCATAGTAAGTCTCACCAAGGTAGCTATCTCCCAGGTGCTCATGGTACCATTGGCACCACGCATCTCGAGCTGGGCTCTTACTAACAGGTTACCTTTGTCAATAACTGGACACATCACCTTTGTTAGGTACCAGACATCACACAGGCTGTTTAAGCCGTGAGCTTATAACCATTTTCAGAGAAAACCTTAATTTTTGAATAATTTGTTATTGAATAGATAGTTTCTTATCTCACCATAGCCCTTCCCAACTGGAGACTGAGAGATGGTCCTACTTCCAAAGGGAAATAAACAGTTCTACATTATATATACAGCATGAAGTGGTTTTGTGGTCTAAGTATCTAACGATAAACAAAGAGAGTCAAGCTCCTATCTATATCTTGGCTGCGCTGGAAACATAAGTACAGAGGATCTCTTACCAAATCAGAATGATGTGTGAATCAATAGAAATTTAAATAAGATCATTTTACAAGTATGGAACATTTTTAATGCATGTGTTGAGTTACAGAAACATATTGGTCCTACAGTATAGGGCTACCTCCTCACTGGTCGGCCAATTGGATGAGTTGTATGACTAACAGCCACAGTAAATTCCCACAACTTGAAAACCCGTAGCCTGTAACGGAGCCCGCTAGACTTACGGCTATTAAATTGGCCTCGTACAGCTCTCCGCAAATGATCTGCATGTTACAGGCGGAAAAACCCTACGGGCTGTTGTAATTTGCCACAATGCCTTTGATCTGTCAATCCTGTAAATGTTACGTTTGCAAATCTCTATTAAATTGTTATGAATCCACTGGCGTTCAAACCCGTAACCCACAAATGGAGCCAAAATGCCTATGGGTACTAGAGAGGACCCGCAAGGGGGGTAAAGTCCTATCCTTAGCACTGTAGATGTAAATATACACACACTACTGTAATTAAAATGAAAGATAAAGTGATGTTAGGTATTACAATTAATAGCATCTCAAGCTCACAAATCTGCAATATAAATACTTTATTTCATGTGTAATTTCTTTGCTATATTGATAGTAACCCGTAATTGAAACCTGCAAGGCTTTGAAATCTAACCTCCATTTTTCAGTGACGTAATGACGACGATCTCATTTGCCATTGGCTCTGTCTAAACACGTAACTACAGGTTTGACTAATTGATCATGTTCACGGCCGCACATCCAATGAAAAATGGTTTGCAGGCTTGTGTCTAGTGGCATGGTGGAAATTAACAGGTGTGTAATGCAGCAGAATTTCAAGCCCGAAGCCTTTGCAGGCTTACCAATGCTGCTACGGGCTTCACATTTAATGGGGCTGTTAGACTGTAAAATGAGTTCATTGTGTGTATTCAGCCTGTGTCTGTTGTACTTGAATTATCCTCTGCTGATCTAAGCAAATCCATGCTTCCTCTGATTGCTCTCCCATGCACATCCCCCTCTCCCACCCTCTTTCCACCCCCACCCCCCCACCCCTTCTTACCCCTTGAAATGTATTACCTTCCACAATCACTTTTTTTTTTCTTCAGATCTGGAACCCAGCACCGTCTCTCGCTCTGCCCTGCACACCGTTTCTAGCTGCACGCATTCTCCCATCTACCGCATCCAACTTTAACTCACGATCTCTGCGCTATCACCTGCATTTCCCTCAGCTGTTACAGACGCATAATAATTAACTCTTCACTCTCCTCACACATCACATTTCCCTTGTAACTTTACTCTCTTAATCTCTTTCTGGCCTATTCAAATCCCCACTTTCTACTCCTGTCCAGCAGCCCCATTAAATTAGAGCCCCATAATTTACATAGTTACATAGTATTTAAGGGTGAAAAAAGACTTTCAGTCCATCAAGTTCAACCTTTTAAGATCTCCTCTGATCTGCAATATGCGGATTAACTATTAATTCATTAGTTGTTAATTAATTATTAATCAATTATTTAATGTTTTTTTATTATTTTTTTATTATTAATTAGTCCAGAGGAAGGCAAATAAAAAAAATAAAAAAAAACACAAGCAAGACTTAGCCAATTGTCTCAAAGGGAAATGTAAAAAATTTGGATCAATACTGTCTCTCTAATTATTCATGATAACCCTGAATTCTTTTTTTATTTAGAAATAAATCTAGAGAAAATAAGTTTAACTTGGTTAGTCTTTCTTCATAACTTATCCCCTCCATTCCCCTTATTAGTTTTGCTGCCCTTTTCTGTACCTTTTCTAGCTCTAAAATGTCCTTTTTATGAAGTGGTGCTCAAAATTGTACTCCATATTCCAAATGAGGGCGTACTGGAGATTTGTATAGTGGCAGAATTATATTTGCTTCCCTGGCTTCTATAACCTTCTTAATACATGCTAATATTGTATTTGCCTTTGCAGCTGCTGCTTGGCTTTTAGCACTATTACTTAGGTGGTTGTCCACAAGCACTCCCAAATCCCTGTCAATATATGATACACCTAGATTTGCTCCATTAACATTATAAATTGCATGTCTATTTTTCCTTCCCAGATGCATAACCTTACATTTATTCATATTAAACCTCATCTGCCATTTAGATGCCCATTCCTCAATTTTATGTAAATCCCCTTGGAGGGAAAGCACATCATTATCTGATTTAATTACCATGCACAACTTTGTGTCATCAGCGAAAATGGAGACCCCACACTCCAATCCTACCTCTAATTCATTAATAAATATGTTAAAAAGGAGAGGACCTAATACTGAACCTTGAGGTACCCCACTTACCACATTAGTCCAATCGGAGTATGTTCCATTTACAACAACCTATGCTTCCTGTCTTTTAGCCAGCTCTCAATCCGTGAGCAGATATTTACTGCAATTCCTGTATCCCTTAGTTTGCCCAATAGTCTCCCATGTGGCACTGTATCAAAAGCCTTTGCAAAATCCAAAAAGACTACATCCACTGAGTTGCCTTGATCCAGGTTCCTACTAACCTAGAAACTAATTAGATTTGTTTGACATGACCTATCCCTCATAAATCCATGTTGACTCCTACTTATAATCCTGTTCAAATAGACATATTCTTGTATATTATCCCTTATTAACCCTTCTAAAAGCTTCCCCACTACAGAAGTGAGGCTCACTGGTCTATAATTCCCCGGATTTGCTCTTGCTCCCTTTTTAAATATAGGTATCACATCAGCTTTTCTCCAGTCATCTGGTAGAGACCCTGTGTTGAGTGATTCTTGAAAAATTGAATATAAGGGTTTGGCTATTACAGAACTTAGTTCCCTTAGTACCCTTGGATGTATTCCATCAGGACCCGGGGCTTTATTAACATTTATTTTTTCCAACCTATTTTGGATTACTTCCTGTGTTATAACAAAAAAAAGGTGGGCATTAGTAAAATGTAAACTTTATTGGTTGAAAAAACCGACGATTAAAACTTTAAAAAGGGAAAGAATAAAAACTGTACAAATACCTTTGAACAGAAAAACTGCAAACCTAATGACCACTGGACAACTGTCACTCATTAAGTGGGGTTTGAGCAGTATTATAAATGAGACACAGAGAGTGTCTATGTATAGGCTTGTAGTACTATGCAACAAAAGGTGTAAATCATTAGGTACTTAATTGCCTCTTATTAGGGTACAATGCCCCTTATTTGAATGATATAGGTATAAATCAACCATTCAAACGATATGGCTCTTAAATGTCCAGATATTGCATTACCTCTTGTTAGAGTATAACACCACAACTATTTTGGTGGTGTAAGCATAATTTAGGCCATTCTGAACAAGCTCACTCTCTGTATACTCGCATATAGTATAACAGCGTCTCCCTGTGCTGGGGAGATTCGCGCTGCCTAGTTGCGTCGTGCGGACGTAGGCTAGCGTAATGTGAAGTTATTACGCACGACGCAACTAGGCAGCGCGAATCTCCCTAGCACAGGGAGACGCTGTTATACTATATGCGAGTATACAGAGAGTGAGCTTGTTCAGAATGGCCTAAATTATGCTTACACCACCAAAATAATAGGGGCATTGTACCCTAATAAGAGGCAATGAAGTACCTGGTGATTTAAGAGCCAAACTGAGGATTTTTTGTATGCAAATAAATCTGTTGTTTAGAAGCATACTACCAAGCTACCTATATCTTCCTTATGTTGTTATACTAGGTTTCACAACCGTTACTGGGGAGAGACATATAGTTATAGCACAAGGTAATTTAGGAAGGTTTGGCCCACTATTCTAATGATTTACACCTTTTGTTGCATAGTACTACAAGCCTTTACATAGACACTCTCTGTGTCTCATTTATAATACTGCTCAAACCCCACTTAATGAGTGACAGTTGTCCAGTGGTCATTAACAGCCTTATTAAATTGTGATTCAGTAAATTTAAAAGGGCTCTATATAAGCACATAGCATATTTTTTTTACAGAAGTTTTTAGTTAGTGAAAACCTTGCTTTTGGGTAGAAGTTCACTAACTAAAAACTTCTGTAAACAAATATGCTGTGTGCTTAAATAGAGCCCTTTTAAATTTACTGAATCACAATTTAATAAGGCTGTAGGTTTGCAGTTTTTCTGTTCAAAGGTATTTGTACAGTTTTTATTCTTTCCCTTTTTAAAGTTTTAATCGTCGTTTTTTTCAACCAATAAAGTTTACATTTTACTATTGCCCACCTTTTTTTTGTTATATATATTTAGAGTGTTATGCACTAATGGGCTTTATTCCCTAAAGATTTTTTCTGCTTACTTCCTGTGTTAACCAATTATTTGGCAAAGGTAGTGTAGCCCCATTATGTTGCAGTGTCCCAACCACTTGTACCTCCCTTGTGTATACTGACGAAAATAACCTATTTAGCTCATCTGCCTTTTCCTGGTCACTAATTTTCAGACAGCCTGTTTCACATTGTAATGTTCCTATAGCTTCCTTCCTCGCCTTCTTCCCATTAATATACTTAAAAAATATTTTGAGGGTTAGTCTTACTCTCTTTTGCAATACATTTTTCATTTTCTATTTTAGCCAGTCTAATCGCGCTTTTGCTGCCTTGTTGATTTCCTTCTATTCCCGTAAAGCAGTCTCTGTCCCCTCTTGTTTGTATAATTTAAATGCCTGTTTTTTACTCCGTATCGTTATCTTTAAATCATTGTTAAGCCACATGGGTTGTGATTTACTTCTTTTACTTTTATTCCCACACGGGATATGCCGATGTGTATGTATATTTAGTAAGGATTTAAATGTTGTCCATTTATGTTCAGTGTTTTAACCTATCAGTTCTCTGTCCCAGTCTATACTTTGTATTGCTGCCCTTAGACCGTTAAAATCTGCCCTTTTAAAATTAAGAGTTTTTGTTGGCCCCTTAAAATGTTGTTTTTTTAATTCAATCTCAAATGAGACTGTGTTGTGATCACTGTTTCCCAAAGGTTGTCCTATTTCAACATTTGATACTATATCAATATTATTTGTGATGAGTAAATCTAAGATAGCTTCATTTCTAGTAGGCTCCTGTATAACCTGGGCCAGATAATGATCCCTGAGTAAAACTCAAGAACGTGCTCCCCTTAGCTGAACTGATGGTCTCATTTATCCAGTTTATTTCAGGGTAATTAAAATCTCCCATTATTAGAACCTGCCCATGCCTAGCTGCATTTCCAATCTGTAACAATAATTGTATTTCCTCACTTTCAGCTATTTTGGGGGGTTTATAGCATACTCCTACTAATAATCTTTTGGAATTTGCTGTTCATCTATTTAACTCTACCCACAAACATTCAATTTTATCATTAGGTCCACCATAAATATCTTCTCTGACTATAGCCTTAAATTCAGGCTTAACATACAGACAAACCCCTCCTCCTCGTTTACCATTGCATCTATCTTTCCTAAATAGGTTATAACCATCCAGATTAACAGTCCAGTCATGAGATTCATCCCACCACGTTTCGGTAATGCCCATTAAATCCCATTTTTCATTAATTGCTAATTATTCTAACTCTCACATTTTTCCTGGCAAGCTTCTGGCATTAGCAAGCATACACCTTATGTTATGAGTCTGTAGTTCTGAAGTGCCTGCCACTGTACTTGAATTACTTTGTTCTACCTCCCTATTGACTATACTACCCCTCCCCCATCTCCTCCCCTATAGGTTGTTAATTCATCCCTTATACCCTCTACACTTTCTACCCCATTACTTATATCTAGTCCCTCCCCCCTACCTACTAGTTTAAAAACTCCTCCAGCCTTTCTACCATCCTATCCCCTAGTACAAAAGCTCCCTCATCATTAAGGTGCAATCCATCCCTACTGTAGAGATTCTACCGAAGTGAGAAGTCAGCCCAGTGCTCTAAAAAGCCAAACCCCTCCTTAGTGCACCACATCTTTAGCCACGCATTAACCTCCCTAATCTCGTTCTGCCTCCCTGGGCTAGCACGTGGCACTGGTAGTATCTTAGAAAATACTACCTTGGAGGTCCTTGCCTTCAGCTTATTACCTAGTTCTCTAAAATCATTCTTTAGGACACTCCATCTTCCACTAACTTTGTCATTGGTACCAATATGTACCAAGACCGCCGGTTCATTTCCAGCCCCTCCCAATAATTTGTCTACCCGATCCACAACATGACGAACCCGAGCACCCGGGAGACAGCAAACTGTTCGATTGCTGGGATCTGGGTGACAAATCACCCTGTCTACCTTCCTAATAATAGAGTCCCCTAAAACCAAAACCTGTCTGTTGTTCTGCCTATTCTGCCCTCCCTCTCCTCCAGTAGAGCTGTTCACCCGGCTGTTAGAGGGAACAGCTACATCTGGCATTGCCATTCCTGAATGGACATCCCCAACAGTTTCACTCAATCTGGCAAATCTGTTGGTGTTTGCCAACTCAGAACTGGCCTGCTTCTCCTGTTCCCCCTGCTTCCCCTTGTAACTGTAACCCAGCTGCCTCCCTGGACATCCTCACTAGCCCCAGCTCCACCCTCCATGCTAGGCCCAGCTAAACTGTGCTCAGTGAGCACCAACCCCCTTTCCAGTGGAGCAATATCACTAAGTGCTGCAATTCTCCTCTCCAGATCTCCAATTTGAGCTTCCAGAGAGGCAACATGCTCACACCTCTCACAGAGGTATGGACCCTGGATCATCTGTTCCGGTATTGCATACATATGACAGGATGTACACTGAATAAGGCTGCCACTGGACTGACTCATAATTATTATTATTGTCTACAAAATTTCAGTGGGAAAAATAAAGAATATAAAATAATATATTTATATAAAGTTTTCCTCCTTTGCACTATAAATCTGCCCTCCCTTTTCTTTGAAGTCCCTCCTTTTATTTAAACTCCTAGGCTTTTACTAGAATTGCACTTGATACTGAAAATGTTTGCAAGCTCACAAGTTCCCCTTCTCCTGTTTATATTCATTTCTGCCTTCTCACCTGGGCACAATTAGTGCACTCTGCAATTTATCAGCCTTTACTTGTAAGGTCCACTTGTAAACAGGCCCCAAACTAGCTCACAAACCTTTTTCCCTAGTTTAACAGTCAAGCCACACCCCTCTCACCTGGGCACAATTAGTGCACTCTGGAGTTTATCAGCCTTTACTTGTAAGGTAAATCCACTTGTAAACTGGATTTTACAAGTGCAACGTGAAGCTCGCAACGGCTGCGGGGTGGAAATTTAGCCGAGTTACTGTGCTATTAAATTAGAGCGAGCTGCGAGTTACGAGCTTGAGACACAAATCCGTAAACCAGTTGTCGGCAGTTGGATTTGTGGATTTGTTGATGATCAATTAAGCAAACCCGTAGTTACGGGTTTAGATGGAGCCAATTGAAACAGAGATCGTCATCATTACATCACTGAAAAATGGAGGTTGTATTTCAAAGCCCTCAATTACGAGTTATGATCGGACCCACATTCCATAATGCAATATTAATAAGCCCGCAAATAGGATATTCTGTTACATGCGAGTTCCATCATACGTATTAACACATTGACTGCTGGGATCGATATAAAACAAAAAAAATCTACATCTATATCTAAAGATTCTCATACTATTATAATTAGATGATTCAAGTTATATGGGTGGAGAGATGTAAAAAGTAACATAACAAAGAAGCCAATAATCATCTGTATATATGTAACTGCATGTGGCATCTTTTGGGGCCAATCTTATAGTAGAATTACAATTCTATTATATATTTTAGCTTTACCACTAAGTGAAGATATTAATAGAAGCATCAATAGAAGATATTTCATTATAATATTTGTACCCTAGCAGTATTTCTCTATTATGTAGCTTACTGATAGGTCTGTTAAACACCCGTGTATATCTTTGGTATATGACACATTCAGTGATTCAGTTTTTAAGAACCAATAATAGATAAAAAGAGCCATTTCTTAAATGGATGAGAAAGTTTCCCTGTTTTTAACTTAAAATCTCATTTTTACTCTGGGAAACATTTCAAACAGTCCCTGCAAAGGTCCTCCCCCTGTAGCTCATCCATATAATATGTCTATAGTACTATATGTACTAGCCAATAACAGGCTGTGTCTCATCAGCATGTTGCTACTCCTACTTAGGGTCAGGTTAAATCAACAATTTAAGCCATCATGGCAACATATTTAAATTACTATAAAACAATGAGCCAACTATAGGATAATATGTAGTCAGAGTATCTCTCTAATTGTATGTCCCATGATTACTCTCACTGTACATATCTGAGTAATTAGCATAATTGCATGGACTATATTAGGGTCCTCATGCCAGTCTATGACATTTGAGTTGATTTCTAAGATTGATCGGTCAGACGTAATTTTTTGTGTAATATGAGAATATTTTCTGCTTCTTAGCCGTGTGCCCGTGGTTTTGTCTTCTCAATTTCTTCTTATCTTCATCTCATGCTCGCTATCAGGAGAATATTACTTGCTGCTAGTGATGTTGCGAACATAAAATGTTTGGTTCGCGAACCGCAAACGCGAACCGCCGCAAATGTTCTCGAAACGGCGAACACGGCGAACCGCCATAGACTTCAATGGGCAGGCGGATTTTAAACCCCCCAGGGACTCTTTCTGGCCACAATAGTGATGGAAAAGTTGTTTTAAGGGGACTAACACCTGGACTGTGGCATGCCGGAGGGGGATCCATGTCAAAGCTCCCACGGAAAATTACATAGTTGATGCAGAGTCTGGTTTTAATCCATAAAGGGCATAAATAATCTAACATCCCCCTCCATCATCATCCTCCCCTGTATCTCTTTACCCCCTCCCTCATCATCCTCTCCTGTGTCTCTTTCCCCCTTCCTCATCACCCTCCCCTGTGTCTCATCCCCCCTCCCTCATCATCCTCCCACCTCCCTCATCATCCTCCCCTGTGTCTCTTCCCCCCTCCATCATCATCCTCCCATGTGTCTCTTTCCCCCCTCCCTCATCATCCTCCCCTGTGTCTCTTTTCCCCCTCCCTCATCATCTTCCCCTGTGTCTCTTCCCCCCCTCCCTCATCGTCCTCCCCTGTGTCTCTTTCCCCCTTCCTCATCACCCTCCCCTGTATCTCTTTACCCCCTCCCTCATCATCCTCCCCTGTGTCTGTTTCCCCCCTCCCTCATCATCCTCCCCCCTCCCTTGATGATAAGGGGGGGAAGAGACACAGGGATAAGTGTGAGGGGTGTTAGGGTAAGGGATGTTAGGGTTAGGTGTTAGGGTAAGGGCTGTTAGGGTTAAGTGTAAAGGGGTATTAGGGTTAGGTGTTAGGGTGAGGGGTGTTAGGGATAAGTGTGTGGGGTGTTAGGTCTTAGGGATAAGTAAAAGAATGTTAGGGTTAAGGTGTTAGGTTGATGGGTGTTATGGATAAGTGTGAGGGGTGTTAGGGTTAGGGTAAGGGGTGTTAGGAATAAGTGTGATGGGTGTTAGGGTAAGGGATGCTAGGGTTAGGTGTTAGGGTAAGGGCTGTTAGGGATATGTGTAAGGGGGTATTAGGGTTAGGTGTTAGGGTGAGGCATGTTAGGGTTAGGTGTTAGGGATAAGTGTGAGGGGTGTTAGGGTTAGGGTAAGGGGTGTTAGGGATAAGTGTGAGGGGTGTTAGGGTTAGGTGTTAGGGATAAGTGTGAGGGGTGTTAGGGTTAGGGTAAGGGGTGTTAGGGATAACTGTGAGGGGTGTTAGGGTTAGGTGTTAGGAATAAGTGCGAGGGGTGTTAGGGTTAGGGTGAGGGGTGTTAGGGATAAGTGTGAGGGGTGTTAGGGTTAGGTGTTAGGGTCAGGGGTGTTAGGGATAAGTGTTAGGGATAAGTGTGAGGTATGTTAGGGTTAGGTGTTAGGGATAAGTGTGAGGGGTGTTAGGGTTAGGGTGAGGGGTGTTAGGGATAAGTGTGAGGGGTGTTAGGGTTAGGTGTTAGGGTGAGGGGTGTTAGGGATAAGTGTGAGGGGTGTTAGGGTTAGGTGTTAGGGTGAGGTGTGTTAGGGTTAGGTGTTAGGAATAAGTGTGAGGGGTGTTAGGGTTAGGGTGAGGGGTGTTAGGGATAAGTGTGAGGGGTGTTAGGGTTAGGTGTTAGGGTGAGAGGTGTTAGGGATAAGTGTAAGGGGGATTAGGGTTAGGTGTTAGGGTGAAGGATGTTAGGGTTAGGTGTTATGGATAAGTGTGAGGGGTGTTAGGGTTAGGTGTTAGGGTGAGAGGTGTTAGGGATACGTGTAAGGGGGGTTAGGGTTAGGTGTTAGGGTGAAGGATGTTAGGGTTAGGTGTTATGGATAAGTGTGAGGGGTGTTATGGTTAGGGTGAGGGGTGTTAGGGATAAGTGGGAGGGGTGTTAGGGTTAGGTGTTAGGGTGAGGGGTGTATGGGATAAGTGTGAGGGGTGTTAGGGTTAGGGTGAGGGGTGTTAGGGATAAGTGTGAGGGGTGTTAGGGTTAGGTGTTAGGGTGAGGGGTGTTAGGGATACGTGTTAGGGGTGTTAGGGGTGTTAGGGTTAGGGTGAGGGGTGTTAGGGTTAGGTGTTAGGAATAAGTGTGAGGGGTGTTAGGGTTAGGGTGAGGGGTGTTAGGGATAAGTGTGAGAGGTGTTTGGGTTAGGTGTTAGGGTGAGGGGTGTTAGGAATAAGTGTGAGGGGTGTTAGGGTTAGGTGTTAGGGTGAGGGGTGTTAGGGATAAGTGTAAGGGGTGTTAGGGTTAGGTGTTAGGGTGAGGGATGTTAGGGTTAGGTGTTAGGGATAAGTGTGAGGGGTGTTAGGGTTAGGGCGAGGGGTGTTAGGGATAAGTGTGAGGGGTGTTAGGGTTAGGTGTTAGGGTGAGGGGTGTTAGGGATAAGTGTGAGGGGTGTTAGGGTTAGGGTAAGGGGTGTTAGGGATAAGTGTAAGGAGTGTTAGAGTTAGGTGTTAGGGTGAGCGATGTTAGGGTTAGGTGTTAGGGATAAGTGTGAGGGGTGTTAGGGTTAGGGTGAGGAGTGTTAGGGATAAGTGTGAGGGGTGTTAGGGTTTGGGTGAGGGGTGTTAGGGATAAGTGTGAGGGGTGTTAGGGTTAGGTGTTAGGGTGAGGGTGTTAGGGTTAGGTGTTAGGGATAAGTGTGAGGGGTGTTAGGGTTGGGTGCTAAGTTGAGGGGAGGATGATGATAAGGGGGGGAAGAGACACAGGGGTGTCCTTGCAGCAGAGATCAAAAGAGTCCTTCAGGACTGTATTGCACACTGTGTACCGTAGCCTAGCTATGGTTTTTACTATTGATGCAGTATCACCTACACTCAGCCTCCTTTAAGTAAGACTGCAAGTTAGTTATGATTCCAAAATGGCTGCTGTCCATGAGGTAGAAGGGTGTGGAAGGCAGGGTATGATGCTGATTGGCTGGAATGTGTCTGCTGACTGGGAGTTGCAGGGTCAAAGTTTGCTCAATGATAAAGTATAGGGGGCGGGTCGAATATCGCATATGTTCGCAGTTCGCCGCGAACGCGAACATGCTATGTTCGCCAGGAACAGTCCGCCGGCGAACTATTTTTTTACATCTCTAGTTGCTGCTTTAATATGCTCAGAAGGAGGGGTCTATGATTCAGTTTGTCTGATTTGTTTTTTAAGTATAAAATATTTTTTTCTTGATTTTATGCATAAAAAAATAAAAACATGTAAGAAATGAGCTTGTAATGTTGCCTACACTTAGGAACCCCACCGTTGTTCAAGTATATGAATATTGATGGGTTATTTCATCTGAATGTATAAAAAAGCTCTACTATTTCATTAAGCAAGTATATCCTAGAGCTAACAGAACTATATATCACTATATAAATAAAATTCCAAACACAGGGATGGGTTACATAGATGGGAGAGATATTATATCCAAGTACTTATCAAACTATATGTCACCAAAAAGTCAAAGAGTCGAGAATAATTAATACTTAATATTAAAATAATTGTACTATGACATCTAAAATAAATACAATTACAAGATTTGTTATTTTGTTGCATTCATGATATATCAAATCTGTTGTACTTTCTTCCTGGGGGGATTAGCTATGAAAAATGGATTATCACCATATATTTTGTAATTCCACAAATGTCAAAAATTGGAAATATTTTTCTTCATTATTTAATGCGTTTATTTGAAGCAGATTATTGTAGCCCATAATTTTGCTACCAAATTGGAATATACATTGTACAGACATTATTGTATCATATATGCAAGAAGTTATTCTATTGTATTGCAATAAATATCCAGGCGTGGGGTCTTTCACTCAGATATCAGCAGTGTTTGCTTTGGCTCTGGCAAGGATCAGGACAGCAGGGGTTGCAGGGGTCTACAAGAGAAAAATGCATAAAACAGTTATAAAACTGAGGAATTACAATAACACATCAATAATTATGTAAAATTTGAAAAAAAGTATATTTTTGTCTAAATAAATTACTGACCATCTCCAAAGTATATGTAGCCCCCACACTCATAATATATTTACTAATTAAATATATCAGTATATTAAAGTACATCAGATATTTATATTTACCTTTTTTAGGAGCACAGTGGCTCTGGGCCTGGCAGTGCTGAGCAGGTTTGCACGCTGGAATAAAGAGGGAAAATAGCACTTGTAATATTTTCTAGAATCCAACAATAAATTACACAGTAGAAGCTCATGTCATATCTGGGACTCGCATACATCTGATTTCTAACATCAAGGCTATCAAAATGGACATCCAATGTTACGTTAAAAATAACTAATGTGAACATCTTGTTGCTTGTTAACTTGTGCATTTATTTTCTATCATTGTTGTGTGAAATATGCTGGATGTTTCCCTCCCCCATGGCACATATAAACAAATAATATTGTAAAAAACATAAAAAGCTGTTTGCCAGACATCAGGCCTCTGACCTAGGCATAGGAGTGCTCTCCACCACTAGAATTCCAGGTAAGGGAAAGCCAAGCTAATGTGGGCAGATGCTTGGTCTCTGGCCTCAACATTAAAAGCTGTATTTAGTCAATTGCCCTCTAGGGTTGTAAAGCAAATCGGGTTTGAAGACCAAGATAAATTTACCCCTCCGCTCCCCCCCAAATATGGACAAAAACACATACCAGATCAGGTATATTTCACAGAAAAGAATGGAGGGGAAGAAGGCGTGTCGAGGAGGATCTTTTGGTACTGTGTAAAATCTCTTTTGTTAGGAATAAAAAAGGCAGTCTGCCTCTGAACTAAGAAATGGTGTGATGTGATTTCTCCTGTCTCTCCATGACTGATGTCCTGATCTCGATTGCTGGCTGCTAAAATGACGATAAAGTCACAACCTGCAGATTGCTCCTAAATGCTACAGTAGGAGAATTAAGGGTGTACTGAGCCCCTCATGTCTGGTTTGTGACAACCAGGTTATAAATGAATACTAAACATTGGGATTATGTATTGAGTAAGATTTCTAAATAACCTAGGCACGGAGTAGAAAATATTTGTGTTCTTATGACATAGTTATCCATTAAATTATTATAAACGCAATGAGAAAAACTGCTTACTACATTCGTATGTTACTTACGGTCGTGGCAGGCACTTTGTTGTTGGCATGGATCATGGCACACACTCTGTTTCTGGCATGGATCATGGCACACACTCTGCTTCTGGCATGGGTCCTTGCATGGATCCTGGCAGTGAGTCTTCTGGTGGCTGTGTCCTCCTTTGACTCCAGACATGACTGGTCTTTGGTTCTGCAGAATCTGCTACTGAGATAAACCAAGGAAGAGGGATTCCTAGAGATGTAACTTCTTGGTTTGAAGGAGCTGCTTTTATACACCAAAAGTGGAATGCAAAAAAAATCTGTATAGGTGAGTCAAGCTAGAAATAATGTAATTTACAAGGTTATAAATGTCTGTATATTCCAGGAACAATTTAATTATTTGGATACTTATCTTTAAAGTCGAGTGTTTCCTATTTAGTAGTTTGTACCACTTATCTACCATTGCAACTCCATGGCGTATCACTCATAAATACATTTGTTCTAAAATATTTACTTGGTCATAAAAATAATACATGAAGAGAGGTAGATACAATTGAAACGCAGAGTAACATCATCAATTGTAATGTAATGCCTAGACATCCCAAACCATACAACTGAATGATCCAGTCACTTACTAAAATAAATAACAGCTTCCCTATTAAAAAATAAATATATATTTAGTTGCCTATAATTTCCAGACAGAAATAAGGAATATTGGACAACATTATAATTAGTGATGTGTGATGCAATTGTTTTCAAAAGGTAAAACATCATGTAATGTGTAGTGTTGTGATTAATTGTCTGATAAATCCATCTATTTACATATTTATTTCATATCAAGATAGGACATCCTGTCGATATGAATGGTCACACATACTGTTAAGGAAACATAAGATATCTGCTTAGGTACCTAATCACATAATTATTTACACAAATGCTGTGGATAAAAGAGAAGAACATGTAATATTCAAAAATTAAGAATTTAGGTACTATCTACTTCTTTGATATATTTTTACTTCCCAAATGATAAAGTAATCATATATGTTTAGTTGTGTTTTCTTGAAGTAGATTATTATCTAAGATGAACCAAGAGGAACATGACATTTTTGAGATACGTCTAAAGTCAAACTATTAAGGAGAGTCATAATTTAGTGAGAATTTATTGTTCTAAACTTCTTTTATAGTAGTCATCCTAAGATGATATACCACAACTGTCTCTTATTGTCATATAGTTGCATAAGCAGTCTGTACCTTCCCATTATCTCCCTCACTTGTCCCCATAGTCAATGGAAATGCTGTTCAGTGTAAGTGCAATTAAAACATGGTAAATGGCCATTTCAAGATATGTATATATAGATCACCATCTAGGTATATATTGCTAGATCCAGATCTTTTGTCCTGTTTAATTTCATCTTATATTATTATTATTCATTCAGTTATGTAGCTGTCCATTTAAATCTCATCACTTTTTAGACAGTGTTAGAAAAACGTATATAAAAACCTGCAGTCCCATTACATTGTTGTACAAGATGAAATAATATGTGTACATTGACTGACAGAATAAAAATATTTGTGTATTGATTTTAAAATCATTTAAATAATTTATATGAATAACATATATGATGATTAATTAATAAAACTATTTTACAACAATGTTTGTAATCTATTCAGAGATTCATTTTCACATTGATACGATTCTGAACATTAGATTCCAGTTGATGGCTGCTTATCATAGTAAATGTTCTTGCCTGTATACTCATTATTAAGGAAGTGTATTACATATATTTTATGAATGTTGAATGGAACACACCCAACTTTTAAGATAACTATTCAACTAATTTGATTGAGCACAAAATATTTTAACAAGTCCATTACTCATGTCGTGGTCCATCAGAAGAACAATTTGTCTCAATTCAAACAATATAAAATGAGCTCTTCCAAGCCAACTAGACACATCTTCAGGAATCTCTCTTCCTTGATTTAATTCAGTAGCAGAATCTGAGGAACCAAAGACCAGTCATGTCTGGAGTTAAAGGAGGACACAGCCACCAGAAGACCCACTGCCAGGATCCCTGCAAGGACCCGTGCCAGAAGCAGTGCCATGATCCATGCCAACAGCAAAGTGCCTGCCATGACCGTAAGTGACAAATTGAAGACAGCCCTTAAGTTCTTCAGAAATTGTTCAAGTTTATTTGACAACCAGCAGTGTACATCGGTAGAAATTGTATTTCAATATATATATATATATTTATTTTTTTACTTATTTAATCTCAATAATAATATATTGGTTGGTTGGTTTCTTTATAAATATATGTTGACATTGCTTCCCTGAAGCTTCCTTTATAACTAGTGCCATATATAAACTTAAAAATACAATAACCTACATAATGCTAATTGCTTCTATATTGTGACAATCTTGCAATGCATATTTGGACTTGGCACAACCGTCTTTTCTTTCAATAAAAATGATTTAAACAAAAAATAAATTAAATAATAATACAACCTATAATTATTTATCCCAAAAATACCACGCTATGTTCTGCAAAATATATCTCACGTGTAACTTTTTCCTTTTTCTAGCATGTAAACCTGCGCAGCATTGCCATGAGCAGAGCTCTTGTGGTCAGAAAAAAGGTAAATAAAAATACAAAAGTTGCCTATCTTTATGTGTTGTCATAATGCAAGACACCAATGAGAATACACCTTAACCTATCTCGATATTACAATATTTTTCTAATATGTATTTGTTTTTTTCCTACCACGTAGATCCTTGCAAGCCCTGTTGTCCTGACCCTTGCCAAAGTCAAGGAAAACACTGTTGATATTGGAAGGGGTGACTAGAAACGTGCGCGTGTTCCATATTATGCGCTTGGCAATATGATTATTGTGGAATAAAAGCTACATTAATTAAATTATTGTGTTTGTGTATTTTATTCTTGCATCATTTGTATAGTAAAGTTATTTCATATGTTAATATTTACATATATACTGTGATAAATGCCCATGAAGAGCACACACAGTGGAAATGTATCTGTGCCTGGAATTACTCCTATTTGGCCGGCAACTTCATAATTTAGTCTTGAATTTCAGTTGGTATTATGGGGCTTGTTTCACCAATGATATACCAAAGAGTTTAGTAATTACCAATCTAAACGAAAAACCCAATGCACTCACTAATAATTTCTTCTAAATTGGACTCCTCACTTCTTGAGTGTAAATTATTGCTTATAGGATTCTCATAGTAAGTCTCAACAAGGTAGCTATCTCCCAGATGCTCATGGTACCATTGGCACCTCCCAACTAGAGCTGGGCTCTTACTAGTAGGTTACCTTTGTCAATAACTGGACACATCACCTTTGTTAGGTACCAGACATCACACATGAAAGTTTCTTATCTCACCATAGCCCTTCCCAACTGGAAACTGAGAGATGGTCCTACTTCTAAAGGGAAACATACAGTTTTACATTATATATACAGCATGACGTATGCAAAAAACAAGGTTGGTAATAATTAAAACATGCTCCTTCTTAGCTTAAATGTATCCGTGATTATCTCCTTGGCATTCTAAAGATAACCTAAGATTACACATTCTGGGTTTGGAGATTTATTTCTTGTACAGTACTGATATATTTAAATATATTCTGAAAATAAGACGTTGTCTATAGTATCAGAACAAAGTTTGCAGAGGTTTATATAATCTGATATAATTACTTCAAGACCCAAAATAGTAACATATTTTAGTTTTAAGTGTTTGTTCCCTATTTATATGTCAGTCTCTAAGTATTAAATTATAGTTTTTACTGTTGACTCTATCTTACGTTAATTGTGTTTCTCTCTAAGTATTACTGTATCATCACACAATTATGTTTAAACTGATGTATTTCTAACATATGAGTCACAAGAATGTGCCACTATATGATATATTAGTAGTTGGCTAGGAGGGCCCTGGCTTTGAAGGTAACAACCCAGAGGGCTAAACCTATAGTCGTGTAATACCTATGTGACTATGCTGTTTTATAATTGGTTTGTGAAAAGAATAAATATATAAAAATAAGTATCTTCAATATTACTAAACTGACTGTGAATTTTCAATGTAATTTTACTGTATTATACATTAAAGACATGTCTCCAGCCATCTTGAAAAAAGTGATTCCAAATATGTCTAAAATATGTTTCCATTACTACCAATAGCCACAGGCCACTCCAGATTTTCTTACCCACCCTGCCAAAAGCAAAATCTTTCCCCAAGACCCCTGCCCAAAGCAGAATCCATCCCCTGATCCCTTCCCAAAGCAGATCCCCTCCCCCAAGACCCTTCCCCAAAGCAGATTCTTCCTCAAGACCCTTTCCATAGCAGATCCCGTCCCCAAGACCCTTCCCCAAAGCAGATTCTTCCTCAAGACCCTTTCCAAAGCAGATCCCGTCCCCAAGACCCCACCCCAAAGAAAAATATATATAAAAAAGAAGAGTGTGCTCAAGTGGGGCCCTAGAGACACCAGAAGTAGTCCGGTCTGTGACCCCGACCCTGGCCAGATCCAAAATAATGAATTCTATGGCACCTGGATGTCACCTTACAAAATATGTAGAATCACCGCCCGGCAGATTTATACAACTCATATGTTTTGTCTTTAACATAAAGGACCAATTTGTTGACTTTGGCCAGAGTTTTAAGACTAAAAACTATTTAATTAAACATTGCTGCTGAACATTTTCATTCTGATAATTAAAAAAAAATATTTTCCCAACACAAGGTCCTTTTTCTGACCCTATAACTATAAGAGGGTCTCCCTTCTATAGCCTCACCAATGGTTTGCTGCAGTTTGCTTCATTTAGGCCTCTATTTAATTGGCTCAATTGTAATTTCAGCAGCCCGTAATCGATTTGGGCTAAAAATTCCTGCGGTTGCCAAAGTTGTATCTCTGATCCATCTCCACCTTCGATGTTTCAAGACCGCAAATGTTATAATCGCTAAAAACGCAAATCGAGATTTACTTGCAACAATTCAACAAGCCCGCAATTGCCTTCAAACCCATAAATGGCAAATGTAGCAAAAAATTCTACATGTACTAGAAAGGACTCGCAAGTGGCTTAAACATCTGTTCGTAACACTGCAAAAGCAAATAAACACACTATTGTACTTTAAAATACTGAGAAAGCAATGAAAGGCATTAGAATTAATTGCACAACAGTTTCTGCAAAAAAAAATGTATGTGTAATATCAATGTAATATCGATCCTGGCAATCAATGGGTTAATACAAATCATTGAACTCACATGAACTAGAATAGTAGATTTATTGATTTTTTTTACATTGCAACATTTCTGGATTGCGAGGCTGATCGCATATCGGACGTCTAAACCCTAATTGATTGTGGTTTAAGCTCCATGTTTTACTGATGTCATGATGATGGTCTCATTTACTATTGGCTGCGTCTAAATTGTAATTTATGGGCTGGCTTAATTGATCATGTTCAGGCTCTGAAATGAGATATACGGAATCATGGTTTACAATTTTGCTTTGAACCTTGTAATTGCGGGCTTGTTCAATTAAATACACTGGTAATTGTAGCAATTTTCTAACCCACAGACATACGGCCTGTATGACTGTAATTACGGGCTTGGAATTAAATAGGGGCCTTAGACATATTCACTAAGATTTGAATTTATAATCTTGTCTGTTATGGGACATCACGGCCATCAAACCATTTGTTGTTGATCAGTTGTATCGGGTGAGGGAGAGTTGGATACAAGTGATCAACAACAAATGGTTTGATGGCCGTGATGTCCAATCACAGACAAGATTATTAATTAAAATCTTAGTGAATATGTCTAAGGCCCCTATTTAATTCCAAGCCCGTAATTACAGTCATACAGGCCATATGTATGCGGGTGCCAGGAACATCTGTCAGCCACTGCACCTCTGAGCTCTCTCAAGCTCATGTTCACAGTTTCAGTGACCTCATCTATCCATCTCCTCCTCTGCCATCCCCTTCTTCGTGTGCCTTCAATCTTTCCCAGCATCAGAGTCTTCTCTATGGAATCCTGTCCTATCACTATATGACCAAAATATTAGAGCTTCAGCCTCATGGTCAAACCTTCCAGTGAACAGTTTGGCTTAATTTCCTGTAGTACTGATTGGATCTTCTTGAAGTCTAAGGGACTCCAAGCAATTTTCTCCAACACCTCAATTCAAAGTCGTCAACTCTATGGCGCTCAGACTTCTTTATTGTCCATCTCTCACATCCGTAAGTTACTACTTGGAATACCAGAGGTCTAACTATGCGGACCTTTGTTGATAATGTAATAACTTTACCTTTTAAAAACTTGTCCAGACTTGCCACATCTTTCCTCTCCATTACAGGTGATTTATTACAAATCATGAGTTTAATGCATGTTACTTAAATTCAGATAGTTTTTTTGTGTAATAAAAGCAGCAGTGAATTAACTCTAAATATCAGCCTCATTAAATTCCAGCTACATAAGTCCAACATATAGCACGTAAGGCGCGCTGCAAATTTGGCTGTTTTACATCGCCATTAAACTAAAAAGGGCTGCGAGCTACGAGCAAGAGATGCTATTTCGTAAACCTGTTCGCCGCTGTCGGGTTGCATGATCGAAAACAAAAAATTAAGCAAGCACGTAGTTACGGGTTCAGATGTAGCCAATGGAAAAAGATATTTTAACGTTACGTCACTAAAAAGGGGAGGGGAGGTTTTGAAGTCATACGTGCTTCAAGTACAGTTTGCGAACGGACCCACAATCCGAGATATAAAGCAATATTAATAAAGCCGTAAATATGGTATTCTATCCCATGCGGGTTACAGTATATGCCTTAACAAATTGATTGCGGGGATTGATATAACATAAAATATAAACATGAAAAAAAGTGTATAAACATGAAAAAAAGGGCAGATTTGCGGGCTTGAGAATGTTGTGCTATTAATTCTAAGACCTAACATCACTTTCACTTCGGAGCTCATCGCCCAAGTGGTACGTGTTAACGGCTCGCCTGGCTTCACGAGGCTCGCAGCAATGAGCGCCTTTGGAGCTCATCGCCTAAGTGCTACGGTTTAACATGGGAAAGATGGTGAAAATGTCTACATGGTTTTAATACATTATTATACACTTGTAAAAACTAGTAGTTTTTATTATTTGATTTCTGAATGATTGTAGCTTAAAGGTATATCTATTTTTCATGGAAAAATACCAAACAAACCCTATTGAAATACTTACCTTTAAGTTAGCAAAATGTCTTGTAATTTCTGACAGTTGAAAAACAGGGTTAACACCCTCTCCAAACCCAGGCTAAATGAGCATTAATTTTCAAAAATTGTTTTGCCAATCAGGAGGAAGCAGATACTGAAATATTTGAGGTTGTTGCCTGTGCTGTAAAGCAGCTTGGGATATGTAGTCAGACTCATATGAAAATAAATAGTACTTTCTAACATGTGCCAATCTGTGCAGCACATTCACAGTAGATTACACCCGCAGTTGTCTGTAACCTGCATCACTGCTGCTGGTGTTTACATATACCACAAGGAGACAGGCAGAGAGAAATAAGCTGTGACCCCAGCAACCATGTGACTGACATTTTTTAATAATTTGTTATTGAATAGAATGTTTCTTATCTCACCATAGCCCTTCCCAATTGGAGACTGAGAGATGGCCCTACTTCGAAAGGGAAATATACAGTTCTACATTATATATACAGCATGACGTGGTTTTGTGGTCTAAGTAGCTAACGATAAACAAAGAGAGTCAAGCCCCTTTCTATCTCTTGGCTGCGCTGGAAACATAAGTACAGAGGATCTCTTACCAAATCAGAATGATGTGTGAATCAATAGAAATTTAAATAAGATCATTTTACAAGTATGGAACATTTTTAATGCATGTGTTGAGTTACAGAAACATATTGGTCCTACAGTAAAGGGCTACCTCCTCACTGGTGGGCCAATTGGATGAGTTGTATGACTAACAGCCACAGTAAATTCCCACAACGTGAAAACCCGTAGCCTGTAACAAAGCCCTCTAGACTAACGGCTATTAAATTGGCCTCGTACAGCTCTCCCCAAATGATCTGCATGTTACAGGCGGAAAAACCCTACGGGCTGTTGTAATCTGCCACAATGCCTTTGATCTGTCAATCCTGTAAATGTTACGTTCGCAAATCTCTATTAAATTGCTACGAATCCACTGGCGTTCAAACTCGTAACTCGCAAATGGAGCCAAAATGCCTAAAGGTACTAGAGAGGACCCGCAAGGGGGGTAAAGTCCTATCCGTAGCACTGTAGATGTAAATATACACACACTACTGTACTTAAAATGAAAGGGAAAGTGATGTTAGGTATTACAAATAATTGCACAAGATCTCAAGCTCGCAAATCTGCAATATACAATACTTTATTTCATGTTTCATTTCTTTGTTATATTTATCACGTCAATCAATATTGCGTTATTTCTGGAATGCGGGTCTGATCCTAACTCGTAATTGAAACCCGTAAGGCTTTGAAGTCTAACCTCCATTTTTCAGTGACGTAATGATGACGATCTCATTTGCCATTGGCTCTGTCTAAACTATGGGTTTGACTAATTAATCATGTTGACAGCCGCACATCCAATTAAAAATGTTTACGGGCTTGTGTCTCGTGGCATGATGGAATATAATAGCTGTTATAATTGCAGGCTTGCCAATGCTGCTACGGGCTTCAAATTTAATGGGGATGTTAGGTCATTGTGTGTATTCAGCCTGTGTCTGTTGTACTTGAATTATCCTCTGCTGATCTAAGCAAATCCATGCTTCCTCTGATTGCTCTCCCATGCACACCCCCCTCTCCCACCCTCTTTCCACCCCCCCCACCTTCTTATCCCTTGAAATGTATTACCTTCCTCAATCACTTTTTTCTTCTTCAGATCCTGAACCCAGCAACATCTCTCGCTCTGCTCTGCACCCCGTTTCTAGCTGCACGCATTCTCCCTCCCATCTACCCCATCCAACTTTAATTCACAGATCTCTGCGCTATCACCTGCATTTCCTACAGCTGCTACAGACGCATAATAATTAACTCTTCACTCTCCTCACACATCACATTTCTCTTGTAACTTTACTCTCTTAATCTCTTTCCGTCCTATTCAAATCCCCACTCGCTACTTCTGTCCAGCAGCCCCATTAAATTAGAGCCCTGTAAGTGCAACGTGAAGCTCGCAACGGCTGCAGGCTTGAAATTTGGCCGAGTTACTGTGCTATTAAATCAGAGCGAGCTGCGAATTACGAACTTGAGACGCAAATCCGTATACCAGTTGTCAATTGATGATCAATTAAGCAAACCCGTACTTACAGGTTTAGATGGAGCCAATGGAAACAGAGATCATCATCATTACATCACTGAAAAGGAGGTTGGATGTAAAAGCCCTACGGGCTTCAATTACGAGTTACGTTTGGACCCACATTCCTTAATGCAATATTAATAAGCCCGCAAATATGATATTCTGTTACATGCCAGTTACATCATATGTATTAATTAACACATTGATTGCTGGGATCGATATAACACAAAAAATCTACATCTATATCTGAAGATTCTCATACTATTATAATTAGATGATTCAAGTTATATGGGTGGAGAGATGTAAAAAGTAACATAACAAAGAAGCCAATAATCATCTGTATATATGTAACTGCATGTGGCATCTTTTGGGGCTAATTCTATTATATATTTTAGCTTTACCACTAAGTGAAGATATTAATAAAAGCATCAATAGAAGATATTTCATTATAATATTTGGACCCTAGCACTATTTCTCTATTATGTACCTTACTGACAGGTCTGTTAAACACCCGTGTATATCTTTGGTATATGACACATTCAGTGATTCAGTTTTCAAGAACCATTAATAGATAGTAAGAGACATTTCTTAAATGGATGAGAAAGGTTCCCTGTTTTTAACTTAAAATCTCATTTTTACTCGGGGAAACATTCCAAACAGTCCCTGCAAAGGCCCTCCCCCTGTAGCTCATCCATATAATATGTCTATAGTACTATATGTACTAGCCAATAACAGGCTGTGTCTCATCAGCATGTTGCTACTCCTACTTAGGGTCAGCTTAAATCAATAATTTAAGCCATCATGGCAACATATTTAAATTACTATAAAACAATGAGCCAACTATAGGATAATATGTAGTCAGAGTATCTCTCTAATTGTATGTCCCATGATTACTCTCACTGTACATATCTGAGTAATTACCATAATTGCATGGACTATATCAGGGTCCTCATGCCAGTCTATGACATTTGAGTTGATTTCCAAGATTGATCGGTCAGACGTAATTTTTTGTGTAATATGAGAAGATTTTCTGTTTCTTAGCCGTGTGCCCGTGGTTTTGTCTTGTCAATTTCTTCTTATCTTCATCTCATGCTCGCTATCAGGAGAATATTACTTGCTGCTTTAATATGCTCAGAAGGAGGGTCTATGATTCAGTTTGTCTGATTTGTTTTTTAAGTATAAAATATTTTTTTCTTGATTTTATGCATAAAAAAATAAAAACATGTGAAGAATGAGCTTGTAATGTTGCCTACACTTGGGACTCCACCGTTGTTCAAGTAGATGAATATTGATGTGTTATTTCTTATGAATGTATACAAAAGTTCTACTATTTCACTAAACAAGTATATCCTAGAGCAAACAGAACTATATATCACTATATAAATAAACTTCCAAACACAGGGATGGCTTAGATAGATGGGAGAGATATTAGATCCAGGTACTTATCAAACTATATGTCACCAAAAAGTCAAAGAGTCGAGAATAATTAATACTTAATAATAAAATAATTGTACTATGACATCTAAAATAAATACAATTACAACATTTGTTATTTTGTTGCATTCATGATATATCAAATCTGTTGTACTTTCTTCCAGGGGGAATTAGCTATGAAAAATGGATTATCACCATATATTTTGTAATTCCACAAATGTCAAAAATTGGAAATATTTTTCTTCATTATTTAATGCGTTTATTTGAAGCAGATTATTGTAGCCCATCATTTTCTTACCAAATTGGAATATACATTGTACAGACATTATTGTATCATTTATGCATAAGGTTATTCTATTGTATTGCAATATATATCCAGGCATGGTGTTTTTCACTCAGATATCAGCAGTGTTTGCTTTGGCTCTGGCAAGGATCAGGACAGCAGGGGTTGCAGGGGTCTACAAGAGAAAAATGCATAAAACAATTATGAAACTGAGGAATTACAATAACACATCAATAATTATGTAAAACTAGAAAATTGTCTGCCAAAAATGTCTAGAATACAATTGTAAGGCTGGCAATGTTGTTTGGCACACAATGTGAGGCTTTTGCTCATTAAAGCCTAAGTCTTGGGTGCTTTAACTGCTCGGCTCACTTCGCGATGAGCATCTTTGGCGCTCATTTCAGCCTAAGTACCGTGTGCTTCAACTGCTCACTTCGCAAGCCTCACATTTGGAGTTGCATGGCACAACTGCTTGCCTCGCTACGCAAGGCTAGCAGTCGACAGCACGCCTCGCCTGTAGGCTGCCCTCACTTCTCAAGGGCCTCAAGTGCGTTACCAACATCGTAAACTTCACCAACATTGCAAGATCCACAACTATATATGTGATTAGGAAAAATTATAATTTTGCTTAATAAATTACCCACCATCTCCAATTGTTACCAGAAAAAGTCTATGTGGCCCCCACACTCATAATCTATTTCTAATTGTATATCAGATATTTATATTTACCTTTTTTAGGAGCACAGTGGCTCTGGGCCTGGCAGTGCTGAGCAGGTTTGCACGCTGGAATAAAGATGGAAAATTGCAATTACAGTATAATACTTTCTAGAATCCAACAATAAATTACACGGTAGTAGACAAGTGTCATGACTGATTTTGGGGCTCACCTACACCCCATAAGTAACCATGTTATCTGGGACTCTTATACATCTAATTGTTAACATCAAAATGGACATCCTATGTTACGTTAAAAACAACTAATGTTAATATCTTGTTGCTTGTTAACATTATTTTCTATCATTGTTATGTGAAATATGTTGGATGTTTCCCTCCCCAATGGCATATATAAACAAATAATATTGTAAAAACCTGAGAGAGCTATTTGTCAGACATCTGGCCTCTGACCTATGAATAGGAGTGCCCTCTATCACTAGAACTCCAGGGCCCTCATTCAATTGCAATTTGGCCAATTGAATAGGACTCTAAATAAGCACATAACATATATTTTTTAAATACGTTTTCTTTAAAAAAAATATGCTATGTGCTTATTTAGAGTCCTATTCAATTGGCCAAATCCCAATTGAATGAGGCCCCAGGTGAGGGGAAGCCAAGCTAATGAGAGCAGATGCTTGGTCTCGGCCTCAATAATAAAAGCTGAAGTTAGTTACTTGCCCTCTTGGGTTGTAAAGCAAATCGGGTTTTAGGACTAAGATAAATTTACTACCCTTCCCGCCCCCAAATATGGACAGAGACACATACCAGTTCAGGTATATCTCACAGAAAAGATTTTCGGAGAGGAAGGCCTATCAAGGTGGATCTTTTGGTGCTGTGTAAAATATCTTTTGTAAGGAATAAAAAAGGCAGTCTGCCTCTGAACTAAGAAATGGTGAGAGGTGATTTCTCCTGTCTCTCCATGACTGATGTTCTGATCTCAATTGCTGGCTGCTGAGATGACGATAAAGTTGCACTCTGCAGATTGCTCCTATAAGCTACCGTAGGAGAATTAGGGGTGTACTGAGCCCCTCATCTCTGGGTTGTGACAACCAGGTTATAAATTAATACTAAGCATTGGGATTGGGTATTCAGGCAAAGAGTTGTCCATTAAATTATTATAAACACAATGAGAAAAACTGCTTACTACATTTGTATGTTACTTACGGTCATGGCAGGCACTTTGTTGTTGGCATGGATCAGGGCACTGCTTCTGGCACGGGTCCTTGCAGGGATCCTGGCAGTGGGTCTTCTGGTGGCCGTGTCCTCCTTTGACTCCAGACATGACTGGTCTTTGGTTCTGTAGGATCTGCTTCTGAGATAAACCAAGAGGAGAGATTCCTAGAGATGTGTCTTCTTGGGTTGAAGAAGCTGCTTTTATACACCTAAGCTGAAATGGAAAAAAAAATCTGTATATGAGTCAAGCTATAAATAATGTAATTTACAAGGTTATAAATGTCTGTATATTCCAGGAACAATTTAATTCTTTGGATACTTATCTTTAAAGTTGGGTGTTTCCTATTTTGTAGTTTATACCACTTATCTACCATTGAAACTCCATGGCGAATCACTCATAAATACATTTGTTCTAAAATATTTACTTATTCATAAAAATAAGAGAGGTAGATACAGTTGAGATAATTTAATGCTTAGACATCCCAAACCATATAACTGAGTGATCCAGTCACTTACTAAAATAAATAACAGCTTCCCTATTACATATATAGTTGTGAGCATGCGAGCAGTTGCTCACGCTTGCAGGCTCGCGTAGGCGTTCCTTGCCAGTAACTGCGACCCTCGCAAAATTTACGTCATTACGCAAGAAAAATACGAGACACGTTACGACCCAATACGACTTCGCAAAAATCGTCCGCAACACGCGCACATAAAAACATGAAAAATACAACAAATACACAAAACAAATACATAAAAAGCTTACTTACAGGAAGAAGGAGCATCCAGGACCTCGAAAACCTCTGCAAGTGAAGTTACACCTCCATTTAAGCACAAATTTCGGAGTTTAGAGACCCGAAAATCACCTAAGCAAGAGAAAAAATGGCCGCCGAACAAAACATAACGAGGCTAAAGGTCCATAAACACGCAAAACACCACCAAACAGCTACGGATATTTTGACAAAGTCGCACGACATAGAAAACGAAGGACGCTAAATCAGCCACATTATATACACAAAACACCATTACCTCGCTTACAATTTGATTGCCGTCATTTTTTGACAGTCAATTCGCTAATTAAAAAATAAATATATATTTTGTTGCCTAAAATTTCGAGACAGTAATAAGGAATATTGGACAACATTATCATTAGTGATGTGTGATGTAATTGTTTTCAAAAGGTTAAAGATCATGTAATGTGTAGTGTTGTGATTAATTGTCTGATAAATCCATCTATTTAAATTATTTATTTAATATCAAGATAGGACATCCTGTCGATATGAATGGTCACACATACTGTTAAGGAAACATAAGATATCTGCTTAGGTACCTAATCACATAATTATTTATACAAATGCTGTGGATAAAATAGAAGAATCTGTAATATTCAAAAAGTAAGAATTTTTGTACTGTCTACTTCTTTGATATATTTTTACTTCCCAAATGATAAAGTAATCAAATATATCTAGTTGCGTTTTCTTGAAGTAGAGTATTATCTAAGATGAACCAAGAGGAACCTGACATTTTTTTTATACTTTTAAAGTCAAACTATTAAGGATAGCCATATTTTAGTGAGAATTTATTTTTCTAAACTTCTTTTATAGTAGTCATCCTAAGATGATATACCACAACTGTCTCTTATAGTCATATCAAGGCAAGTTGCATAAGCAGTCTGTACCTTCCCATTATCTCCCTCACTTGTCCTAAATCCCCATAGTCAAATGGAAATTCTGTTCAGTGTAAGTGCAATTAAAACATGGTAAATAGCCACTCAAAGATATGTATATATAGATCACCATCTAAATATATATATCTAGATCCAGATCTTTTGTCCTGTTTAATTTTCTCGTATATTATTATTATTAACTTAGTAATGTAGCTGTCCATTAAAATCTCATCACTTTGATTTCCTTGAAAGAATTGGACAGATTTCAGAATAACATGTTCCGATTTATTTGGAAAAATAGACACCCCTTATCCCCAAAAGAATAATGTATAGACATAAAAGTATGGGGGGCTCTCGTGCCCAAATCTAAGGAACTATTATAAAGTGGCACATCTAGCACAGCTACCCCTGGCGCACTCTGTTAAATACCAACCAAGCTGGGTATTCTTAGAAAGCCAACAAATGATCCCTCACAGGTGGGATACGATACTCTGGGTTCCAGAAAGATTATGCCCTATTAAATCACATCAAAATCCAATGACACACCTAACCTTAACCTCTTGGAAATGGGCTAGAACTAAAAATAGACTAGACATAGACATATCTCCTATGCTATCGTTTTTTCTTTTCCCAGCAGACTCTAGCGCAATATCCAAACATTGGTGGAACTCTAGAGGCCTAGATAGGTTTGGCTCATGGTTTGCTGAAGGTCGCCTAATAACATACAATCAATTTTGCAAGATAATTAATCTACCCCAAAAGGAATTTTATAATTATCTAAAAATAAAAAAGCTGGATTAGTGACATTCTCAAAAGCTTTGGGCCCCCTAAACCTTCATGGATCTCACTAATTTGTAAAAATCTTCCACTCTCTAGAGGAACAATAAGGTCATTGTATGATATTTTTACAACTACCACCTTGGATGAGAAGCCTAAATTCATGTGTAGATGGGAAGAAGATTTATGAGTAGAATGGGAGTGGAAGAAATGGGGGGAATCATGTTCAAACTTAAGCAGAGGATCCTTAAATTACGCCCACTTAGAAACATCCATCAAAGTCCTCCAGACGGTATACTGTACACCTGACAAGTTTCAGAAGATTAACCCCTGAGAGAGTAACAAATGCTTTAGGGGGTGCCAACAGATAGGGGATCATATCCACACTTGGTGGTCTTGTCCGGTGGCTCAAGATTTATGGGGAGACCTAACATTAATTGCCACATCACTATTTAAGAATAGTATAGAATCCTGCCTTTTAGGAATTGGGTTACAAAACTTGTCCCCGAATCAAAACAAGTTGTTTCAATTAATGGCGGTTGCTGTTAAACTACATATGGCTAGCACATGGAAGTCTAAGGCCCTAAGCTTTCAAGAGGCAATTAGGAAAATGAACTACATATTAATAAATGAGGAACAAACTTGCATTATACTAGATAAGATGTCTCAATTTTACAAGAGTTGGGAGCCCTGGTTATGTTCCCCTCTTAGCACCCCACTGATGTGACTTGATTCTAGAATAGCAACACAACTTAATAGGAGGAGGACTCAGGGTGGAGGAGGCTTGGGACTCTGGATAAACCCTACAACATGGGTGGCTTGGCAAATATTTAAATGCTTGCTTTTAAATCTACAACTATTTTTTAACGTTTAAACACAGCCTTTAATAGACAAGCTAAAGACCTTTTTATAAAAAAATTATATGGGAGCTATGTTAGAAATCTCTAGATTTAGATTAGATTTTTCTTTCTTGAAATTAGCCATGCTTATTTGTCGAGTTTACAAGAGGATCTGTTATTTATATATACACAGCTGTTCATGTTTATTTATTTTTTATTTATTTATTTATTTATTTTCACAGTTATTGTTATGTTTCAATTATAATTGAAAATATAAAATGGAAAGGCTTAGCGAGCTTAGCAAGTAAAGTATT
Source organism: Discoglossus pictus (assembly GCA_027410445.1). Lineage (NCBI taxonomy): Eukaryota > Metazoa > Chordata > Amphibia > Anura > Alytidae > Discoglossus > Discoglossus pictus. Next base: position 13,627,171 of record CM050171.1, on the reverse strand, counting down.
TTTCTGTTGAAGAAAAATAATGTATGATGTAAATAGTGTTTAATATGTTGTAATTCTGCGTTTGCCTTTCAATAAAACTATTATTACAAAAAAAATATCATCACTTCTTAGACAGTGTTAGAAAACCGTATATAAAAACCTGCAGTCCCATTACATTGTTGTACAAGATGAAATAATATGTGTACATTGACTGATAGAATAAAAAAAATTGTGTATTGATTTTAAAATCATTGAAATAATTTATATGAATAACATATATGATGATTAATTAATAAAACTATTTTACAACAATGTTTGTAATCTATTCAGAGATTCATTCTCACATTGATACGATTCTGAACATTAGACACCAGTTGATGGCGGCTTATCATAGTAAATGTTCTTGCCTGTCTCCTCATTATTAAGGAAGTGTATTACATATATTTTATGAATGTTGAATGGAACACACCCAACTTTTAAGATAACTATTCAAAAAATTTGATTGAGCACGAAATATTGTAACAAGTCCATTACTCATGTCGAGATCCATCAGTAAAACAATTTGTTTCGATCCCAACAATATAAAAGGAGCTCTTCCAAGCCAACTACACACATCTTCAGAAATCTCTCTTCCTTGATTTAATTCAGTAGCAGAATCTGAGGAACCAAAGACCAGTCATGTCTGGAGTTAAAGGAGGACACAGCCACCAGAAGACCCACTGCCAGGATCCCTGCAAGGACCCGTGCCAGAAGCAGTGCCATGATCCATGCCAACAGCAAAGTGCCTGCCATGACCGTAAGTGACAAATTGAAGACAGCCCTTAAGTTCTTCAGAAATTGTTCAAGTTTATTTCACAACCACCAGTGTACATCTGTAGAAGTTGTATTTCAATATATATAGAGAGATTTTTTTAAATGTATTTAATCTCAATAATAATATATAGGTTGGTTGGTTTATTTATAAATATATGTTGACATTGCTTCCCTGAAGCTCCCTTGATAACTAGTGCCCTATATATGCTTAAAAATACAATAACCCACATAATGCTAATTGCTTCTATATTGTGACAATCTTGCAATGCATATTTGGACTTGGCACAACCTTCTTTTCTTTCAATAAAAATTATTTAAACAAAAAATAAATTAAATAATAATACAACCTATAATTATATATCCCAAAAAATACCACGCTATGTTCTGAAAAATATATCTCACGTGTAACTTTTTCCTTTTTCTAGCATGTAAATCTGCGCAGCATTGCCATGAGCAGAGCTCTTGTGGTCAGAAAAAAGGTAAATAAAAATACAAAAGTTGCCTATCTTTATGTGTTGTCATAATGCAAGACACCAATGAGAATACACCTTAACCTATCTCAATATTTCAATATTTTTCTAACATGTATTTGTTTTTTCCTACCATGTAGGTCCTTGCAAGCCCTGTTGTCCTGACCCTTGCCAAAGTCAAGGAAAACACTGCTTATATTGGAAGGGGTGACCAGAAACGTACGCGTGTTCCATATTATGTGCTTGGCAATATGATTATTGTGGAATAAAAGCTACATTAATTAAATTATTGTGTTTGTGTATTTTATTCTTGCATCATTTGTATAGTAAAGTTTATTAAAAATTAAACTATATCGTAGTCATACACCTCTTATTTTATAGGCAAAATGCTGTCAAAAAAATAGGGAACTTAATGGCTTCTATTAGAGCAGTTGTAGTTCTTGTTCCAGACAGCCGCTCCTGATGGGCGCAGTCCGGAAACCAGTTCAAGATTTTTTTAAATAACCAATTATCACCCTTAATAATATCATTTATATTGGCTTCATGCATCAATACGTTATTATTATACATTACAAAACATATTTCTGGTTTACATGGGAAATATGATGAAAATAGCTACATGTTTTAAATATATTATTATACACTTATAACAACTAGTATTTTTTATTATTTGATTTCTGAATGATTCTAGCTTAAGTACAAATCTTCTGTGATCAGAAACAAGAATTACCTATATTATGACTGTTATTTCATATGTTAATATTTAAATATATACTATGATAAATGCCCATGAAGAGCACACACAGTGGAAATGTATCTGTGCCTGGAATTACTCCTATTTGGCAGGCAACTTCATAATTTAGTCTTGAATTTCAGTTGGTATTATGGGGCTTGTTTCACCAATGATATACCAAAGAGTTTAGTAATTACCAATCTAAACGCAAAACTCAATGCACTCACTGATAATTTCTTCTAAATTGGACTCCTCATTTTTCGAATGTAAATTATTGCTTATATGATTCCCATAGTAAGTCTCACCAAGGTAGCTATCTCTCAGGTGCTCATGGTACCATTGGCACCACCCAACTAGAGCTGGGCTCTTACTAGCAGGTTACCTTTGTCAATAACTGGACACATCACCTTTGTTAGGTACCAGACATCACACATGAAAGTTTCCATCTCATTATAGCCCTTCCCAACTGGAGACTGAGAGATGGCCCTACTTCTAAAGGGAAACACAGTTTTACATTATATATAAAGCATGACTTGGTTTTGTGGTCTAAGTCGCTAACTATAAACAAAGAAAGTCAAGCTCCTATCTATCTCTTGGCTGCACTGGAAACATAAGTACAGAGGATCTCTTACCAAATCAGAATGATGTGTGAATCAATAGAGATTTAAATAAGATAATTTTACAGATATGGGACATTTTTATTTGTTGAGTTACGAAAACATGTGATTCAGTTTAAAAAAAATAAAAACATGTAAAGAATGAGCTTGTAATGTTGCCTACACTTGGGAACTCCACCTTTGTTTAAGTAGATGAATATTGATGGCTTATTTAATCTGAATGTATACAAAAGCTCTACTATTTCATTAAACAAGTATATCCTAGAGCTAACAGAACTATATATCACTATATAAATAAACTTCCAAACACAGGGATGGCTTAGATAGATGGGAGAGATATTAGATCCAGGTACTTATTAAACTATATGTCACCAAAAAGTCAGAGTGGAGTTAAAATAATTGTACTATAACATTTAAAATAAATGTTAAAACATTTTAAAAAAAAATATTTTGTTGAATTCATAATATATCAAATCTGTTGTACTTGCTTCCAGAGGTCATTAGCTATGAAAAATGGATTATCACCATACATTATGGTGTCAAGACCATAATTGTCATCTAAACTAAATACAATAAAATGTCTAAAAAAACTAAATGAAAAAAAGCAAGAAACAGTGAAACATTGTGGCAGCACTGCCTTCTGTCTACTCATACGTGTTTCACATACTCTTCCTCAGGACATGTTATATTATACTACTGTACTCCATTTTTTTACTCAAAAATTGAATACTGAAAATTAAATTGGACTGTCCTCTGGGCTGTATTTCTGAAAGGAAAATATTATATAAAGGACAAATAAGATATTAATGATCATATAATCACAAAAAATATATACATATAAGATTAAGTTATTTAATGCAGAACAAAGTTGTGTCATGTCACATATTGCGTCAATTAAATGTTATTGCGTTTTCCATAGAAACATAGACCTGATCTCCTATGTCTATATGGATGAAGGTCCTAGCTGAATATTGACCTCAATCAGACTTATATATTGAGACCTATATCTGTACCTACTTTGAAAGTGTTCATGTATTTAATACTTCCTCTATTTTACCCTTGAGGTGAAGAATACTTTTCTTAAAGTATTGTAAGTCATCATTGTAAGGCTAGTAGAGTTGGTATGAATGAAGCCAGGGGCGGAGCTACTACCATCGTAGGCAATGCACCGGGGCCCTCATCTGGGGGTGTCCTGCAAAGTTGTGCTTTTTTTTTTGCTGGATGGGTGAGGCAGCACATGTCGGCACCGGCAGGCCGAAGCAGCAAAAAAGCCAAGGGGAGCTGCTTTGGGGGGTATAAAGAGGGGCTGGTGCCTGAAGGAGGGGGTTTTGAGGGGAATGGAGCTTAATTGCTCTGGGGGTACTAAATCTGTATTTGTCTGCTAATGCAACCTATATAGTAGTGTACATTCTGGGCCTTTTCCTGCTAGTTTTAAGAACGTTTTAACAGGTTTCACTTAATATTTGTAACATGCAAAAAAAAAGGTTGGTAATAATTAAAACATGCTCCTTCTTAGCTTAAATGTATCCGTGATTATCTCCTTGGCATTCTAAAGATAACCTAAGATTACACATTCTGGGTTTGGAGATTTATTTCTTGTACAGTGCTGATATATTTAAATATATTCTGAAAATAAGACGTTGTCTATAGTATCAGAACAATGTTTGCAGATGTTTATATAATCTGATATAATTACCTCAAGACCCAAAATAGTAACATATTTTAGTTTTAAGTGTTTGTTCCCTATTTATATGTCAGCCTCTAAGTATTAAATTATAGTTTTGCTGTTGACTCTATTTTACGTTAATTGTGTTTCTCCCATATGAGTCACAAGAATGTGCCACTGTGTGATATATTAGTAGTTGGCGAGGAGGACCCTGGCTTTGTAACAACCCAGAGGGCTAAACCTATAGTCATGTAATATCTATGCACCTATGCTGTTTTATAATTGGTTTGTGACCAGAATAAACATATAAAAATAAGTATCTTCAATATTACTAAACTGACTGTGAATGTTCAATGTACTTTTACAGTATTATACATTAAAGACATGTTTCTAGCCATCTTGAACAAAGTGATTCCGTATATGTCTAAAATATGTTTCTTCTATTACCAATAGCCACAGGCCACTCTGAATTGTCTTACCCGCCCTTCCCGAAATAGATCTCTTTTTCAAGACCCCTCCCCAAAGCAGAATCCTTCCCCAAGACCCTTTCCAAAGCAGATCCCGTCCCCAAGACCCCACCCGAAGCAGAATCCATCCCCCTGATCCCTTCCCAAAGCAGATCCCCTCAAGACCCTTCCAAAGCAGATTCTTCCTCAAGACCCTTTCCAAAGTATAACCCCTCCCCAAGACCCCACCCCAAAGCAGATCCACTGTGACCTAAAGAAAAATATATAAAAAAAAGAAGAGTGTGTACAAGGGGCCCCCAGAGGCACCAGAAGTAGTCCGGTCTGTGACCCTGAACCTGGCCAGATCCAAATCAACTATCACTAATTCCAAAAATAATGAATTCTATGACACCTGGATATCACCTCACAAAATATGTAGAATCACCGCCCGGCAGATTTATACAACTCATATGTTTTGTCTTTAACATAAATGACCAATTTGTTGCCTTTGGCCAGAGTTTTAAGACTGAAAACTATTTAATTAAACATTGCTGCTGAACATTTTTATTCTGATAATTAAAAAAAATATTTTCCCAACACAAGGTCCTTTTTCTGACCCTATAACTATAAGAGGGTCTCCCTTCTATAGCCTCACCAATGGTTTGCTGCAGTTTGCCTCATTTAGGCCTCTATTCAATTGGCTCAATTGTAATTAGAGGAGCCTGTAATGGAGCCCGTAAAAGTTACTGATATTTAATTGGCCTTTTTTAGCTACCCGCGGTAAAAATTCCTGCGTTTGTCAAAGTTGTATCTCTGATCCATCTCCACCTTCGAAAATTCTACATGTACTAGATAGGACTCGAAAGTGGCTTAAACATCTGTTCGTAACACTGCAAAAGCAAATAAACACACTATTGTACTTTAAAATACTGAGGCGCCCGTTTTACATCACTATTAAACTAGAAAGGGCTGCGAGCTACGAGCGAGAGACGCTATTTCGTAAACCAGTTCTCGGCCGTCGACAATTAAGCAAGCACGGGTTCAGATGGAGCCAATGGAAAAAGAGATGTAGAGGGTAGATTTTGAAGTCGTACGGGCTTCAATTCCAGTTTGCGATTCGACCCACATTACAGTTATAATGCAATATTAATAAACCCATAAATATGATATTCTATCACATGCGAGTTACAGTATATGTCGTAACACATTGATTGCCGGGATCGATATAACACTAAATATAAACATGAAATAAAGTATTTTTCTTGGCTGCTTAGCGGACTTGTTGTGCTATTAATTCTAAGACCTAACATCACTTTCCCTTATAATAAATGTACAGTAGAGTGTTGTTATTTGCATTACAAGTGCTACGTGCTGGACTTTACCCCCATGGCGGGTGCTCTCTAACACACATTGGCCTTTGGGCTCCATTCGCGTGTTACGGACTTGCTCGCGAGTGACCATGTTGCAATTTAATAGCTGAATTGAACAAGTAGCGGTTACGGGCGCGTCGGATCAAAGGATTTATGTGCGCAAAGTTCAACGTTGCTCAAAACATAGCCTTTACTCGGACCACCCTGCGTGTTAGCACGCAAAGCCGGCAGCGAGCAACGTTACAGGGGTAACATAATTGCCGTTACACATAAATGTGGAGTTACGTGCTACGCGTTACAGCGTAGCCCCAATTTAATTAGGATGTATGTCTGTACATATGGACAATTTTGTGTGTAATTTGATGCTTCTCTTTTAATACCAGTCACGTATCTAAATTCCTTTGACTTGTTACTTGCAGTGTATATATATATATATATATATATATAAATAAACTACTGACCTAGAGATATTTGCCACCTTTCTATTGTGCACATACAAACATATTGTTTCTTCAAATTCTTCTCCCACCTCAGGATGTTGATTACCGAGAACTAAAATGGCAGATTTCCCAGCAGAATAATTGCACAGAAAAAGTAATACATTAATAGCTGCATTATCTTTGCATGTTGCAATATCAAAGCTTTTAGCATGGTCATTGCAACATGAAAAAATAATGCAGTCATTAATGTGTTAGAAAATAAGTTTTATACATAAAGGATCCAATGTTTATAAACCAAAGGCCAAGAAGTGAGTTAGAATGAAAAAGATTGAAGATAGAGGTCCTGCTTGAAATGCCTTGTACAATGTAGAATATAACATTAGAAAGACCAATTGGTGACCAAATAAAAAGAATGCCAATCAATGTGTGGCCGCCATATGGATATATGATTCTCTCTAATATATTAAAGTACTAGAATATTGCCCGTCAAAAAATGACGGCAATGAAATTGTAAGGTAGCTAATGCTGTTTAGTGTGTAATAATGAAATATATATAATACATTAATAAATGAATATACTTTACCTATTTTAAAGCATTGCGTGGAAGAGCTGTGAATGTGTTTTGATGTTGCTGCAGCATTAGTGGTGTGGATCTGCTGTGTAAGCGTGCTGAATGTGTGCAGTGTAACACTGTGCGTGCGCGAGCCGAAACCGTTGTCGTGTACTTCCGCATTGGCGTCAAATGGCGAGTAATGTGTGTTATACGTCTGTATCGGAATATCCGTAGGTGTTTTGTGGTGTTTTGCGAGTTTCTTGTGGTGTTTTGCGAGTTTAGAGTGCTGTAGCCTCGTTTTCGTTTTGTTCGGCGGCCATTTTTTCTCTCGCTTCGTTTTTTTTTTAGTCTCTAAACTGTTTTATTTGAAGTAAAATCGAGGTGTAAGTTGTATTTTTGAGGTGCTGGGTGCTCCCTCTTGGTGTAGGTAAGTTTTTTATGTATGTGGTGTGTGTATGTATTGTGTTTGACATTTTGTAATGTTCGCGAGTTGCGTCCGAGTGTTGCGAGTCCGTAATCTGTGTGAACGTGTGTCGTATGTTGTTTGCGAGTGTCGTAATGTGTGTGTCGTAGTGTTTGGGTTGCGACGTGAAGTTTGCGAGGGTCGCAGTTGCTGGCAAGGAGCGCCTTCGGCACTCCATGCCAGCAACTGCGGCCCTCGCTTTGCGAGGTCCTCAGGTGTTGGCATGGAGCGCCTACGGCGCTCCATGCCAGCAACTGAGGCCCTCGCTACGCGAGGGTCCTCAGTTGCTGGCATGGAGCGCCTTCGGCGCTCCATGCCAGCAACTGAGACCCTCGGGCAGTGCCCTCGCTTCGCGAGGGCCTCGGCTCGCTTTGCGAGCCGCGGCCCTCGCTACGCGAGGGCCGCAGCTCGCTACGCGAGTCGCGGCCCTCGCTTTGCGAGGGCCGCGACTCGCGTAGCGAGCCCGCAGCGTTAGCAACAACTCGTACGCTCACAACTATATATGTGATATATATATATATGTATACACACTGCACATTACACACACACAATACATCATTATATATATATATATATATATATATATATATATGTATACACACTGCACATTACACACACACCTCACACACACACACAATACATCATTATATATATATGTATACACACTGCACATTACACACACACCTCACACACACACACAATACATCATTATATATATATATGTATACACACTGCACATTACACACACACCTCACACACACACAATACATCATTATATATATATATATATATACACACTGCACATTACACACACACACAATACATCATTATATATATATATATATGTATACACACTGCACATTACACACACACCTCACACACACACAATACATCATTATATATATATATATGTATACACACTGCACATTACACACACACCTCACACACACACACACAATACATATAATATATTATATACTTATAATCTGTATAATATAAGTGTGTATAAAATCTATAATATATTTATAATATATACAGTATATATATATATATATATATATATATATATATATATAAATAATGTCCCAGTGCACATTTTGTTGTATATATGTATTTTTTTTTATTAGTTTATGGCCTCCAGCCCATGATGCCATGTCCCCCCAGGCTAAGCCTTCATGTCCCCCAAGGCCAGGCCTTCATGGTCCCGATCAGTCAGATCTGTCACTATCAGTCAGACCCATCAGACTACTTACATTCATCGAAGCTGTTCAATTATCCACCACTATGCATCTCCTGCCTGTACGTTTTTCTGCAGAGGCAGGGACTTCCTGAATGACTTTGCATGCATGTGACGTAATTCTGAAACTCCCTGCCTCTGCAGAAAATGTGCAGGCAGGGGAGACATGGCGGAGGTGAATTGAAATGCTCCAATGAATGTAAGTAGTCTAATGGGGCATGGAGTTCTGCTCCCTCTCTCCAGCAGCGTGCATGCACAGCTCCCTCTCTCCAGGGGCGTGCACGCACAGTTCCCTCTCTCCAGGGGCGTGCACGCACAGCTCCCTCTCTTCGCAAAGGCCGCAAATGCTGTCAAGGAGCGCGAGGGCTGCAGTTGCTGCGAGGGCTGCAGCCCTCTTCGCGAGGGCTGCAGTTGCTGGCAAGGAGCGCCTGCGGCGCTCCTTGCCAGCAACTGCGACCCTCGCTTCGCGAGGGCCGCGGGCTCGCTATGCGAGCCCGCTAGCGTGAGCAACGGCTTAAGCAAGCTCGCCTGCTCACAACTATATATGTGATCAATATGGTCATTTTCTACAGTATTTTAAATAAATCTGAAACTACTTTTAATGCAACTTAGAAGTAAAATAAACATTTACATACGCAGAAGCGACTGAGAATCTGTCCAAAAGCTTGGGCTATCTGTCCAAAAAGCTAAAAAGGAGATTAAAAACAAGATAATGTTTCACTTCCACATCTGTTCCAAAACCGAGCTGCAAACAATAACAATATCTTGTCAATATGTTTTTTTTGGTCATTCAGTCGTGTCTGATTCTCCATGACCTCATGGACCATAACACAACAGGCACATCTCTATGTCCATAGTCATGCTGATTCACTTGGTTTTCATGGCAGAGATACTCAGTGCCAGTATCCTAGGTCTTCCATTCAAGTACTGACCAGGTCCAACCCTGCTCGGCTTCAGGATGGTTTGACCTCTTGGTTCGCGGACTGGAATCAAACCCAGGTAGCACTGAATCCTAACCACTGGACCACTAGGGAAACCTGTCAATATGTACTGGAAACTAAAAAGAGGCTTTTACCCCAACAACCTTTTCTTTTCCATGATAGAGTCAATTTAAATGTATAACCTTTTCAACAGTCCTGCTGGGTAGCAGACAAATTCCTATTGTGTTGATAAAACTTGGGGCCTCATTCAATTGCAATCCTGCAGCTTACGTTATACAGGCCGTACGTCTGCGGGCTTGAAATTTGCTACAATTACAGAGCGATTTAATTGAACAAGCCCGCAATTTACGGGCCAAATGCCAAAACCGTAAACCATGCAATCGTATGTAGCATTTCAGAGCGCGATCATGATCAATTAAGCAAGGCCATAACAACCGACGTAGAAACAGCCAATAGTAAATTAATATTATTAACCTTTATTTGTAGCGCGCCAACATATTCCGCAGAGCTGTACAGGGGATAAGGACAAGGAAGAATACAATGTTACAATTCTCCTAGAGTTGATCCTTTGTTTGGTTATAGCCAAAGTGTGAACACTTAGATAATATATCTTTTTGTTATCTGTGTCCCTGAAAATGGGCACAGAGAGAAATAACAAAAAAAGGGGGAACACTTTTATGTGGCTAAAAGTTTTGTTATTTCTCTCTGTGCCCATTTTCAGGGACACAAATAACAAAAAGATCTATTATCTAAGAATATAATGTTAAGAAACTGCAGAAAAATGTAGGGCCCTGTTTTGAGTTTAGAATCTTTGCAGGAAGTGCTTTTCCCAAAGCACCCTACAAGATTGGAAACTCACTGAGACTGTCTTAATTACGTCAGTAAAACATGGAAGTTACACATCAATAAATTAGCGCATAGAGGTCCGAAATGCGATCAGACTCGCAATTTGGCAATGTACAAAATATTAAAAATGAATGGCGATACTGTTCTAGTCCATGCGGGTGGCCTGATATGTATTAACTCCTTGATTCCCGAGATTGATATAATACCGAAATGAAACATAAAAAAAAAAAAGATTTTGCAGATTTACTAGCTTGAGACTGTTGTGAAATGAATTCTAATGTCACTTTCATCACTTTCCCTGTCTTAAAAAGTGCAGTATTGATTTTTATTTGCATTTACATTGCTATGATAAGGTGTTAACCCCCTTGCGAGTCCTATCTGGTACTTGTAGGATTTTTGGCTACATTTGCCATTTAGGGGTGTGAAAACATTTATGGGCTTGAGGAATTGTAGCAAATAGCAAATTAGTTTACAGGCTGCATCATGGGCTCCAGTACCCAACAATTGCTCAATTGAATAGGGGCCTTGGTGTGCATTCAAGGGGCCTCATTCAATTGCGATTTGATCAATTGAATATGGCTCTATTTAAGCAAGCACACAGCATACTTTTTTTTACAAAAGTTTTTAGTTAGTGAAGATCTTGCTTTTGGATAGAAGTTCACTAACTTAAAACTTCTGTAAGAAAAATATGCTCTGTGCTTAAATAGAGCCCTATTCAATTGTCCAACACACGATTGATTGAGGCCCAAAGTCTACTCTGTGCTCAAGAAGTTGATCAGCATAAAACCAAATTGGAAGGTTACTTATGTGATTGTTTAATAATCAAATAAATAAAATTCTGTATTATGGTGGAGTAAACAGCTTTTCACAATTTTTTTTATCACAATAAATTGACAATATGTGTATTACTGATTATTATTATTTAAAGTTATGAACGCTTATTGTTCATTTAATAAAACTATAACCTTTCCTCATTGTCTATCTATGCACTTTGTTTCTAGCTGAGTCCAGTATATTTTGGCAGGTTTCATTTTGCTAGAGATCATTTCTATTTCATGATAGCTCATCTGTGATTGGATAGTTTTAGGCAATTATTCAGTGTTGTTATAACTGGTTTGTAATACATTTTAGCTTTGATGTTATTTGCCCATTTGACTCAACTACAAAGCTGTAAATTACACTTATTACATGATTGACCAATTCTCAAGATAATAATGATTTACTCATGTGTAACATTACAAATATTCTAAATATGGAATTTCTTGAGTATACATTGTATGAGTTGCAGTCTGAAAACTTCTCAGATTTGAAGATAGCAAACCAAAAGCCTAAATATATTTAATTTGCCTGAGTTATGACTTGTAAATTGGTTTAATGAAGTTGTAACCAATTAGTACAGCTTTTCTAAACCCCATTCTTCTGTATAAAAGCAGCTCCTTCAAACCAACCAGACACATCTCCAGGGATCTCTCTTCCTTGGTTTATCTCAGAAGCAGATCCTACAGAACCAAAGACCAGTCATGTCTGGAGTCAAAGGAGGACACGGCCACCAGAAGACCCACTGCCAGGATCCCTGCAAGGACCCGTGCCAGAAGCAGTGCCATGATCCATGCCAGAAGCAGAGTGTGTGCCATGATCCATGCCAACAACAAAGTGCCTGCCATGACCGTAAGTGACAAATTGAATATTTTATGAGATGGCAGATTTTTGTTTTCATTATTTATATTATGCAGAATTAATTCATGAGAGATAAATAGTACAACTTTTTATGAAAACATCACTTTCAAAACCTTACTGTAAGTTTTGCCTATATTGCTATATCCTGTAGTTAAGTATTTATTATAAATATTTCTTGTATTTTTTAGCATGTAAACCTGTGCAGCATTGCCATGAACAAAGCCATTGTGGTCAGAAAAAAGGTAAATATAAAATTGAATAAAAAATATAGATAATTAGTTGTTTATGCGGTATGTGGGGGTCATATAGACAACATTTTTTGATAATAAAAACATTGTATCTATTTTATTAAAAAATAACTTAATATTAATGTTTGTAGTTTTACTTTGGACATGTTAGCTATTAAATCTATTATATTTCTCATCCAAATGTCCTCATGTTGTGTTTCTAAACTGTTTATTTTATCCTACTGTAGATCCTTGTGATCCATGCCATCAAGATCCTTGCCAAAGCCATCAGAAACATTGATACCAGAAGGAAAGATTCAGCCCCAGACATGTACCCAGTAATATGCTTAGTTAGATTAAACCTTATTATTGGCTTTGGTAAAAGTAATATATCATTTTCATTAGTGAATATATGTAATGATGGGAAATTGCATTAAAATACCAAAAAAAACAAATTGTTTGATTTCTGTGTCATTTATGCATCTTTTTCTAATGTGTTGCTGTTTTATTATTACTATTATTATTACCATATAATAATAATTATATTATATACAAAACCGCTCATTGCGGGGCTCGCGATTAGCACCGAAGGCTCTTATCGCAAGGCCCGTAAAGTATATGTTGGGACAGGCTTGCAATGAGCGCCAAAGGTGCTCATCGCGAGGCCCGCAAGTTAGAGGGGGAGAGCCTTGCATTGTGTGGCAAACAGCATTGCTAGGCTTCACATTTTATTGCCGTAATTTTTGACGGGCAAGTCGCTAGTCATCAATATAATGCCAAAGTTTAAAGTGTTGAAACAAACAAACATCTTTCAAGCTGATGATCCATGGGATCCTTGGTTTCCATGGGACTAGATGATGTTCTGATACATACAGTAAGTCAGGAGAGATACAGACAGTGAAAAATATCAGTTTGAATAATTTCCACAAAAGGGTCTTTATTTTTGCCACAAACAGTGAATAAACGGATGTATCTGATTTCTATATAGAATTAGCTCCTTCAAGTCAACAGACTCTTTTATATTCCTTTATTTATCTCAGAAGCAGATCCTGAAGAACCAAAGACCAGTCATGTCTGGAGTCAACGGAGGACACGGCCACCAGAAGACCCACTGCCAGGATCCCTGCCAGAAGCAATATGTTTGCATGATCCTTATATATCAAATATACCATGACCCTGAGCAACATATTTAATGTCGTATGAGTTTATTTCAGATTTTGAAACCAGGAGAAGACAAACAAAATGTTTTTTAATTATAACAAAACTATTGATTTTGAAAAAAAACTATAAAAAAAGTCAATATCAAGTAAATAACTTACTGTAAACAGGATTTGGAGCGGTCATTGTGGCAAAAACAACAACATGTTAAGGATAATGTTGAATAGTTTTACTTAGGTTTTACTTTGTCCAAGAGACAAGAAGGTTTCTAAATAAATCTGACTTAAACTTTAGCATCTGTAACAAAGTTTGTATAGAGTTTAATAATAGACTATATTCAACGTCTTGATACACACGTAATGTAATGCAAAGCAAAATTTAACCTTTTTGTGCGGTTTTCTTTTATGTTTATGTATTAATTTTTGTTTATGTTAATGACCTGTATGTATCAAATAAAACGTAATAAAATCTAAGCTGGTTCCGGTAGCATTTTCCATAAACTTCTTCGTGAGCCATGTTATCACACTTTAGATACCTTCACTCATAGAGCAGGGAACACTTCACATGTAGAGATCACTTGTAAGAGATTATACATTTACACTTCTAAGAAGGATGTTGGGGTGTCTCTCAAATGAGGAATGGTATAAAAAAAGTTAAGTCTGTTTCCATGTATCTATCTAGTCTCTTTAAATACTCTGTAATAATTTGGAAATAAATAAAAAAAAGACACTGGTCCTCTAATCACATAGGGCCTCATTCTAATGCTACGATTTGAAAATAAGTAGCCACAAGCTGCTTAGCTATTCTAATGGCAGCATCCTGCGGCTTACGGCCATCTTGCTGCAATCCCTTGCGGCCCCTTCAATCGCAGCTTAGCTCCGTCAAAGCCTTTGATCTTGCTCGGCCACGAGAGTATCGGCCGCAAGAAAGCCCCAATCCCTATTCAAATGCTACGACCACCCTCCAGCCCAGAAATGGCTCAAATCGAATCGCAGCTTACTGACAGCTTGGAGCAGTCGCAGGGGCTTGTTAAGCTCTTGCATAGCTCCCCACTGCTCCCAATCAAGCCTTGCTGCAGGGCACACAAATGGTAACCCCAAGCCACAGCGGTACTGTAAGTACCCCCGCGGCACCTAACATTAACCCCTCCAGTGATGGGAGTGTACCCTCACAGTGTCCCTACATTAACCCTTGCAGCGGGATAAAACAATTATCCCCACCGCTGGGGTATTATAAGTACCCCCCCAGGCACCTAAAATAACCCCATCACTCATGGGGCTCTAAACAGAGCCCCATGAGCACCTAATTAACGCTATCACTCATGGGGCTCTATACAGAGCCCCATGAGCGCCTAATTAACCCCATCACTTATGGGTGTCTATAAAGACCACCATAAGCCTCCGTGTAACCCCATCACTTATGAGGGTCTATAAAGACCCACATAATCATCTATGTAACCTCATCACTTATGTGCATCTAGACAGATCCCCATAAGCCTCCATGTAACCCCATCACTTATGGGGATCAATATAGATCCCCATGAGACTAAAATTAACCCCCTCAGTCTAACAGAAGCCAATCAGAAGGTGCAGATGCCTTCAGCCAATTGCTTTGTGGGGGGAATCCCATTCTGATTGGCTGAAGGCAATAGTGCCTCCTGATTGGTTTCAAAAAGATTGACAGGTCCATCAGCCAATCAGAATGGCATATAGGGGTGTATCCCATTCTTATTGATTCACGCCTTGGCGCCTTCTGATTGGCTGAAATTTGATTGACAGTGTTTCCAGCCAATCAGAAGGCGCCATTCCGGTTTTTCTACTGGAAGAAGAGCTAGAGGCTTCATTAGCGTCAGGAAGCTCCTCCATGGAGGAGCTCTGTTAGTTTTTTTTTTTTTTTTTAGAGCGGCTGAATTTTTTAAGAGCCCAGTGGGGACAGAAAAGGAGAAGAATGGGGACATCGCGCCAAGGTAAGTTTAATATATAGTATGTTTATTGTTGTTTATGTTGTGTTGATTTGTATACTAATGTAATGTTTATTTTTTTACAGGGGCCCAGTCGGAGAAGACAAGAAGAACGATGGGTAAATCGTGAAAAGGTAAGTTTAATATTTAAAATGTTGTGTTTATTTTTTTACAAATGTTATGTTTCTTTTATTCCTAGGGGTTGCAACCTGCACCAGGGAACCTGTCGTCGCTAAAGGGACATCTAGGCAAGGTAAGTGGTCTTATTTATTCTATTTTAGGTTAGATTTAAGGTTTTTAATGTAAGTAGATATGGTTTAATGTAATGTAGATAGGGTTAAATCTATTGTAGATAGGGTTGATGTATTATAGATAGGGTTAATGCATTGAAGATAAGGTTAATGTATTGCAGATAGGTTTAATGTATGTAGATAGCGATAAATGTATTGTAGATAGGGGGTAATGTATTGTAGTTGGGGGTAATGTATTATAGTTAGGGGGTTAGGTATTGTAGTTAGGGGTTAATAGTATGTAGTTAGGGGTTAGTGGTATATAGTTAGGGGGTTAATAGTATGTAGTTAGGGGTGTATTTCAACTGTATTTATTGATGTAATGTGATGTGTATTTGTGCATGTTTTTTCTTTCAGGTGCGTAATTCTGTTTTTTATTTTTTGTGGGGGGATTGTGTAATGTTATTTTGTTATTTTTTGTAATGTTCTTTAATATTTTCAGTAACTTAGCTTTTTTATTTTCTGTAACTTAGCTTTTTGTTCTTTTTTGTAACTTAGGTTTTTTGTTTTTGAAAGGGGGTTAGGTAGGTAGTGTAGGTGTTAATAGGTTAAGGTAGGTGTTAGGTAGGTAGGGATTAATAGGTTAGGATAGAGGGGGGTTGGTTTAGATTTAGTGGTATATTGGGGGATTAGTGTAGTGTTTGTACTTAGTGTCATGAGGGTCCTAGAGGACACTCATGGCACTTATGGGGTAAATAATAGGGTTCTCATTGTCCTATGAGGGTCTTCATAGACCCTTATGGGACTGATTGGGTTAAATAGAGGCTTACGAGGTCTGTATATACACCCCCAAAGTGATGGGGTAAGATGGAGGCTTATGGGGGTCTGTATAGACCCCCATACGTGATGGGGTTAGATAGGCTTAGATGGGGTTAGATAGGCCTAGATGGGGTTAAATAGACCTAGGTGGGGTTAGATAGGCTGGATGGGGTTACGTAAGCTTAGATGGGGTTAAATAAGGCTAGGTGGGGTTAAATAGGCACAGGGTTAAATGATTACAGTTTCTAGTTGATAGTGTTTAATTAGGGTTAATGGGGTATGGTTAGGGTTAATAGTGTACTGCTTAGACTTTGTGTCATGAGGGTCCTGGAGGACCCTCATGGCACTTGTAGGGTTAGCCTAGGGTTTAATAGTGTCCTTTATATAGACCCCTAGTGGACTGAGGGGTTCATTTTAGTCTCATGGGTGTCTATATTGACCCCATAAGTGATGGGGTTACATAGAGCATGTCACCTGACCTAAACGCTATTGAGCATCTGTGGGGCATCCTCAAACGGAAAGGTGGGGGAGTGCAAGGTCTCTAACATCCACCAGCTCTGTGATGTCATCATGGAGGAGTGGAAGAGGACTCCAGTGGCAACCTGTGAAGCTCTGGTGAACTCCATGCCCATGAGGGTTAAGGCAGGGCTGGAAAATAATAGTGGCCACACAAAATACTGACACTTTGGGCCCAATTTGTACATTTCCACTTAGAGGTGTACTCACCTTTTTTGTCAACAGTTTAGACATTATTGGCTGTGTGTTAAGTTATTTTGAGGGGACAGCACATTTACAGTGTTATACAGGCTGCACACTTACTACTTTACATTGTAGCAGAGTGATATATAATAAAATATATAATAAAATATTTACAAAAATGTGAGGGGTGTACTCACTGTTGTGAGATACTATATATACTGTGTGTTTGTATATATATATATATATATATATATATATATATATATATATATATTCAACATATTTTAGACATCCAAATGTGCACACAAATGTACTACTTTTTTTACTATCTGTATCTATCTATCTGTAAACCAGATGGTAATGCACTTGTAAGCAGTCATGATCAGGTGTAATTATATTTAATCCCAAATAACTTAAGTGTTTAACTTTGTGACTGAATTCTACATTCATGACTTTGAACACATAGGACTAAATTGCTGTCTTTTCAATTTAAACTGTTTAAATAGTTTTAATCCTCCAGAATCATGTTTAGATCAGTTTATGTGTAATAAGCCACTCTAGTAATCTAAGTGCCACACTCCTAAATCACACCCTACATTTTACCTCTTTCACACTTTATCCACCCAAATTGCCTTATTTTTAGCACATATAATCACTGTGTTTTTTTCATCAAATGAGTTTCTTACTCAAGACCCATAAATGGATAACATAAGTGGTATGAGGTTGCAGATGGTAGCACCACATTTTGAAGGTAGCAATTGAACATGTAACATGTTCTTTCCTTGAAATGTTCAAATTCCATGGCCTCATAAAATTGGATAGATCACGTAATGACTTGTTGATTTAAGTTGATTGATGTGTCCTGTTAGCTTAGCTCTGGTGTATAAAAGGTGCATCCTCAAACCAAACAGACACGTCTAGGAATCTCTCTTCTTCGTTTTAACTCAGAAGCAGATCTTGAAGAACCAAAGACCAGTCATGTCTGGAGTCAAAGGAGGACACAGCCACCAGAAGACTCACTGCCAGGATCCCTGTAAAGATCCATGCCAAAAGCAAAGTATATGCCAAGATCCTTGTGAAGAAAGTCACGGCCATGACCGTAAGTAACGTCTGTAACTTAATATGAATTGTTAGAATAATTCTTCATTTCACTCACTACCCAAGGAGACCATGTCATATTTCCCTAACACATACTAAAATACATTACTGATAAATGCAGATCCATGGTAAAGTGCTAAAGATAATAATATTAGGAATGTTATATTGTTTGGACTAATACCATGGTTCCCACATTTCTTTTCTTCAATGAACCACTTAAAAGTTGACCACAGTCTTGGACCACTAGAATATATTGTTAAAGTCATAAGCAAAGGAGCTTGGGGCAACAGATTTAATAGATAACTTTAAAAAAGAGGTTGGCTATATGATTAAATAATGAGGGCACACATATTAATGACAATTACTATACAATAGATCAGGTGTCTATCCAAGGAATAATTATAGAATTATAGGGTATTGATTCAGGGAATAATTCTAAAATATGTATGGTACTAGTCCAAGGAATAATAATTGATTAATGTACTAATTACAGCATAGGCAGGGTGTTGATCCAAGGAATAATTCCTGAATAGGCAGGGCATTGATCCAATGAATAATTACTGGTTAGGTAGGGTATTGATCCAAGGAATAATTGCTGGTTAGGTAAGGTGTTGATCCTCAAAATGGGTGTTGATCCAGGTAGGGTAGTAATCCAAGGAATAATTATAGAATATGTAGGGTATTGATCCAAGGGATAATTACAGAATGGGTAGGGTATTGATTCAGGGATTACACACCTGGTAGGGTATTGATTAATTTCATAATTACAGAATAGGAAGGGTATTGATCCAATTAATCACCTGATAATTTTGGGAGTCAGAAAATAATTAGACAACTTGCAATATTTCATTAGGTTTTTGCTAAAATGGTTGGTCTTTGGGGAAATAAGTCTTAACCTCAGAAACTATGTATGTTACACAACTACTACATAGACAATGACTATTCTGAGCAGAGTTACAAAGTTGTAAAGAATTAAATGTTTCCACTAATGAACAATTCTGGGCAAGAACATGCAAACGACATGACATGAACATGCAAATGAGAACCTTCTCACAGATAGATGTTTTGAACAAGTCGATCTCACCATTATATCATTATATATTATTTTGTATTCTTTTTTTTCAGCATGTAAACCTGTGCAGCACAGCCATGAGCAAAGTCATGACCATGGCCACCATCAACAAAAAGGTACGAATACAATAGAAATAGGTTTAACTTAAAGGCTAAAACTAGAGATCAATTATTTGAAATTGGATATTTTTGTGTCTAAATAATAAACATTGTTTTTCGATTTAAGTATCATGAGACTTCAACAGATCTGAAATTCCACAAATGTTAATCGGAATAAAATTAAACATCTGCCATTGGGCTGCATTCACTAACTGGTTTTCGACTGAAGCAAGACTTGATAGTTGTTAATTATAGTTCTTAATATCTGTTGTCTTTCCTGGTAGATCACTGCAATCCCTGCCACCCTGACCCTTGCCAAGATAAGCACCACTGATGCCAGAAAAACAGAAGATCTCACATCACGTACATTACATCCACAAAATTAGGTGTTTGCTGATTTTAATTAATTATACTTCTTATCTTAAATTCTGATACTGGCAACTGTTTAATGACACATAATAAAGTTATATTACAACATATTTTCTGCATGTTTTGTTGCTTTCTTCAACAATTAGCACTGACCAAGAGACAGATTCCTAAATATTGATAATGATCATCAGAGTCAATACCATAGTTATCCTCAGATCGAAATAAGGCTCATATTTGACCTTTGTGAATCTTACACAATATTCAAACCATTTTTTATTCTAAGTTGAAACCTCTTTTCCAACAGTATCGTGAATATTTTTATTTTTATTTTGGTGTTTCAGTCTCAAACAGTAGAGGGACCAAAAAGTACAAGTAGGTGCTCAAGCAAAAAGTGGTAAAATGCTGCCAAGTGGCAAGACACTTATGTCACGACCTGCTTCTTCAATGGGGCTTGACAAGAACCTACCACAGCAGAACCATGTAGTTCTTACTACCTCTGGTACAGAAGATGGCTTCTGGATATCAGGAGCACCATATAATTCTTTAGAATTAGGATTGATGCACAGAATGACACTTACACCTTGTCGATGTAAGTATAGATACCACTATATACCTTTATCAATTGGCACATTTTATACAAGTTTCTGGCACACAGGCTGGCCAATCAGTAAGCCACATCCCTAAATAATAGCCTGCCCTTTGTTTTCTGGGAACCCCTGTACATCTGATGAAATCAGATCTTTAATCTCATTCAGGTGATTATATTAACTTTAAACAATTGTTCTAACCACTCAGACTATCTGCTCAAGGCACCTGTGAGGCCGGGGAAGTCTTCTCCAGATAACAACACTGTACATAATAGGCTACTCCTGCTTACTGGAAAACCCTGTTAAAGGATTATCTATTAGAATATGGTCTTGGGTGTTGGCTGATGCAATAGCCTGCAGAATAGCTATAAATTAAGCAGGGCATAAACCAAGATACATCCAGTATAACAGTGTAATCCTATTTTAACCATAAGCACTAAGAAATACATAACTTTAACCATAAACATGATAACTTATTCCCAGTCCAGACCCAAGCCATAGTCCAAAACAGTTCAGTCAGGCCCTGGGCATGACAACTTATCTGCCTACATCGCAGTAAATCAGAGTCCCAAGACAGTGCTGGACAAAGTCATCTTCTTAATCTTCATATATGGATGTTGGATCCAAAAGCTTCAATCCTCTAAAAGGATATAAATAAATGTAAAATACAGAATGGAGGGAGGTGCAAAAGGACCAACTAGGGTTGTATGAAAACAATATGTACTTGCAAAACAGTGGTAAAACCATGGTATCAGCAAAACAACATAACAGGCTCCTACGCATTTCGCCTAGACAGGACTTCTTCAGGAATATTCTAGGTCATACAGGAAGACCTGTCTGGACCAAATGTTTAGGAGCCTGTTATGTTGTTTTGCTGATGCCATGGTTTTACCACTGTTTTGTAAGTAAAGTATATATGTTTCTTAGGTGTATAATAAATAATGTTTTCATAATAAACTAGTAGTGGGAGGAACTAATTTCTCCATAGAGCTCCATAACTCAGCTGGTGCAGTGCTCTGAAACACCTTATTAGATATACGACCATATTAAATTCCAGCCTCGTTAAGTCCAACGTGTAGCATGTTTTACGTCGTTATTAAATCAGAAAGGGCTGCGAGTTACGAGCAAGAGCGGCTATTTTGTAAACCAGTTATCGGCCATAAGGGTTACGTGCTCGAACGCAAACAATTAAGCAATCACGTAGTTATGGGGTTCAAATGGAGCCAATGGAAAAAGAGACTTTTAGTTTTACGTCACTAAAAAAGGGGAGGGTAGATTTCGACCTCCTACGGGCTTCAGTTACAGTTTGCGATCGGACCCACAGGCCAAATATAATGCAATTTTAATAAAGCAGTAAATATGATATTCTATCACATGCGAGTTACAGTATATGTCGTAACACATTGATTGCCGGGATCGATATAACACAAAATATAAACATGAAATAAAGTATTTTTCAATGCCGATTTGCGGGCTTGTGAATGTTGCGCTATTAATTCTAAGATTTAACATCACTTTCCCTTATGATAAATGCGCAGTAGTGTTTTCTTAGTTGCATTACAAGTGATATGTTTACCCCCCCTTCCGGGTGCTCTCGAGCAAATGTTGGTCCTTGGGCTCCATTTGCGTGTTACGTACTTGCTCGCCAGTGACCATCTTGACATTTAATAGCTGATTTGAACAAGTAGTGGTAACAGGCTCATGAGACCAAATGATTTATGTGCGTGAAGTTCAAGGTTGCTCCACACGTAGCTTATTCTCCGTCGCCCTGCGTGTTAACACGCAAAGTCCGCTGCGAGCAACATTACAGGGCTAATTTAATACCCGTAACACGTAAAATCAGAGGTACGGGCTACTTTTTAACACGTAGCCCCAATTTAATGAGGCTGATAGTCAGAAGACGTCCTGATTCTGTAGCAGGTTCTATAAGGAATATCACTGCTAAAACCTTTCTGTCCTCATCTTCATGCAGATATGTCCAGGGATGGATGAAACAAAAAGTGAGTGACGCCAATCAGAAAAGACAACATGAAAGTTTTAGTTGAATCTTAAAAGGGATAAAATTATGTAAAAATTGTGAATATTCTGGAGATAAGTTAAACCCCTTCCTCAAGACATCTTAACAGCCCAATCTTTTTATTTCTTCCTGCTGTGATAGGAGAATTAAAATTAATGTTTGATATATACAGTAGATGGTTACATTATTATGGCTGTTTTTAATTTTAAAATGTCTGTCTTTTCCTTAAAGCCTTAAGAGTTTATAGCGTTGTTATGTGTGATTGGATGTGTGAGATGCATGTAAGGGACAGAATCTGGCTCTAGATCATCTCTTTCTCTCCACCCCCTATTAGGTGTCTAGAGGGCTGTCCTTGTAGGGTTTTCCTGCAAAAAAACAGCAGACAAGCAGACCTATAGAATATATTAGGACAGCCTTAAGGACACCCTTCTGAACCGATCTGTTGTCAATCCCTGGACACATGGGTGTAGGAGCACTACATTTTTTGCAATGTGTTAAAATATTTTTTTACTTGTACCTACCCCCTGTATAGTGCTAATGAGTATATGCTGGCGCATGACAAATAAAGGATAACAATAATAAAATAATTTTAAGGGGGATACAGCTCATTCTATACAAAAAATGCAAAACAGCCTCTCTACCCATACATACACATTGAAAAACGTTAGGGGGATATGCCCCTTTCGTCTCCCCCAGTTCTTACACCCATGCCTGGATACCACAGGTGGGGATAAACAGTAGATATGCTTCAGGGCTGTAATGCCAAACTTCTAACGTCAGTTTTAAATGATACATAGATTTTTTTTAAATATTATTTTTATTGATGATTAGTTTTTAAATAAAACCATTGAAACCCTAGTGTATGAACATAGAAGATTTCTCTTTTTTGTATTAGTACTGACACATTTTTATTAGAGGTCTCTCAATTACCGTACACCAATGGCCATCTAGTGGTCACAAGGTGAATCAACACAATCTGACGTATTCCAGGGCTATGGAAAAATATAAATAAAGGTGTGGCTTATTGCTCATGGTCTGTCTATCTATCTATCTATCTAGCTATCTATCTAGCTATCTATCTATCTCTATCTATCTGTCTGTCTGTCTAAATGTCTATCTGTCTGTCTGTCTATCTATCTATCTATCTATCTGTCTGACTGTCTGTATTTCTGTCTGTCTATCTATCTCTATCTATCTATCTATCTATCTTTCTATCTCTATCTATCTGTGTCTGTCTAAATGTCTATCTATCTATCTATCTATCTATCTATCTATCTATCTGTCTATCTATCTATCTATCTATCTATCTATCTATCTATCTATCTCTCCATCTCTCTATCTATCTATCTATCTATCTATCTATCTATCTATCTATCTATCTATCTATCTATCTATCTCTCCATCTCTCTATCTATCTATCTATCTATCTATCTATCTATCCGTCTGTCTGTCTTACTGTCTATCTATCTATCTGTCTGTCTATCTATCTATCTATCTATCTATCTATCTATCTATCTATCTATCCGTCTGTCTGTCTTTCTGTCTATCTATCTATCTATCTATCTATCTATCTATCTATCTATCTATCTATCTATCTATCTATCTATCTATCTATCTGTCTGTCTGACTGTCTGTCTGTCTATCTATCTGTCTATCTATCTATCTATCTAGCTATCTATCTAGCTATCTATCTATCTCTATCTATCTGTCTGTCTGTCTATCTATCTATCTATCTATCTGTCTGACTGTCTGTATTTCTGTCTGTCTATCTATCTCTATCTATCTATCTATCTATCTTTCTATCTCTATCTATCTGTGTCTGTCTAAATGTCTATCTATCTATCTATCTATCTATCTATCTATCTATCTATCTATCTATCTATCTATCTGTCTATCTATCTATCTATCTATCTATCTATCTATCTATCTATCTATCTATCTCTCCATCTCTCTATCTATCTATCTATCTATCTATCTATCTATCCGTCTGTCTGTCTTACTGTCTATCTATCTATCTGTCTGTCTATCTATCTATCTATCTATCTATCTATCTATCTATCTATCTATCCGTCTGTCTGTCTTTCTGTCTATCTATCTATCTATCTATCTATCTATCTATCTATCTATCTATCTATCTATCTGTCTGTCTGACTGTCTGTCTGTCTATCTATCTATCTATCTATCTATCTGTCTGACTGTCTATCTATCTATCTATCTATCTCTCTATATCTATCTATCTATCTATCTATCTGTCTGACTGTCTGTCTGTCTGTCTATCTATGTATCTATATATCTAATGCCTTCTATATAAAAATAGTAGGTACTTATAAGCAAGTTGTAGACATTATAAATGTTGTTTTAAACAGCAAATCGTTTAAAAATAACTGTAAAAGGCCATCTAAACATCATATGAGAGGAAAGTCTTATACCACATTTCACTGTGAAATACATTTAATTCTGTTTATTATTTGAATAAAGTTCATATACAGTTTATAAGTGCTTTATATCTATCTACCATCAGGACTGAAGCAGTGACTTCTGCAAGAGGCTCTGCTAATACCACTGGGCCTCATACCATCCACTCAGTCTCACACTCCAACTGCCATTTTCACTCTTCTTTTTACCTAGTCTCCTTTTCCTCTAGACGTAGATCCTCACATGCCACCACTCTTCTGTCTCTCAGCTCATGTAACATGCCCTCCCACCTATGATATATTTTAATCTATAGTGCAGGTTTAGTACTATCACATCCAGGGCTGCATCTACCTATTTGGAGCCCCTAGGTAGTGAAGTAGAGGAGCCCCTGCTAGTGAGTTTACACGGACCCATTTTTGCCTTTTCTGTACATGTAAGTTCCTTTCTCTGTTGTAACTGTCTTGTTCTAGGTGGTAACCCCTAGTAGCCAGTCTATGAACTGCAACATTTCATTTTTTTTTTAATGTCGGGAATATTTTTTTTTTAAAGTGGCACCCATCACAGGGAAGCGCCCCTGTGTGGCTGCCTAGTTGGCCTAATGGGTAATCCGGCCATGATCACATCCAGTTCCACAGCTGATACACCAACAACCTTAATCACTAATTAACCCTCTACACTGTTTTCAATTACTTGCCAAGTCCTTGTTTCTTCCTTTAATTAATTCTCTTTTTTTTTTTTTTAATAATCCCTTTAGATTGTAAGATTGCGAGTTTTCAATATTGCATGGTGTTTTGAAAAAGAGCACCACATATAGTACATAAGATTTTAAACTCAAAAACAGGGCCCCCTACTTTTTGGCATCCGTATAATATTGTATTTTCATTTTTTTCTTTCTACCTAATAACCTCTGTACAGTGCTACGGTATATGTTGACACTTAAAGGCATATCCAAGCTTCATGGATTAATAGATTTCTTTTTTTTTTTCATTCAATCTTTTTTTATTGAAGACATATTTGGGAAATAACAAGATATGAAACAACAGGCGTACAGATCTTTTTTCAAATACAGATATATTTATCAATCACTTTACAGTCCATTGAAGAGGAAACATGAAAACGTATAACAGATTAACTAATGCTAAGTTTTAAATCCCTTCTCTTTTTTGTCTTTCTTTATCAAACAAAGGATTCCTAACATGTCTATATATTTCTTGTTTTTTCATTTTACCTCTTTTTTTTTTACCATTTGTTGATATTTACCTATTAGTTATATTATTAACTTGACCGTAACAGTTAAAGGAAGAACCAATAAGGCGGAAAGAAAGGAATTAGGCAAAAAGCATCTTATCCTAGCAATGTGTGGCAAACAGCATTGCCAGGCTTACAATTTTACTCCCGTCATTTTTGATGGGCAAGTCACTAGTATATATATATATATATATATATATATATATATATATATATATATATACATAGATAAAGATATGTATTGTGTTTTTTTTTTTTCTCTTCATGAGGGGCCATATAATACATATGCATCACACATATTTTTCTATATGTCACCTTATGGAAACTCATACCATTCCTGTTCTTATTTAAAGTTTTGCTGACCTCTAGTGACAGTAGATGGAATTATATGTATGATATATTTATTATTGTTCATATATTGTATTCTAAAATAGTAGGATGTGTGCTTAAGTCCTATCTTATTGTTCACAGCTTCATTGTTGGTATATAATAATGAGTTAATAAGAGTTAACTCCTTGCTGTGGTTATTGATGTAATAATGAGTTCATGCTAAATGGCCTTGTAAAATTAATTTCATGAAATATTCACTGTAAGTTTGTAATCATAATGGTTGTCACACGCATTTTTAATCAGTTACTCTTCTCTATGTCAGGATCACAAGTTAATGGAATTTGCTTTTTGCTAAGAATAATGGTCTGTACATTTTGTATCTCATTGTGATCTTCAACTGTCTCTGCAAATAAAATGTGTATTGTGCAGTTCTGTATGAATCCCAAGTGATGTAATGAGTAGGTGGGTTTATGGTCTATATAACGCTGAGCTTGTGACGCAATAAACAAGACAACTTGAGTCTACCTTCTTGTCTTTAATCATTTGTCTCCCTATCAGAATGAAAGAGATTGCACGGGAGAGCAAGTGAAGATCCAATCCCCTGGGGAAAAACTCTTCTCCCTAGCAGAGTGATTTCCTACCCTAACATTTATAGATTGCTATTTTATCTGACCACTAGGGGGTGACAACATATTACATACTAGAGCCATTCACCTCAAATGACTTTTCATAACCTTCTTTCTCCCACTAAACTAAAAACCTTTCTAAGTTTGCACACCTTCCTACCTAACAAACTTTCACTTTCTTCATGATCCTTGCTGTCTCTTATCTTTTCTTCCCCAAGTTTCTGTCCCTTCCACTCCCTTAAGATTGTAAGTAGCGAGTTTCCAGTCTTGTAGGATGCTTTGGGAAAAAAGCACTTTCTACAATTTTCAAAGCTCAAAACAGGGCCCTTTATTTTCTGCAGTTGTTAATATTATATGTTTCCTTGTTCTCTTCCCCATACAGCAATACAGAATGTGTTGGCGCATTACAAATACATTTTATATATATATATTAACTTGATAATGAGAACAAAAATGTACCTAGAAAGTAAAATATAAAAAATACACAACCTTATTAAATTGCAATTCGGGCAAATTCTAAAGGGCTCTATATAAGCACACAGCATATTTATTTACAGAAGTTTTTAGTTGGTGAAGATGTTACTTTTGGATAGAAGTTCGCTAACTAAACACTTATGTAAAAAAATATGCTTTGTGCTTAAATAGAGCCTTTTAGAATTTGCCGAATTGTAATTTAATAAGGCTGACAGTCTTTAATTTATTTACTTTTATATGTATTTATTCTTTATATTTTACATATAACACATAGAGACATAGAGAACAGGTCTGCAAAACCTTTCCTGGAACGTGTATCCTCTCACACCAAAATAAGTTCTAATATGCATAATAATAAAGAGCAATCGTGTTTAACACCGCCATGGTGCGTTGTGCGCCGGCGCATGCAGCCATCACAGTTTGCAAATTGTGCATAGACAGATGCATGTGCAGTTGCGAAGTTGAGCTCACGCGATTGTCAGTTAAAACTTGCGCTTTTTATGAGAGAATGTAATTTTTAACCCATATAGAGAGATATAGAGGGCACACAGAGAGACAGAGGGTACGTAGAGAAACACAGAGAGTGAGAGACAGAAGGCACAGAGAGAGATAGAGGGTACAGAGAGAGAGAGAGGGCACCCAGAGAGAGAGAGAGAGAGAGAGACAGAGGGCACAGAGAGAGAGAGAGGGCACAGAGAGAGAGAGGGCACTGAGAAACAGAGGGAACAGAGAGAAAGAGGGAGTAGAGACTGAGAGGGAACACAGAGTGAAAGACTGAACAGGGAGAGAGAGAGGGCTCAAAGAGAGACAGAGGACACAGAGAGAGGGCAGATAGAGATAGAGGGCACAGGGAGAGAGAGAGGGCACAAAGAGAGAGAGAGACGGGGGCACAGAGAAAGAGCGACACAGGGCACAGAGAGAGAGAGGGCACAGAGAGAAAGAGGGAGTAGAGACAGAGAGGGTTCACAGAGGAAAAGACTGCACAGGGAGAGAGAGAGAAGGCACAAAGAGAGGCATAGGACACAGAGAAAGAAACAGAGGGCACATAGAGAGGGCATAGATATAGAGTGCATCCAGAAAGATAGAGAGAGAGACAGACGGCACAAAGAGAGACAGAGGAGACAGAGAGAGAGGCAGTAGACAGAGAGTGGGCAGAGAGAGACAGAGGGCACAGGGAGAGAGAGAGGGCACAAAGTGAGATAGAGGACACAGAGAAAGAAACAGAGGGCACATAGAGAGGGCAGAGATAGAAAGAGGGCACAGAGAGTCCATCCAGAAAGACAGAGAGAGAAACAGAGGGCACATAGAGAGGGCAGAGATAGGGCACAGAGAGTGCATCCAGAAAGACAGAGAGAGACAGAGGGCATTGAGAGAGAGACACAGTGCTATAAGGGGTGGCGCTAAGCGGGGTATACCCAGGGTATACCTGAAAGGGATGAAGCAAAGTTTGAACCCTGTGCCTACAGTTCTAAAACAGAGACTCTGTCCCACTGCACCACATCCCTGTATTGGGAAGTACAGAGATCAATAACACTAAAATAGAATTACTATGAGCATTACAGTCTGACCTTTATGTTGATTCTTTTGGGAGGGCTTCATGGGCTATAATTAATAATCATGACATTATCTAAGTGTGATGGCGTATACTGACCCATCAGTGGTGTAAAGAGGCAGTAAGTGCAGAGGGAGGGGTCAGTAAGGGTGAGGACCTGCCCATCATCTTACACCTTTTCTGGACACACCCTTTCCTTGAACTAATTAGGCCTGCACCTGCTTTAATCAGAGAGCTTTATAAGGCAGTTTGCTGAGGCTCAGACAGGCCAGTGTAGTCTCAGGCAGGGATGTTGGGCCTCTGTATTCTGTATAAACATGGACTAAATGTTATAAAGTGTTCTTTTTTGTTATATTGTATCACTGACAGGGAAAATCTGTCTGGGAAGAAATCTGCTATCGGAGATAACAAGCGTTACATTGTTACACTGTGGCCTCCATTGAGTTGAGCAATTGTTAGTTACTGGAGCCTGTAATGTAGCCCATAAATTAATTTGCTATTCAATTGGCATCTTTTAGCTACCCGCAAACAATCTGCGGGTTACAGGCTGAAAATCCCTGCGGTTGTCAAAATCGTAACTCCAGCCCATCTAAGCCTTTGACCTTTAACGCCAGTAAAAGGTTACAATTGCAAATCTCTATTCAATTGCTACAATTCCTCAAGCCCGCAAAGGTTTTCACACCCGTAAATAGCAAATGTAGAAGAAAATCCTACGAGTACCAGATAGGGATGATAGGGAAACAATCAAGGGAGGAGAGAGTTGTTTGTCATGGGGAAAACACAACAAATCCAATGATGCTTTGCTGCAGAGACTGAATGCCTCTGATTGGGTGCAACACATTATGCATTTTATGGTAGTTTAGCTTGGATTTTCAGTGGCGTTCCTTCTCACAATCAACTGCCGAAAAACTAAAGAAATTATGCAAACTCTAGGATACGTTTATTAAAGTTTATTTTAGGATTTTTTTCATGCAAAAATGTTTTCATACACTTCTGGTTCTCCTCCATCAGATGCTTCATAATCCATTGAACGTCTATATGCCTTTAAATAGCATTAGGGAACGCGTAGATAGATGTGAAAAATAAGAATACTGAGTTATATAGATCCAAATATATTTGGACGCGCTTAGCGTGAATGTGAGATAACAAAATACCATCTAATTCTGGTGCTTGTGACACTTGTGCGAATTTCTATTCCAACATGGTTAAAATTATTTTTTTGACCTGTTTTCTATTAAAAAAAAATATTTCTGTCTTTTACCAGCTGCCCTAAAAGATCATAATATTAAGCTAAGACTGTCTTTCAGGGAACATTTAAGGTAGTATTAGCATTCAGTATTATTAAATTCCTGAAGGTGGCGACGTATTTCTGTTAAGGTTTAGAATAATGAATGTATAGTCGTAGTATATGACCCGTGGATAGAAATATTTGTGCAAAGATAACTATTACTATTAATAGCAGAACAGGTGTGTGTGTTGAGGGGTTGATTACAATTGTTAATTAATAATAGTAAATTTACGTCATTGGTAAGCGATTAGTCATCTAAATAATATTTTACAAAATGCTTCTAAAGGAACAAGATTAAAGCAACTGGAAAAAAAAATTCAGCACCAAAGACATCTAGTTCCAGGCTGAATAGAATTTTGGTCAGCTGCATTATTACCGTAAGTGGCACCCTGACCTTTGCCCGCTGCAGAACAGCCCGCCATCATCAGGTCACCAAGAACTGCGCCCTGATGACGCTCTGCGCTCCAGCCTGCTTTCCATCTGCAACAGAGGCTTCTCATGCGCGAGCGCCCCCATATCATATTTACTGGACCTGCTTGGCAAGTTAAGGGTGGGACAGTGTGCCATATGGGCCATGCATTGTGTTCATGTGTCACTAGGAGCATGTTGCATTGCATGTTTATCACACATGCAAATAATGACAGTGACATTTAGTGATAAACATGCAATGCAACATGCTCCTAGTGACTCATACCAGTCCCCCATGGCACACTGTCAGCCCCTTACCTTGACCTTGGCAGCCTCCAGCAATATGAGATGGCGGTGCGTGCATCAGAAGCCTCTGTGGCAGATGGGATGTAGACTGGAGCGCAGAGAGTCATCAAAACGCAGTTCTGGGTGCCCTGGTGACAGCTCGCTGTTCTCCAGCGCGCAAGGGACGTGCCACCACCATAAGTGTACGGTCCCTTTAAGTAGTCCTACTCTAACTCTCCAATCAGAGGTGCATGAAAGTCTTATTGTGCAGTCACATACTCTTCATTGGCCAATTGTCATCATTATAGAAGTGAAGTGAATATTAGGTTGGAGAGTTAGTGTAATATCCCTGAATTTGTGTTAATAAAACAAACTGGGTCAATACAGTGAAGGGGTCTACTGTAAAGTGTCATGATAGGCCATGATAGGCCATGATAGGCCATGATAGGCCATGATACGCCATGATAGGCCATGATAGGACATGATACGCCATGATAGGCCATGATAGGCCGTGATAGGCCATGATAGGCCATGATAGGCATCAAAGTATTATGGACCTTCATGACAAATCTTTGTGCATCTATCCAAGGGTGTATGATTCAAGAAAAATCTAGGGGGGTAGAGTTTTAAAAAGTCGACGATCTAAGCAGTAACTGAATTAAATGAACAAGAGCAATATCACTACACAAGGAGCAATATATATATATATATATATATATATATATATATATATATATATATATATATATATAGACTATAGCACCTACCTAACCAACCTAGGGGTGTCTTATCCCTGGTATCTAGTAGTAATTTCTTACTCCCTCCCCAGCAGGTCCCAGTATATCCACCTCACCTTCTGTCCGTTTGACAGCAAAACAAATTATGACACAAAGTCTTGTGTGATCTTGGGAGGCCCAATTTTAAGATTAAAAGGAACTGGAGGTGAGATGGGAATGTACTGGGCACTGCTGGGTAATCTGGGGGATATCTGCCCCCCCAACCCATCTCATCCCGCCATCTATAACATTTACATAGGAAGAAATTGTAGAAAGCTAACATAAAATGTAATGTACTTTAGCCAGACTAAGGCCCATACTTGCAACAGATACAGAGCGATTCAATTGAACAAGCCCGCAACTACCTGACGGAAAGGGAAAACCATAAAGCATGCACGCGTAAGTAGCATTTAAAGGCGTGTTCATGATCAGTTAAGCACGGCCGTAACTACTGATTTAGAAACAGCCAATATTAAATGAGACCGTCATCATGACGTCAGTAAAACATGGAGGTTAAATGTCAATCAATTAGCGTTTAGAGGTCCCATATGCGATAAGTTGTAGTAATTGAATAGCGATTTGCGATTGTAACATTTACAGGCTTGAAAGATCAAAGGCTTAGCTGGGTCGGAGTTACGATTTTGACAACCGCAGGGATTTTCAGCCTGAAACCCGGGGAGCTAAAAGATGCCAATGGAATAGCAAATTAGTTTGCGGGCTCCATTACGGCTCCCAAAACTACAATTTTCTCAATTGAATAGGGGCCTTAAAGTGGTTAAAATTCTTTATAATCCAATGCAGATGAATGTGATTAATCTACAGTTAATGGTTCCAGGGCCAAATGTAAGGCTGCAAAGACCAGTGAAGGTTCAGGAGGAACGTACCATCTAATGTTGGCTGAAATGGAAAGTTTCCAACTGAAAAGTTAACATGATCATCAAATATTCAATGGACAAATACAGATAGTCAATAGATGATTGGAGTACATTAACACAATTAGCATGTTGAAGGGAGCATGGTAAAGAGGTTCATTAAAGGGACAGTTAATTCAGCACAACTTGGAACACACCACTGTACATTACTCCTAAAAACATGTTGAAATACTTTTTTGAATATTTTAAATCTGTGCCTTTTTCACAGAAAAAAATCATAAAGTGTCTGTTTACATGAGAATTAGGCAAGTTCCCCAGGCAGACTGAGAGCAAGAGCTCTGTGCAGAGAGCAGAGCATAAAGAGGGTTAACCCTTCCCAAATTCATCTGTGCAGGAAAATGGCTGCTGGAAACTTCTAAATATGTTAGATGTGAGTTAACTGATGGCTGATTGGCTGCTGGCATTCCTGAAAGCAGAGAGAAGCAATAACTCGGAGCTTGGAACGGCCGTTGTTGGCAGATGCCAATCATAAACAGTCAGGAGTGTGTTTGTAAACAGACCTAAGACTGCTTATTTTTAACTGTTATTATTGTAACTCATAATATTAAGCTAAGACTGTCTTACATTTTCAGGGAACATTTAAGGTAGTATTAGCAGACAATCTTATTAAATTTCTGAAGGTAGCGACATATGACTGTTAAGGTTTAGAATAATAAAAGTATAGTCGTAGTATATGACCTGTGGATAGAAATATTTGTATAAAAATAACTATTACTATTAATAGCAAATCAGGTGTGTGTGTTGAGTGTCTCATTACAATTGTTAATTAATAATAGTAATTTTATGTCATTCTTAAGCTTTTAGTCATCGCAGTAATATTTTACAAAATGCTTTTGAGGGCCAGAGTTAAAGCAACTGAAAATATTTTCAACACTAAGAGCCTCATTCAGTTCCGAAATTGTAAATTACGGGCGCCTGTAATAGAGCCCGTAAGCTAATTTGCATTTCAATTGGCGTCATTTTGCAAGCCGCAAATGATCTACGGGTTACTGGCTTGAAATCCTTGCGGTTGTTACAACTGGAACTTACACCCCATCTATGCCTTTGATCTTTCCCGCCCGCAACAGTTACGATCACTAAAATCGCAAATTGCTATTGAACTGCTACAATTCCGCAAGCCCGCAAATGTTTTCACACCCGTAAACGGAAAACTTAGAGGAAGAATATCCACTAGTACTAGAGGACCCGCAAGGAGGTTAAAGATATGTCCGTAGCACTGTAAATTCAAATAAAAAATCTATATTGCACTGTTAATGACGGGAAAAGCGAATGAATTACACAACATTAATTACGCAAATCGCCAATCAAACATCTATTTTTTATGTTTAATTTCGGGGTTATATATCGATCTCGGGTATCAATGAGTTAATACATATCAGGTCACCCACAAGGACTAGAACAGTATCAGCATTCACTTTTATTATTTTGTATTTTGCAGTTTTGCAAGTCCGATCGCATATCGGACCTCTAAACGCTAATTGATTGACTTGTATCCTCCATTTTACACTGCCGTAATGATGGCGGTCTCATTTTCTATTGGCTGTCTTGAAATGTGTAGTTACGGCCTTGCTTAATGATCATGTTCCCCTGAACTGCTACATACAAGTGCATGGTTTACGGTTTCGTCTTTCGGCCCGTAACTTGCAGGCTTGTTCAATTGGATAGCACTGTAATTGTAGCAGAGTTTGATTCCGCAGCACACCGGCAGACATAATGCCTGTATACCGTGAGGCTTCTAATTGAATGAGGCTCAAAGACATCTAGTTCCAGGCTGAATAGAAATTTGACCAGTTGCATTATTACCATAAGTGGTACTGTCCCTTTAAGTAGTCCGACTCTAACTCTCCAATCAGAGGCGCATGAAAGTCTTGTTGTGCAGTCACATACTCTTCATTGGCCAATTGTCATCACTATAGAAGTGAAGTGAATATTAGGTTGGAGAGTTAGTGTAATATCCCTGAATTTGTTGTAATAAAACAAACTGGGTCAATACAGTGAAGGGGTCTACTGTAAAGTGTCATGATAGGCCATAATAGGCCATAATAGGCCATGATACACCATGATAGGCCATGATAGGCCATAATAGGCCATGATACACCATGATAGGCCATGATAAGCGTCAAGGTATTATGGACCTTCATGACAAATCTTTGTGCATCTATCCAAGGGTGTATGAATCGAGAAAAATCTAGGGGGATAGAGTTTTAAAAAGACGAAGATCTAAGCAGTAACTGAATTAAAGTAAATGAACAAGAGCAATATCACTACACAATGAGCAATTTATATATACTAGCGACTTGCCCGTCAAAAATGACGGTAATAAAATTTGAAGCCTCGCAATGCTGTTTGCCACACAATGCGAGGCTCTCCCCCCTCTAACTTGCAGGGCTCATGATGAGCGCCTTCGGGGCTCATTGCGAGCCTCTCCCACCGTATATGGGGCGCCATTATGGGGCGCCGCTCATTGCAGGCCTCGTTCAACCCGCCACTTTCATGCTTCATAATGAGCAACTTCAGCGCTCATTGCGAGCCCCGCGATTAGCGTCTTCTGCGGCCTTCTGAGCTCACCTTGGGCCTGGCAATGAGCGCCTTTGGTGCTCATTGCCAGTCTTTTTCAAAGTCTTTTGGACCTCACAATGAGCAACTTTGGCAATCATTGCGCATGCGCAAGCCCGTATTTTTTAACATAGCGTTACCAACAAACTAGCAAGTACGACAACTATATATGTGATACAGTAGACTCTCAGTTATCCAGAACTCAAGCAACCAGAACAAAAATTGGTTACTGTACAAATGTAAATGTACAGGGCTCAGCAAATGCCGGGAGCCAGAATGTCATGCCACAAAATACTTACAGGCACCATATACATGTCATCCATCCACTGTACGTCTCTGCAATTCAGTTTTACCTGGAAGCAGACAGACATGAGTGACTGAGCCAGGGCAGTGTTGGGGTTACATTCCCCTGGGCATGAGTGACTGAGCGAGGGCAGTGTTGGGGTTGCATTCCCCAGGCATGAGTGACTGAGCTAGGGCAATGTTGGCGTTACATTCCTCGGGCATGAGTGACTGAGCCAGCGCAGTGTTGGGGTTACGTTCCTCGGGCATGAGTGACTGTGCCAGGGCAGTGTTGGGGTTACATTCCTCGGGCATGAATGACTGAGCCAGTGCAGTGTTGGCGTTACATTCCCCGGGCATGAGTGACTGAGCCAGGGCAGTGTTGGGGTTACATTCCCCGGACATGAGTGACTGAGCCAGTGCAGTGTTGGAGTTACATTCCGCGGGCATGAGTGACTGAGCCAGGGCAGTGTTGGGGTTACATTCCACGGGCATGAGTGACTGAGCCAGCGCAGTGTTGGCGTTACATTCCCCGGGCATAAGTGACTGAGCCTGGGCAGTGTTGGGGTTACATTCCTCAGGCATGAGTGACTGAGCCAGCGCAGTATTGGCGTTACATTCCTCGGGCATAAGTGACTGAGCCAGGGCAGTGTTGGGGTTACATTCCCCGGACATGAGTGACTGGGCCAGGGCAGAGTTGGCGTTACATTCCCCCTGCATGAGTGACTGAGCCAGCGCAGTGTTGGCGTTACATTCCCCGGGCATGAGTGACTGAGCCAGGGCAGTGTTGGGGTTACATTCCCCGGGCATGAGTGACTGAGTAAGGGCAGTGTTGGCGTTACATTCCCCGGGCATGAGTGACTGAGCTAGGGCAGTGTTGGGGTTACATTCCCCGGGCATGAGTGACTGAGCCAGGGCAGTGTTGGCTTTACATTCCCCGGGCATGAGTGACTGAGCCAGCGCAGTGTTGGCGTTACATTCCCCGGGCATGAGTGACTTAGCCAGCGCAGTGTTGGTGTTACATTACCCGGGCATGAATGACTGAGCCAGTGCAGTGTTGGCGTTACATTCCCCGGGCATGAGTGACTGAGCCAGGGCAGTGTTGGGGTTACATTCCCCGGACATGAGTGACTGAGCCAGTGCAGTGTTGGAGTTACATTCCGCGGGCATGAGTGACTGAGCCAGGGCAGTGTTGGGGTTACATTCCACGGGCATGAGTGACTGAGCCAGCGCAGTGTTGGCGTTACATTCCCCGGGCATAAGTGACTGAGCCTGGGCAGTGTTGGGGTTACATTCCTCAGGCATGAGTGACTGAGCCAGCGCAGTATTGGCGTTACATTCCTCGGGCATAAGTGACTGAGCCAGGGCAGTGTTGGGGTTACATTCCCCGGACATGAGTGACTGGGCCAGGGCAGAGTTGGCGTTACATTCCCCCTGCATGAGTGACTGAGCCAGCGCAGTGTTGGCGTTACATTTCCCGGGCATGAGTGACTGAGCCAGGGCAGTGTTGGGGTTACATTCCCCGGGCATGAGTGACTGAGTAAGGGCAGTGTTGGCGTTACATTCCCCGGGCATGAGTGACTGAGCTAGGGCAGTGTTGGGGTTACATTCCCCGGGCATGAGTGACTGAGCCAGTGCAGTGTTGGCATTACATTCCCCGGGTATGAGTGACTGAGCCAGCGCAGTGTTGGCGTTACATTCCCCGGGCATGAGTGACTTAGCCAGCGCAGTG
This sequence comes from Discoglossus pictus, assembly GCA_027410445.1. NCBI lineage: Eukaryota > Metazoa > Chordata > Amphibia > Anura > Alytidae > Discoglossus > Discoglossus pictus. Next base: position 13,589,682 of record CM050171.1, on the reverse strand, counting down.
TTGGTGTTACATTACCCGGGCATGAGTGACTGAGCCAGTGCAGTGTTGGCGTTACATTCCCCGGGCATGAGTGACTGAGCCAGTGCAGTGTTGGCTTTACATTCCCTGGGCATGAGTGACTGAGCCAGCGCAGTGTTGGCGTTACATTCCTCGGGCATAAGTGACTGAGCCAGTGCGGTGTTTGGGTTACATTCCCCGGGCATGAGTGACTGAGCCAGGGCAGTGTTGGCGTTACATTCCCCGGGCATGAGTGACTGAGCTAGGGCAGTGTTGGGGTTACGTTCCCCGGGTATGAGTGACTGAGCCAGCGCAGTGTTGGCGTTACAGTCCCGGGCATGAGTGACTGAGCCAGGGCAGTGTTGGGGTTACATCCACCGGACATGTGTGACTGGGCCAGGGCAGTGTTGGCGTTACATTCCCCGGGCATGAGTGACTGAGCTAGGACAGTGTTGGGGTTACATTCCCCTGGCATGATTGACTGAGTCAGGGCAGTGTTGGCGTTACATTCCCCGGGCATAAGTGACTGAGCTAGGGCAGTGTTGGGGTTACATTTCCCGGGCATGAGTGACTGAGCCAGCGCAGTGTTGGCGTTACATTCCCCGGGTATGAGTGACTGAGCCAGCGCAGTGTTGGCGTTACATTCCCCGGGCATGAGTGACTTAGCCAGCGCAGTGTTGGTGTTACATTACCCGGGCATGAGTGACTGAGCCAGTGCAGTGTTGGCGTTACATTCCCCGGGCATGAGTGACTGAGCCAGTGCAGTGTTGGCTTTACATTCCCTGGGCATGAGTGACTGAGACAGCGCAGTGTTGGCGTTACATTCCTCGGGCATGAGTGACTGAGCCAGGGCAGTGTTGGCGTTACATTCCCCGGGCATGAGTGACTGAGCTAGGGCAGTGTTGGGGTTACATTACCCGGGCATAAGTGACTGAGCCAGTGCGGTGTTTGGGTTACATTCCCCGGGCATGAGTGACTGAGCCAGGGCAGTGTTGGGGTTACATTCCCCGGGCATGAGTGACTGAGCCAGGGCAGTGTTGGCGTTACATTCCCCGGGCATGAGTGACTGAGCTAGGGCAGTGTTGGGGTTACGTTCCCTGGGTATGAGTGACTGAGCCAGCGCAGTGTTGGCGTTACATTCCCGGGCATGAGTGACTGAGCCAGGGCAGTGTTGGGGTTACATCCCCCGGACATGTGTGACTGGGCCAGGGCAGTGTTGGCGTTACATTCCCCGGGCATGAGTGACTGAGCTAGGGCAGTGTTGGGGTTACATTCCCCTGGCATGATTGACTGAGCCAGGGCAGTGTTGGCGTTACATTCCCCGGGCATGAGTGACTGAGCCAGTGCAGTGTTGGCGTTACATTCCCCGGGCATGGGTGGCTAAGCCGGGGCAGTGTTGGTGTTACATTCCCCGGGCAAGTGTTGGGGTTACATTCCCCGGTTATGAGTGACTGAGCCAGTGCAGTGTTGGGGTTACATTCCCCGGGCATGAGTGACTGAGTCAGGGCAGTGTTGGCGTTACATTCCCCGGGCAGGAGTGACTGAGCCAGGGCAGTGTTGGCGTTACATTCCCTTGGATCAGCACCTCACCCTCCTGCCCAACGTACCTGTGTGTAAGTGAGGAGTGAAAGCTGCTGCTGCTTGAACAGCCCTAACTGACTGAAATATACATAGCAGAGCATCCTATGTGTAGCTTATCTTGGCCTCTTTTAATGGTGACTCTTAAGCAACCAGAAACTACATTTATCCGGCATCTACCAATCCCTGTGGGTGCCGTATAACTTAGAGTCTACTGTATATACGTACAGAATCTCACAAAAGTGAGTACACCCCTCACATTTATGTAAATATTTTAATATATTGTTTTGTGTGACAATACTGAAGAAATGACCCTCTGCTATACTGTAAAGTAGTAAGTGTACGGCCTGTATAACAGGGTAAATTTGCTGTCCCCTCAAAATAACTCAACACACAGCCATTAATGTCTAAACTGTTGGCAACAAAAGTACCGTATATACTCGAGTATAAGCCAACCCGAGTATAAGCCGAGGCACCTATTTTACCACAAAATACTGGGAAAAATGAGTGACTCGAGTATAAGCCAAGGGTGGGAAATGTGCTGCCCCCTGTTTCCCTCTTGTGCCCTCTGTGTCTTCTCCCCTCTCCCTTCCCTCTGTCTCTTCCAACCTCTCCCTTTCCTGTGTCTCTTCCCCCTCCCTTATCACCCTCCTCAACCCCACTCCACAACCTCCCTCCTCATCCTTAACCTCCCTCCTCATCCTCCCTCCTCATCCACAACCTCCCTCCTCATCCTCAACTTCCCTCCTCATCCTCAGCCTCCCTCCTCATCCTCAACCCCCTCCTCAACCTCCCTCCTCATCCTCAACCTCCCTCCTCATCCTCAACCCCCTCCTCATCCTCAACCCCCTCCTCAACCTCCCTCCTCATCCTCAACCTCCCTCCTCATCCTCAACCCCCTCCTCATCCTCAACCCCCTCCTCAACCTCCCTCCTCATCCTCAACCTCCCTCCTCATCCTCAACCTCCCTCCTCATCCTCCCTCCTCAACCCCCTCCTCAACCTCCATCCTCAACCCCCCCACCATTACCCCTTCCCCCTCTCCTCCTCCCTTTCCCCTTATCCTCCTCCTCATCCCTTTCCCCCTCTTCCTCCTCCCCCTCCTGGTCCCCTCTCATCCTCCTCCTGTTCTCCCTCACTCTCCTGTTCCCCCCTCACCCTCCTCCTTTTCCCCTCACCCTCCTCCTTTCCCCTTCACCCCCCTCCTGTTCCCCCTCATCCTCCTCCTTTCCCCCTCATCCTCCTGTCCCCCCTCATCCTCCTGTTCCCCCCTCATCCTCCTGTTCCCCATCATCCTCCTGTTTCCCCTCATCCTCCTCCTCCTCCTGTTCCCCCTCACTCTCCTGTTCCACCCTCACCCTCCTCCTTTTCCTCTCACCCTCCTCCTTTCCCCTTCACCCTCCTCCTTTCCCCTTCACCCTCCTCCTGTTCCCCCTCATCCTCCTCCTTTCCTCCCTCATCCTCCTGTTCCCCCCTCATCACCCTGTTCCCCCCTCATCCCCCTGTTCCCCCCTGATCCTCCTGTTCCCCATCATCCTCCTGTTCCCCCCTCATCCTCCTGTCCCCCCCCCTTCCCATCTTCCTCCTTCCCATCCTCCTTCATCCTCCTCCTTCCCATCCTCCTCCTTCCCATCCAGCGTGTCTTATGCCATTCACCGGTATATGCTAACGACGTGACGCTGTGACGTCATGTCATTAGCATATACCGGTAAATAGCATAAGACACGCTGCGGGGGAAGTATTAGCAGCAGGAGCTGATGCTAGAAAGAATCAAGAGGGGAGAAAGGGATGTAATTGCATAGGGGGGATGGAGGAGGATGGGAAGGAGGAGGGGAGGGATGGGAAGGAGGAGGATGAAGGAGGATGGGAAGGAGGAGGATGGGAAGGAGGAGGATGTTCTCCGGTGTAGTGAGGGTGGAGATCACCGGAACCGGTATATGCTAGTGAACATCCTCCTCCTTCCCATCCTCCTCCTTCCCATCCTCCTCCTTAAAGATATGTCCGTAGCACTGTAAATTCAAATAAAAAATCTATATTGCACTGTTAATGACGGGAAAAGCGAATGAATTACACAACATTAATTACGCAAATCGCCAATCAAACATCTATTTTTTATGTTTAATTTCGGGGTTATATATCGATCTCGGGTATCAATGAGTTAATACATATCAGGTCACCCACAAGGACTAGAACAGTATCAGCATTCACTTTTATTATTTTGTATTTTGCAGTTTTGCAAGTCCGATCGCATATCGGACCTCTAAACGCTAATTGATTGACTTGTATCCTCCATTTTACACTGCCGTAATGATGGCGGTCTCATTTTCTATTGGCTGTCTTGAAATGTGTAGTTACGGCCTTGCTTAATGATCATGTTCCCCTGAACTGCTACATACAAGTGCATGGTTTACGGTTTCGTCTTTCGGCCCGTAACTTGCAGGCTTGTTCAATTGGATAGCACTGTAATTGTAGCAGAGTTTGATTCCGCAGCACACCGGCAGACATAATGCCTGTATACCGTGAGGCTTCTAATTGAATGAGGCTCAAAGACATCTAGTTCCAGGCTGAATAGAAATTTGACCAGTTGCATTATTACCATAAGTGGTACTGTCCCTTTAAGTAGTCCGACTCTAACTCTCCAATCAGAGGCGCATGAAAGTCTTGTTGTGCAGTCACATACTCTTCATTGGCCAATTGTCATCACTATAGAAGTGAAGTGAATATTAGGTTGGAGAGTTAGTGTAATATCCCTGAATTTGTTGTAATAAAACAAACTGGGTCAATACAGTGAAGGGGTCTACTGTAAAGTGTCATGATAGGCCATAATAGGCCATAATAGGCCATGATACACCATGATAGGCCATGATAGGCCATAATAGGCCATGATACACCATGATAGGCCATGATAAGCGTCAAGGTATTATGGACCTTCATGACAAATCTTTGTGCATCTATCCAAGGGTGTATGAATCGAGAAAAATCTAGGGGGATAGAGTTTTAAAAAGACGAAGATCTAAGCAGTAACTGAATTAAAGTAAATGAACAAGAGCAATATCACTACACAATGAGCAATTTATATATACTAGCGACTTGCCCGTCAAAAATGACGGTAATAAAATTTGAAGCCTCGCAATGCTGTTTGCCACACAATGCGAGGCTCTCCCCCCTCTAACTTGCAGGGCTCATGATGAGCGCCTTCGGGGCTCATTGCGAGCCTCTCCCACCGTATATGGGGCGCCATTATGGGGCGCCGCTCATTGCAGGCCTCGTTCAACCCGCCACTTTCATGCTTCATAATGAGCAACTTCAGCGCTCATTGCGAGCCCCGCGATTAGCGTCTTCTGCGGCCTTCTGAGCTCACCTTGGGCCTGGCAATGAGCGCCTTTGGTGCTCATTGCCAGTCTTTTTCAAAGTCTTTTGGACCTCACAATGAGCAACTTTGGCAATCATTGCGCATGCGCAAGCCCGTATTTTTTAACATAGCGTTACCAACAAACTAGCAAGTACGACAACTATATATGTGATACAGTAGACTCTCAGTTATCCAGAACTCAAGCAACCAGAACAAAAATTGGTTACTGTACAAATGTAAATGTACAGGGCTCAGCAAATGCCGGGAGCCAGAATGTCATGCCACAAAATACTTACAGGCACCATATACATGTCATCCATCCACTGTACGTCTCTGCAATTCAGTTTTACCTGGAAGCAGACAGACATGAGTGACTGAGCCAGGGCAGTGTTGGGGTTACATTCCCCTGGGCATGAGTGACTGAGCGAGGGCAGTGTTGGGGTTGCATTCCCCAGGCATGAGTGACTGAGCTAGGGCAATGTTGGCGTTACATTCCTCGGGCATGAGTGACTGAGCCAGCGCAGTGTTGGGGTTACGTTCCTCGGGCATGAGTGACTGTGCCAGGGCAGTGTTGGGGTTACATTCCTCGGGCATGAATGACTGAGCCAGTGCAGTGTTGGCGTTACATTCCCCGGGCATGAGTGACTGAGCCAGGGCAGTGTTGGGGTTACATTCCCCGGACATGAGTGACTGAGCCAGTGCAGTGTTGGAGTTACATTCCGCGGGCATGAGTGACTGAGCCAGGGCAGTGTTGGGGTTACATTCCACGGGCATGAGTGACTGAGCCAGCGCAGTGTTGGCGTTACATTCCCCGGGCATAAGTGACTGAGCCTGGGCAGTGTTGGGGTTACATTCCTCAGGCATGAGTGACTGAGCCAGCGCAGTATTGGCGTTACATTCCTCGGGCATAAGTGACTGAGCCAGGGCAGTGTTGGGGTTACATTCCCCGGGCATGAGTGACTGAGCCAGCGCAGTGTTGGCGTTACATTCCCCCTGCATGAGTGACTGAGCCAGCGCAGTGTTGGCGTTACATTTCCCGGGCATGAGTGACTGAGCCAGGGCAGTGTTGGGGTTACATTCCCCGGGCATGAGTGACTGAGTAAGGGCAGTGTTGGCGTTACATTCCCCGGGCATGAGTGACTGAGCTAGGGCAGTGTTGGGGTTACATTCCCCGGGCATGAGTGACTGAGCCAGTGCAGTGTTGGCATTACATTCCCCGGGTATGAGTGACTGAGCCAGCGCAGTGTTGGCGTTACATTCCCCGGGCATGAGTGACTTAGCCAGCGCAGTGTTGGTGTTACATTACCCGGGCATGAATGACTGAGCCAGTGCAGTGTTGGCGTTACATTCCCCGGGCATGAGTGACTGAGCCAGGGCAGTGTTGGGGTTACATTCCCCGGGCATGAGTGACTGAGCCAGTGCAGTGTTGGAGTTACATTCCGCGGGCATGAGTGACTGAGCCAGGGCAGTGTTGGGGTTACATTCCACGGGCATGAGTGACTGAGCCAGCGCAGTGTTGGCGTTACATTCCCCGGGCATAAGTGACTGAGCCTGGGCAGTGTTGGGGTTACATTCCTCAGGCATGAGTGACTGAGCCAGCGCAGTATTGGCGTTACATTCCTCGGGCATAAGTGACTGAGCCAGGGCAGTGTTGGGGTTACATTCCCCGGACATGAGTGACTGGGCCAGGGCAGAGTTGGCGTTACATTCCCCCTGCATGAGTGACTGAGCCAGGGCAGTGTTGGCGTTACATTCCCCGGGCATGAGTGACTGAGTCAGGGCAGTGTTGGGGTTACATAACCCGGGCATGAGTGACTGAGTAAGGGCAGTGTTGGCGTTACATTCACCGGGCATGAGTGACTGAGCTAGTGAAGTGTTGGCGTTACATTCCCCGGGCATGAGTGACTGAGCCAGTGCAGTGTTGGCATTACATTCCCCGGGTATGAGTGACTGAGCCAGCGCAGTGTTGGCGTTACATTCCCCGGGCATGAGTGACTTAGCCAGCGCAGTGTTGGTGTTACATTACCCGGGCATGAATGACTGAGCCAGTGCAGTGTTGGCGTTACATTCCCCGGGCATGAGTGACTGAGCCAGTGCAGTGTTGGCTTTACATTCCCTGGGCATGAGTGACTGAGCCAGCGCAGTGTTGGCGTTACATTCCTCGGGCATAAGTGACTGAGCCAGTGCGGTGTTTGGGTTACATTCCCCGGGCATGAGTGACTGAGCCAGGGCAGTGTTGGCGTTACATTCCCCGGGCATGAGTGACTGAGCTAGGGCAGTGTTGGGGTTACGTTCCCCGGGTATGAGTGACTGAGCCAGCGCAGTGTTGGCGTTACAGTCCCGGGCATGAGTGACTGAGCCAGGGCAGTGTTGGGGTTACATCCACCGGACATGTGTGACTGGGCCAGGGCAGTGTTGGCGTTACATTCCCCGGGCATGAGTGACTGAGCTAGGACAGTGTTGGGGTTACATTCCCCTGGCATGATTGACTGAGTCAGGGCAGTGTTGGCGTTACATTCCCCGGGCATAAGTGACTGAGCTAGGGCAGTGTTGGGGTTACATTTCCCGGGCATGAGTGACTGAGCCAGCGCAGTGTTGGCGTTACATTCCCCGGGTATGAGTGACTGAGCCAGCGCAGTGTTGGCGTTACATTCCCCGGGCATGAGTGACTTAGCCAGTGCAGTGTTGGTGTTACATTACCCGGGCATGAGTGACTGAGCCAGTGCAGTGTTGGCGTTACATTCCCCGGGCATGAGTGACTGAGCCAGTGCAGTGTTGGCTTTACATTCCCTGGGCATGAGTGACTGAGACAGCGCAGTGTTGGCGTTACATTCCTCGGGCATGAGTGACTGAGCCAGGGCAGTGTTGGCGTTACATTCCCCGGGCATGAGTGACTGAGCTAGGGCAGTGTTGGGGTTACATTACCCGGGCATAAGTGACTGAGCCAGTGCGGTGTTTGGGTTACATTCCCCGGGCATGAGTGACTGAGCCAGGGCAGTGTTGGGGTTACATTCCCCGGGCATGAGTGACTGAGCCAGGGCAGTGTTGGCGTTACATTCCCCGGGCATGAGTGACTGAGCTAGGGCAGTGTTGGGGTTACGTTCCCCGGGTATGAGTGACTGAGCCAGCGCAGTGTTGGCGTTACATTCCCGGGCATGAGTGACTGAGCCAGGGCAGTGTTGGGGTTACATCCCCCGGACATGTGTGACTGGGCCAGGGCAGTGTTGGCGTTACATTCCCCGGGCATGAGTGACTGAGCTAGGGCAGTGTTGGGGTTACATTCCCCTGGCATGATTGACTGAGCCAGGGCAGTGTTGGCGTTACATTCCCCGGGCATGAGTGACTGAGCCAGCGCAGTGTTGGCGTTACATTCCCCGGGCATTGGTGACTGAGCCAGGGCAGTGTTGGTGTTACATTCCCCGGGCATGAGTGACTGAGCCAGGGCAGTGTTGGGGTTACATTCCCCGGGCATGAGTGACTGAGCCAGTGCAGTGTTGGGGTTACATTCCCCGGGCATGAGTGACTGAGTCAGGGCAGTGTTGAGTTTACATTCCCCGGGCAGGAGTGACTGAGCCAGGGCAGTGTTGGCGTTACATTCCCTTGGATCAGCACCTCACCCTCCTGCCCAACGTACCTGTGTGTAAGTGAGGAGTGAAAGCTGCTGCTGCTTGAACAGCCCTAACTGACTGAAATATACATAGCAGAGCATCCTATGTGTAGCTTATCTTGGCCTCTTTTAATGGTGACTCTTAAGCAACCAGAAACTACATTTATCCGGCATCTACCAATCCCTGTGGGTGCCGTATAACTTAGAGTCTACTGTATATACGTACAGAATCTCACAAAAGTGAGTACACCCCTCACATTTATGTAAATATTTTAATATATTGTTTTGTGTGACAATACTGAAGAAATGACCCTCTGCTATACTGTAAAGTAGTAAGTGTACGGCCTGTATAACAGGGTAAATTTGCTGTCCCCTCAAAATAACTCAACACACAGCCATTAATGTCTAAACTGTTGGCAACAAAAGTACCGTATATACTCGAGTATAAGCCAACCCGAGTATAAGCCGAGGCACCTATTTTACCACAAAATACTGGGAAAAATGAGTGACTCGAGTATAAGCCAAGGGTGGGAAATGTGCTGCCCCCTGTTTCCCTCTTGTGCCCTCTGTGTCTTCTCCCCTCTCCCTTCCCTCTGTCTCTTCCAACCTCTCCCTTTCCTGTGTCTCTTCCCCCTCCCTTATCACCCTCCTCAACCCCACTCCACAACCTCCCTCCTCATCCTTAACCTCCCTCCTCATCCTCCCTCCTCATCCACAACCTCCCTCCTCATCCTCAACTTCCCTCCTCATCCTCAGCCTCCCTCCTCATCCTCAACCCCCTCCTCAACCTCCCTCCTCATCCTCAACCTCCCTCCTCATCCTCAACCCCCTCCTCATCCTCAACCCCCTCCTCAACCTCCCTCCTCATCCTCAACCTCCCTCCTCATCCTCAACCCCCTCCTCATCCTCAACCCCCTCCTCAACCTCCCTCCTCATCCTCAACCTCCCTCCTCATCCTCAACCTCCCTCCTCATCCTCCCTCCTCAACCCCCTCCTCAACCTCCATCCTCAACCCCCCCACCATTACCCCTTCCCCCTCTCCTCCTCCCTTTCCCCTTATCCTCCTCCTCATCCCTTTCCCCCTCTTCCTCCTCCCCCTCCTGGTCCCCTCTCATCCTCCTCCTGTTCTCCCTCACTCTCCTGTTCCCCCCTCACCCTCCTCCTTTTCCCCTCACCCTCCTCCTTTCCCCTTCACCCCCCTCCTGTTCCCCCTCATCCTCCTCCTTTCCCCCTCATCCTCCTGTCCCCCCTCATCCTCCTGTTCCCCCCTCATCCTCCTGTTCCCCATCATCCTCCTGTTTCCCCTCATCCTCCTCCTCCTCCTGTTCCCCCTCACTCTCCTGTTCCACCCTCACCCTCCTCCTTTTCCTCTCACCCTCCTCCTTTCCACTTCACCCTCCTCCTTTCCCCTTCACCCTCCTCCTGTTCCCCCTCATCCTCCTCCTTTCCTCCCTCATCCTCCTGTTCCCCCCTCATCACCCTGTTCCCCCCTCATCCCCCTGTTCCCCCCTGATCCTCCTGTTCCCCATCATCCTCCTGTTCCCCCCTCATCCTCCTGTCCCCCCCCTTCCCATCTTCCTCCTTCCCATCCTCCTTCATCCTCCTCCTTCCCATCCTCCTCCTTCCCATCCAGCGTGTCTTATGCCATTCACCGGTATATGCTAACGACGTGACGCTGTGACGTCATGTCATTAGCATATACCGGTAAATAGCATAAGACACGCTGCGGGGGAAGTATTAGCAGCAGGAGCTGATGCTAGAAAGAATCAAGAGGGGAGAAAGGGATGTAATTGCATAGGGGGGATGGAGGAGGATGGGAAGGAGGAGGGGAGGGATGGGAAGGAGGAGGATGAAGGAGGATGGGAAGGAGGAGGATGGGAAGGAGGAGGATGTTCTCCGGTGTAGTGAGGGTGGAGATCACCGGAACCGGTATATGCTAGTGAACATCCTCCTCCTTCCCATCCTCCTCCTTCCCATCCTCCTCCTTCCCATCCTCCTTCCCATCCCCCTCCTCCGCCTTCCCATCCTCCTCCTGCTCAGCCTCCTTCATCCTCCTACTTCCCACCCCCCCTCCTCCTTCCCATCCTCCTCCTTCCCCCCTATGCAATTACATCGCTTTCTCCCCTCTTGATTCTTATCAGCATCAGATCCTGCTGCTAATACTTCCCCCACAGAGTGTCTTATGCCATTCACCGGTATATGCTAACGACGTGACGCTGTGACGTCATGTCATTAGCATATACCGGTAAATAGCATAAGACACGCTGCGGGGGAAGTATTAGCAGCAGGAGCTGATGCTAGAAAGAATCAAGAGGGGAGAAAGGGATGTAATTGCCTAGGGGGGATGGAGGAGGATGGGAAGGAGGAGGGGAGGGATGGGAAGGAGGAGGATGAAGGAGGAGGATGTTCTCCGGTGTAGTGAGGGTGGAGATCACCAGAACTGGTATATGCTAATGAACATCCTCCTCCTTCATCCTCCTCCTTCCCATCCCCCCCCTACTCCTCCCATCCTCCTCCTTCCCCCCTATGCAATTGCATCCCTTTCTCCCCTCTTTATTCTTACCAGCATCAGCTCCTGCTGCCATTCACCGGTATATGCTAACGACGTGCCGCTGTGACGTCACGTCATTAGCATATGCCGGGTGCCGAAGCAGGAAGGAGCGGAGGCCGGGGAGAAACTACAGATGGAGGTAAGTGAGGGGAAATGGAGAGGGGGAGGTATTGAGAGGGGTAAAGGGGGGTTTAGAATGAGGAGGGGGGGTTGAGGATGAGGAGGGGGAGGGAAATAGACACAGGGGCTTAGAGAGGCACGTGGGTTAGAGAGACACGGGGAGGGTTAGAGAGACACGGGCTGGGGGTTTAGAGAGACATGGGGGGAGTTAGAGAGACACGGGGGAGAGTGACTCGAGTATAAGCCGAGGGGGCCCTTTTTAGCCTTAAAAAAAGGGCTGGAAAACTCGGCTTATACTTGAGTATATACGGTAAGTACACCCCTAAGTGAAAATGTCCAAGTTGGGCCCAAAGTGTCAATATTTTGTGTGATGTCATCATGGAGGAGTGGAAGAGGACTCCAGTGGCAACCTGTGAAGCTCTGGAGATCTCCATGCCCATGAGGGTTAAGGCAGGGCTGGAAAATAATGGTGGCCATATACAGGATTTAGTAACATAGGGGTCAATCACATGAGACACTTAAAGAAATATAATAAAATAATCTACCACTTTTCATATCGGAAACTTGACTTTGGTTCTGATAAAGTTTTTATTTTGTGTAGATATTCTAAGAAGCTCATTAATTGTACCAGATCTCAGCTTCATCTTGAATGCCATACACTTTAATCTGTATAATTAGACAATTGTATTAATTCAGCGCTGGGATTACTCATTAGCATAATAACTTCTATGGACACTCCTTACTGAGTTATTAAACTCAGAGAACTTTAGTAACCTGTTCTTCTTGTATGCAAATGAGACATACTTGATAAGCTTATTGCGCAGTCACTGGTTATACGTGTTGCTTTTAGCTGTACATTTTCATTTTACAAAGCCCTGCAGATACTACAAATACTCTTTATTGGGCAATTGTCATCACTATAGAAGTGAAGTGAATATTAGGTTGGAGAGTTAGTGGAATATCCCTATATTTGATGGAATAAAACAAACTTAGTCAATACAGTGAAGGGGTCTACTGTAAAGTGTCATGATAGGCCATGATAGGCCATGATAGGCCGTGATAGGCCGTGATAGGACATGATACGCCATGATAGGACATGATAGGACATGATAGGCCATGATAGGACATGATAGGCCATGATAGGCCATGATAGGCCATGATAGGCCATGATACACCATGATAGGCCATGATAGGCGTCAAGGTATTATGGACCTTCATGACAAATCTTTGTGCATCTATCCAAGGGTGTATGAATCAAGAAAAATCTAGGGGGGTAGAGTTTTAAAAAGAGGGAGATCTAAGCAGTAACTGAATGAAATTAAATGAACAAGAGCAATATCACTACACAAGGAGCAATATATATATATATATATACTAGCGACTTGCCCGTCAAAAATAACGGCAATAAAATTTGAAGCCTCACAATGCTGTTTGCCACACAATGCGAGGCTCTCCCCCCTCTAACTTGCAGGGCACGTGATGAGCGCCTTTGGGGCTCATTGCGAGCCTCTCCCACCATCTACATTATGGGGCGTGTCTCATTGCAGGCCTCGTCCAACCCGCCACTTTCACGCTTCATAATGAGCACCTTCAGCGCTCATTGCTAGCCCTGCAATTAGCACCTTCTGCGGCCTTCAGAGCTCATCTTGGGCCTGGCAATGGGCCTGGCAATGAGCACCTTTGGTGCTCATTGCCAGCCTTTTTCAAAGTCTTTTGGACCTTACAAAGAGCGCCTTTGGCAATCATTGCGCATGCGCAAGCCAGTATTTTTTAACATAGCGTTACCAACAAACTTGCAAGTAGGACAACTATATATGTGATACAGTAGACTCTCAGTTATCCAGAACTCAAGCAACCAGAACAAAAATTGCTTACTGTACAAATTTAAGTTTACAGGGCTCAGCAAATGCCGGGAGCCAGAATGTCATGCCACAAAATACTTCCTATCCTCAAACGGAAGGTGGGGGAGTGCAAGGTCTCCGTGATATCATTCTGGAGGAGTGGAAGAGGACTCCAGTGGCAACCTGAGAAGCTCTGGTGATCTCCATGCCTATGAGGGTTAAGGCAGTGCTGGAAAATAATAGTGGCCACACAAAATATTAACACTTTGGGCCCAATTTGGACATTACCACTTAGGGGTGTACTCACTTTTGTTGCCAATGGTTTAGACATTAATGGCTGTGTGTTGAGTTATTTTGAGGGCACAGCACATTTACACTGTTATACAGGCCGTACACTCACTACTTAACATTGTAGCAGAGGAGCATGTCTTCAGTGTTGTCACATGAAAAAATATAATAAAATATTTACAGAGATGTGAGGGGTGTACTGACTTTTGTGAGATACTGTATATATATATATATATATATATATATATATATATATATATATAAATATATATATATATATATATAAACAGACAATAGCACCTACCTAACCATCCTAGGGGTACCTTATCCCTGGTGTCTATTTCTTACTCTCCCTCCCCAGAAGGTCCCAGTACCTCCACATCACCTTCTGTCTATTTGGCTGCAAGAATAATTCTGATACGTAGTCTTGCGTGATCTTGTGAGGCCCAAAAGGAAAGGGATGGAAGGAAGGGTGGAAAGTGGGGAGAGAGAAGGAGTGGAAATAAGGAATGAAAGGAAGAAATTAGTACTAGAAAGAAAGGATAAATAGAAAACAGGAGGACAGAGGAGCAGAGTATGGAGGAAGAAAAGAAGGGAGTGAAAAGAAAATGATGAGATAAAATATATAAAGGGTCAAGAGAATGAAAGAAGGAAGTGAAACTGTTGCTGAGTAGAAGGAGGGACAAGAAAAAAAAATAAGAATGTGAGAAATGAAACAAGGGGAAACAGGGAGTAAATGGAGGAGAGGGAAGACAGAAAGGGGAGAAAATAGAAATCGGGGGAGAGAAAAGAGAGGGCAGAGGTTTTAGAGTACGGGTATACCCGTAATGTTCTCAACACTAAGAGCCTCATTCAATTGCTACTTTTTAGAGATCCCGGCTCGCAAGCAATGGTCGCAAGTTACTTTGCTTTTCAATTGGCTTCTGTTTGCGGTCTCCGATCGGGTTACTTCCCGTGAGCTGCGATTCATTGCGATTTGTAAAATCACAGGTTACTACCCTCAAAGCCTTTGATCTTTCACTGCCGCAAAAGTCCTGAATGCTAAAAACCCAAATAGCTATTTAATTGCTCCAATTTTTCCACCGTCAATCCCGCAAATGGCAAAAATCGAACCACGGGTTACTGGAACCAAGGAGGTCTCACAAAGGGCTTTAGGACAAATCAGAGCACTTTAAAAGCAAATATAAAATCAATCCAGCACTGTAAATGATGGGGAACACAATGGGTGAGATTAGAATTAAAAGCGCAACATTCTCAAGCTCGCACATCGCCACAATATAATACTTTATTTAAGCTTTAATTTCCATCCAAAGTCCTACGGGCTTCAACCCCCAAGCCCGTAGGACTTTGGAATCAAACCTTCATATTTCATTAAAGTCCTACTGGCTTGAATAACGAGGACTTTGGATGGAAAATAAACATGAAATAAATTATTATATTTTGGCGACGTGCGAGCTTGATAATGTGCTTTTAATTCTAATTTAATTCTAATTTTGATTTTATATTTGCATTTAAAGTGCTCCGCCTTTTCGGGCTTGCGTCCATGATCATGTTCAAGCCTGCAAATGCTACTGCCAAGAGCATGGTTTCCGAGAACGGCGCCTAACTTACCGGCACGGCCAATTGAATAGCATTGCAAAAGTAGACCTACTAAAGCCCGCGACTCGATCGCAGGCATTTGCCTGTTTGCGATCAAGTTGCGAGCCCTGAATTGAATGAGGCCCCAAGAGACACAGGCAGACTTATATATAGGCTTTAGTAACATAGGGGTTAGAGATGTCGTGAATAGTTCGCCGGCTGACTGTTCCCGGCGAACATAGCATGTTCGCGTTCGCGGCGAACTGCGAACATATGCGATGTTCGATCCGCCCCCTATACTTTATCATTGAGCAAACTTTGACCCTGCAACTCACAGTCAGCAGACACATTCCAGCCAATCAGCAGCATACACTCCCTTCCTAACACCCCTCACACTTATCCCTAACACCCCTTACACTAACACCCCTCACACTTATCCCTAACACCCCTCACCCTAACACCTAACCCTAATACCCCCTTACACTTATCCCTAACAGCCCTCACTCTAACACACCCCACACTAATCCCTAACACCCCTCACCCTAACACCTAACCCTAACACCCATCACACTTGACTTTGGTTCTGATAAAGTTTTTATTCAGTGTAGATATTCTAAGAAGCTTATTAATTGTCCCAGATCTCAGCTTCATATTGAATACCTTACATTTTAATCTGTATAATTAGACATTTATTCAGCGCTGGGATTACTCATTAGCATAATAACCTCTATGGACACTCCTTACTGAGTTATTAAACTCGTAGAACTTTAGTAACCGGTTCTTCTAGTATGCAAATGAGACATAATTGATAAGCGTATTGCGCAGTCACTGGTTATACGTGTTGCTTTTAGCTGTACATTTTCATTTTACAAAGCCCTGCAGTTATTATTTAGTTATTGTGAATGTGACGCTGAAGTAAACACATTTAAACTACCCAGTAGAGAAATTCATTTT
>CM050171.1:13476317-13561317 GCA_027410445.1 Discoglossus pictus | reverse complement strand
AATAAAATATTTACAAAAATGTGAGGGGTGTACTGACTTATGTGAGATACTGTATATATATATATATATATATATATATATATATATATATATAGTAAATAAATAGTACATCTGTGTTCACATTTGAATGTCTAAAGCAAGTTAAAAAACCTGCTTCCAGCTCAGAGTTCCGAGAAAAAACAGTTATTACACTGCATTCTGGGAAGCTGAGCTGGGACACACAAATATGCGAACAAATGCCTCGCTCTTCATTCCATAGCCATCATCAAGCATGGCTTCCTTTAAGCTTATGCATGCTGTATTACACAGCTTTAATGAAAAGCCAAGATTGGATTATACACAAGCTGAGAATCCTATCCATGTAAAGCTGTTTCAAGCTTACTGGCTATCATCAGCATGGAGTGGGATCTCAGCTTGTGTTGTGGATTTTATGAGTAGGTAGTTCACCACAACAATCATTTATAATATATGGTGGGCAAAAGAGCGATAGAAGCCTCCACCGTACAGTAGTACAGTAAATAAATAGGACATCTGTGGTCACATTTGAATGTCTAAAACAAGTTAAAAAACCTGCATGTATATATATATATATATATATATATATATATATATATATATATATATATATATATATAGTATATATACTGTATATATGTATATAATATACAGTTTATTAAAAACTGGGTCTTCAATACCCAAATACAGTCAATCATACACACATCATTTATTCAGCATTTTTATTGTAATAGTATTATTTAAATGTGCTTCAAAATATATAGTTGATGTATATTTTAGTTATGTTATCTAACTATATACAACAAAACTCAGAATACAATCAATTACAACTTTAACTTTCTTTTGCACTGATAAATATGGTGCATAATAATTTTGAATACATAAAAAAAATTACAGGTTTTGGGAATATATGCATGTATTGTGTACAATATACATTTGAAAGGTAACTGCAATACAAGAGAAAAGTATCTAAATATATGTTTTAATTAACCTTTTGAATCTACCATAATAAAAACAAATTGTGTGTGATATTATTTTTTTTATTACGTTTTTTTACGTTTTTGCAATACTTTGATCTTCTTGCACGTGTGTTTTTAATGTTAATTAATGATGAATAAAAAACAGGTTTAACAGGAAAAGAGCTTTAAGTCTTATCTCGTTACTGATCAAAGTGATTAATATGTGTTCTACAAAACTATTTATAAAGCCCTTTATTATGTAGTTATTATGAGTTTTGTGGGTAATTATCTTGCCCATATTAATTACATATATGTATATTGTATTGTATATTATATGTATATTGTATTGTATATTATATGTATATTGTATTGTATATTATATGTATATTGTATTGTATATTATATGTATATTGTATTTGCCCTTTTTAAACTACACATATTGCATATCATGTATCTATTAGATGATTTAGGGGGAAACATAGTAAAATAATTCAAACATGTCTGTATAAGGATATGTGTAAGGCTAACTTGAGGAGTAATTAAGCCAAGCTTTGTAGATATATATACAAGCGAATTGCCCGTCAAAAAATGAAGGCAATAAGATTGTAAGGCAGGTAATGTTGTTTGCGTGCGAAAATAATTTTGTTGGTGTTTTAATATCCTTTGGCACTCATTGTAAGGCTCTTGGTTGTTTGTGTCCTATGAGCAGCGTTGGTGTTTTTTTTTGGTATGGCAATGAATAATTAATAAAATAAGAAATTAATATGCTTTACCTATTGTGAAGTAATATATGCAGGAAGCATTGTGTTGAAGAGCTGGCAATCTGTTTTCATGTTGCTGCAGCATTAGTGCTGTGGAGCTGCTGTGTAAGCGTCATGAATGTGTGCAGTGTGTAGTGTAATACTGTGCGTGCGCGAGACGAAACCGTTAGGGCAGCTGTGTACTTCCGGATTGTATAAGTTAGTGTTCAAAAATGGCGCCTAATGTGTGGTATGCGACTGTGACTGATTTTGCGTCCTTGTTTTCGGATGTCGTCTGACTTTTTCAGGAAATCCGTAGGTGTTTGGTGGTGTTTTGCGTGTTTCGGGTCCTTTAGCCTCGTTTTCGTTTTGTTCGGCGGCCATTTTTTCTCTCGCTTAGGTGATTTTCGTGTGTCTAAACTCTGTAATTTGGATTTAAATGGAGGTGTAACTTCACTTGCAGAGGTCCTGGGTGCCCCCCCCCCCCTTGCTGTGGGTAAGCTTTTTATGTGTTTGTTGTGTGTATTTATTGTGCTTCTAATGTTTTTCGGGTGGCGCTGGATGCGATGTGGTTTTCGGATCTCGTACGTCTTTTTCAGAAAATCTGTAGGTGTTTGGTGGTGTTTTGCGTCTTTAGAGTGCTGTAGCCTCGTTTTCGTTTTTTTCGGCGGCCATTTTTTCTCTCGCTTAGGGGATTTTCGGGTGTCTAAACTCTTTTATTTCGAGTTAAATTGAGGTGTAACTTTAGTTTTCGAGGTCCTGGGTGTAGGTAAGTTAGTGTTGAATGAATGCAGCATGTTATCAGAAAATACTGGCAGACAATTTGCCTTCTTCTGCACGAAGGTTGCGCATGGGACGCTCTTGGACTTTCCAGCATGACAATGACCCTAAGGATAAGACCAAATTGACCCTCCAGTGGTTACAGCAGAGAAAGGTGAAGGCTGTGGAGTGGCCACCACAGTCTCCTGTTCTTAATATCATCGAGCCACTCTGGGGAGATCTCAAACGGGTGGTTCATGCAAGACGACCAAAGACTTTGCATGACCTGGAGGCATTTTGCCAAGACGAATGGACCCGGACCATAACACTCCCACCACCAAAAGTATACATCTATACTGAGGAAAGTTAGTTGAAATAATCCCTAAATGACAGATAAATGGATAAGGTACAAAGAGCTCAATAACACTGATGTGAAATGAAACCCTCAGTTTGAACGTAAACAGCGATGCAGAGAGAGTGGAGGCAGCATCTGACATCAGCAGGTAATTGCATATAGGGGGAATCAACACAGCATATTATAGAAAACATATATATATATATATGTTTGTTCTGGGCCTGCATGAGTGCTGCCAGCACTGGGGAGCTACAGTTCATTGAGGGAACCATGAATGGCAACATGTACTGTGACATACTGAAGCAGAGCATGATCCCCTCCCTTTGGAGTCTGGGCCGCAGGGCAGTATTCCAACATGATAACGACCCCAAACACACCTCCAAGATGACCACTGCCTTGCTAAGGAAGCTGAAGGTAAAGGTGATGGACTGGCCAAGCATGTCTCCAGACCTAAACCCTATTGAGCATCTGTGGGGCATCCTCAAACGGAAGGTGGGGGAGAGCAAGGTCTCTAACATCCACCAGCTCTGTGATGTCATCATGGAGGAGTGGAAGAGGACTCCAGTGGCAACCTGTGAAGCTCTGGTGAACTCCATGCCCATGAGGGTTAAGGCAGTGCTGGAAAATAATGGTGGCCACACAAAATATTGACACTTTGTGCCCAATTTGGACATTTCCACTTGGGGTGTACTCACTTTTGTTGCCAACGGTTTAGACATTAATGGCTGTGTGTGGAGTTATTTTGAGGGGACAGCACATTTACACTGTTATACAGGCTGTACACTTACTACTTTACATTGTAGCAGAGGGGCATTAATTCAGTGTTGTCACATGAAAAGATATAATACAATATTTACAAAAATGTGAGGGGTGTACTTACTTTTGTGAGATACTATATATATATATATATAGTTAGAGGATGGATCATAATTTGAAGGGGGACGATTTATGGCTAATGTGAGGAAGTAGCAGTTGAAGTTGTGGGATTAGACACAGTTAAGAAATTCAAGCATGCTTAGGATAAACACAAGGCTATCCTGAGGCTAAATTAAGCTAATCTTTTAGGTAGATAAAATGGACAAACTGGATAAACATTTTTGGTTCTTATCTGCTATCAAATTTATGTTTCTATATTTTCAATATTTGTATTTATTTATAGTTTATGGTTTCCCTATGTTTTTTTTTTTCATTTATTATCACATTTTGAGGTATATATTAGCTGTATAGTTATATGAACAATCAAGCTCTGTATTACATCTCCATAGATCTAGACTGGATGCTTCATAATTAAATACACCAGACAATGACGATAATTATTTAATTTTGGGCACTCTATGAAAAAGCATGTATGACATTTTTTGACTGCTTAATCATGTCAGTTTAAATGTTGAGTAAATGGGATCAGCAGGGAACACCCATTCTTGGGGAGTGGAATTAAAATGAAACTGACCGAGTTGACTGCCTAAAATATCTGCATTCCAAGAACAGCAGGATATCTCATGTCAAAATCTGACAGTGACGTATTCTGAAATAATCTCACAGTCTATCCCAGGTATAAAAGAGGCTTCTGTTTACAGAGCACGCACATTCAGTGAAAACTTCTTTTAGAACTTCTTTCTACGGCAGATTTGTGAAGCTTAAGGCCAATCATGTCTGGAGTCAAGGGAGGCCCCAAACAAAAACAGACTGTGCCCACTCAGCCAGCTCCCCAACAAGCTCCTCAGCCTACTCAGCCAGCCACTCAGCAAGCTCCTCAGCCTGCTCAGCCAACTACCCAGCAAGCTCCTCAGCCTGCTCAGCCAGCCACTCAGCAAGCTCCTCAGCCTGCTCAGCCAGCCACTCAGCAAGCTCCTAAGCCTGCTCAGCCAACTACCCAGCAAGCTCCTCAGCCTGCTCAGCCAGCCACTCAGCAAGCTCCTCAGCCTGCTCAGCCAGCCACCCAGCAAACTCCTCAGCCTGCCCCGCCAGCAACCCAGCAAGCTCCTCAGCCAGCCAGCCAGAAACCAGCTAAGCCAGCTCAAGAGTCAATATCTCAGCAAGCTCCACAGCCAGCCCAGCCAGCTCCACAGCCAGCCCAGCAAACACCACAGCCAGTCCAGCCAGCTCCACAGCACGTTTCACAGCCAGTCAATACTGCACCACAGCAAGCTCCACAGCCAGCCCAGCCAGCTCCACAGCCAGACCAGCAAACACCACAGCCAGTCCTGCCAGCTCCACAGCAAGTTTCACAGCCAGTCAAGACTGCACCACAGCAAGCTCCACAGCCAGCCCAGCCTGCTCCACAAAAGGCTCCACAGCCAGCCCAGCCAGCTGCACAGCAAGCTCCACAGCCAGCCCAGCCTGCTCTTCAGCAAGCTCCACAGCCAGCCCAGCCTGCACCCCAACAAGCTCCTCAGCCAGCCAAGCAAGCTGTACAGGAAAAGGCACCACAGCCAGCACAGCAAGCTCCACAGCCAGCCCAGCCTGCTCCTCAGCAAGCTCCACAGCCAGCCCAGCCTGCACCCCAACAAGCTCCTCAGCCAGCCAAGCCAGCTGTACAGGAAAAGGCACCACAGCCAGCTCAGCAAGCTCCTCAGCAAGCTCCACAGCCAGCCCAGCCTGCACCCCAAAAAGCTCCTCAGCCAGCCCAGCCAGCTGTCCAGGAAAAGGCACCACAGACACCCCAGCAAGCTCCTCAGCAAGCTCCACAGCCTGCCCAGCCTGCACCCCAACAGGCTCCACAGCCTTCCCAGCCTGCCTCCCAACAAGCTCCACAGCCAGCCCAGCCTGCACCTCAACCAGCTCATCAGCCAGCCCAGCCAGCTGTCCAGGAAAAGGCACCACAGCCAGCCCAGCCAGCTCCTCAGCCTATTAGTAAGTAATTTACATAGTAACCAAAAATAATGGCAATAAAGTGCATAAAGTGAATAAAGTGCAAATGCCTTCAAATATAATTTGCTAATATTAGAAAGTGCACAGAATCAGAGGTTTAAAAAAAATGTTTATAAAAGTTATGGATCTGCCCAAGTTGACTTTCACTGCTCCACGTGAGAATACAATTTATTATTTTTATTTTGTGCTTTATTCTGCCATTGACAAATTGGAATTCAGAGTTCTCATTAGTCCTCTATGTACTATTGGATTGTATATTATCTTCTTCCAGTCATCTCATTGTTTTTCCCAAAAATATGTTTTGACTTAAAAAAAATCATAATTGTTTGGTATTGTTTTACAAAAAAAGTTAGACTACTTTACTGAATGGATAATACATGCGTTGAGTAGGTCTGTCCAAGGTTAGTCCACAGGTGTCAGAACCAGGCCAAATTGTATTACCTGTTCTTAAAAAATATATCCTGATATTGTGGGACAGAACCAGTACCGGAGGACAACATGGATAACCAACAGGCCTTGTTTTGTGGATATGTTTATTTAAGCAAAGTAATGCCTAGAATAGACTAGAGGTCAATATGTTCATAGAGAGTAACTGAACTCTCCATAGAGCTTCATAACTCCATTGCACTGACACCCCATAATTAGAGTTAGTGAAGAGGATGACCATACTTTGCTGCAAGACTGCATTTCCATGATTTTAAATTTCAGTGGGTCTTTTATTGACATTTTTTTAAACAAACTGTAAAGTCTTGGGGGTACCCAGTTGGTAGGGGAGAGGACGATACATGGGGCATAGTGGTGGTCTTTTTCCCCAGTTTAATGCCATGCTTATAGAATTTTTAAATAAGTTTTTTGGTATTAGCAGTAATTATCTAGCTAGAAGCTTTTATAAAGCAAACAAAACTATTAAATGAATCAGTTACCTTCATGTTAAAAAAGTTATGAAATGTTTTATTTTACTATTTACAAGTTCTGAAAGCTGGAACATTATATTTGCCCTTTATCCCAATATATATACACATTGCTTTTTGTACTTTTTATATTTATTTTTCAAAATGTTCTAATAAATTACTATGTTTGACTCATCACCAAATTCCCAAATGTTGTCTAATACATGTTATCTTTATGACAGAACCAAGCCATCCCATCCACGTGTCACCTTGCCAGAAGAAGAATCAAGGAGTGAAGAAGTGAGGGCCTTGCAAGACGATAAAAGAAACGTCCGTGTTTAATGAACAATCAGAACATACTTGTTTTATTTGTCTGTTGATCTCTTGTAGACAACCCAATATAATGATGAGCTCACAACTCAATAAATTCATCTGATCACTGCATCTCTTGGCTATGTCTTGTTCTACACTTGGGAACTTAAAGGAAACAAGCAAAGGTTCAATTATTATTATTATTATTATTATTATTATAGTTTATTTATAATGCTTCAACATATTCCGTAGCGCTGTACATAAATTAGGTTCAGACAGTGATAAATACAGATTAACATATAGCAAAGCAAGGACGGCCCTGTCTTTGAGCTAGGAATCCAATGTCCATGGGGAATTCCCAAAGTACTTAGGATAGAAACTCGCACACTTACATGTTTTGAGGCAAGAGGATAATCTGGTGGAGCGTGGCAAAGAGTTCCAGAGACTAGGGGCAGCACGATAAAAGTCCTGGAGCCGGGAGTGAGAGGAGGTGACAAGAGTTGTAGAAAGAAGAAGATCATTAGCAGAACGAAGAGGGCGGGTGGGGGAGTATTTGGAGATGAGAGCAGAGATGTTCAGGGGAGCGTTATTGTTAGACATATTTCACCAATGTTATTCAAAAATGCAGTTTCTTACAGTAAACTCATAATGAAATGTTTAGATTTTGTCTGTCAATCACCCCTTACAGATCCACCCACTAAGCCCATGATTTTATGTTTGCTTTAGAGTGTAATCATTGCCAACTACTGTATTATTTCCTGGGGTCTGCACATGATAAAAATCATTCTTACCATGTACGTACTATAGGGAATAATTACTTATGATTAGCAATATTACACTGTAAGAGAAACATAAACACAATCGATTGGCAGTAGTATAAAACTGGTTGGCAGAAAAAAATTACAAATTTACTTGGAAGTTTATTGTAAGAAAATACATTTTCAATAGTAATCCATTGATAAAGATTTGTTACTACATCTAGGTTTAATTTACATCATATTTCCATAATTTGTTGCGCCTTCTGGTTTTATGCTCCATAAATATGAGAAAATATTTGATTTCTGTATATTCTTCAGCCACAAAGATTAGGTTGAAATGTACATCAAACAAGAGATCTCTTCATTTAATTTATAATTGTATTTATGAAACAAATATGCATTTGTGATTTGTATCCTCCTATCTCTGCACACTCTCTCCATAAACCCTCTCCTATTCTTACCCTTTACTTCCCCTCGCTCTGTATTCTTTGACTCGCTCCTCCCTCTCTCTCACCTTCACGACTCTCATCTTCTATCACTTTAATCCCTCCGATAACTTCTCTATAGCTCCCTCTTCCCCTTTGTCCTTCATTTCTCCCACATTTCCCCATTTCTTGATCATCGTCATTTATCCATCATATATGTATCCCAGTTACTCCATGTTATTTATTTACAGAAATTCACCAATTTTTCCACCCACAAATCTACATCTCTTCTTTATACCTTTCTCATCAACCAATATGCTGTGGTTAAAGCTACTGGGAACAGAAAAGGGAAAAAAATGCATGTTACTCATTAAAAGCTGAAAATGAAGAATTTTGAAAATCTTACTTGTCACTTCTCTCTCTATGTTCTTTGCCACACGTCTCTCCACTTCACTGACTCTAGTCATCTACACTCTCACTCCTATCACTTTTCTATAGCTCTTCCATTCCCTCCCTTCATTCCTCCCCCATTCTCCTTTCCCCAGTTCTTTATCATCACCATTTATTCCCACATAATATATTTATCCCATTTATACTGTGTTATTTATTTACTGTAATCCACCCATTTTTCCACTCACACATTTACATCTCTTCTTTATACCATTTTCATTGTACCTACACAATATGCTGCAATCAAAGCTATATGAAATGGAAAAGGGTGAAGAAAAAAGATTTGAGAAAATACTGTCAAAAACAAAAGAAGTTGATGAAGTGACAATATAAGTTTTGAAGGAAATACACTAAGCATACAGAATAAAATATACTAAAGGTTGTGTGGTCCTGAGTGATGGGTCCAAAGGTTCTCTGCTCATCACTGGTGCAGGCTTCACCTTATGCATTGTCCATAATATAATTAGACCATCAAAGGACCACAAACCGATCCAGCACTGAATTATGGTGATGTTATAGAGGGGCAATGAGCTACGTCCCATATCGATTAAATTACAACAAAAATCATAAATTCAATTCATAGACACTGTACACGCCAAAAATAATGCTAAATAGAAGTTTCAGTTTATTGAAGCTATTTTAATTTTAAAATACTATTTAAATAATATTATTTGTTTCTCGGTGAATAGGACTTATGAATAGAACTTATATTTTTATTGAAATTTAAATGATAATGAACATTGCCATGCATTATTACATATTATTGTGTTTATAGAAAATGTGTATTTCTGACATTAAGTGGCTAATCTATGGTCATGTCACTACTGTGTTATAAGACGCACACAACACACATTGAGGTCTGTGGCAAAAAGAAGACGGTAAAAGAAGATATTGAAATAGTAGCTTGGAACATCCATGATGCATAATGAGGTGCCCAAGGCTACAGGTTCATTCTAAGAAGGATCCATCATGGCTGTCTCATGGCCACATAGAGATTTAGTGCTTATTGTCATGTTTGCCAAGGCACAAGCAGAAGAGAAACACAGTTCTGACACAAAAATAAATAAAAAGGGACTAAGGGCCCATAATGTGAAAATAGACAAACACTGTGGAAAATATATTGTACAGGTAGAAGCAATGGACCAGAGCAAGTGGTAATGATTTTTATAAATATGTAGTAACTAGCGACTTACCTGTCAAAAATAACGGGGCAATAAAATCTGAAGCCATTGCGAGCCTTGCACTGAGCGCCGAAGGTATCCTGGCTGTCCCCCCGTGCTGTGTGTGAGGTTTTTTTTGTATTTGTATTTTATGTTTTTTTGATTTACACGGTTTGGCCGTTAATTTAGGATTTTTACGACGTCGTAATTTTTTTTTAATAAGTTATACGCCTTGCAATTTTTGTTTTTTTCTAAGTCTCGCATTCCTCAACAGCTTGTAGCCTAAGGCAATCCCACGTAACCTAACTGCTTGGCGGCTAAGTCCTGCGTTTTTCAATGCCTCAACGGCTCGCCTCGCTTCGCTCTCATCGGCTAAGTGTTCCGAGCCCGGAAGACTTCTGTGCTTCAACGGCTCGCCTCGCTACATGAGCCTTGCAAGCGTGACGACGAATCGCAGTTTGATAACTATTATATGTTATATGACATTGTGTACTTTATTCAATCTCCTTCTGGATCTCCACCGTGTTGTGGTTAAGGGGCTTTTGATTCCTTATTTAGATGATGGGGATGTGATGGGAATGATAATAAACTAAAAGCAATTCTGATATGTTTAGCTTATATATTTGACCATGATAACTAAATGGTGTTTGTAAAAGAGATTGTGGAGAAATACAAATGTCTGACTTTAAAATGTTGATTTTATCTGTTTGGGAGATTGTTAATTTAAAAATGCAGTTTGAATTGCTTTGAGCAGCGTTTGGAATTAATAAATACAAATTGGAAATAATATAAATATAAAGTAGATAAAGCGGAAGAGATCATAAAATGGAAAATAAATGTACAAAAGAGGGAGGGAGAAGGTAGAGGAGAATATAATAAAAATGATGGACTGTTTGTACAATGTTAATTGATAAGTAAAATGCTTATGTATTACAAAATGTATAATTTAATTAATAAAAATGTCATGAGAAAATAAATGAGACCAAAATACAGTTTACAAAGTGTTGAATGGACTAAGAATGAAACTAATTAGATTTTTAACATTATAGTTTAAAGCATTGTCTCATGGATCCAGTCACGATAGCCAACAAGTCAAGGTTTATATCTATACATAGTTGCCAACTTTTCGAGACGCATGCCAACACAGCCAAAAATTCCGGCTAATACCATTTGGATGCATGAATAGGTCACAAAGTTTGAAGACTTATGAACTTTTTGGAGGATCCAGCACAAAGTATATAATAGTCATTGAACTAAACCAAATTGGAATAGATAAGTGGAAATGATTTGCAGTGGATATTAGATTTATAATATTATCAGCACTATAGTTTTTATATTGAACATGACATGAGGAACGCCGTGTTGATACCTATGGTTTATTACATTTATATTAAAGGGATGGATTTGATGTTTGCCTATATTAAATCCACATGTTAAATCCAATATCCACTATAAGGGCACACAGGCATCAAGCCTTGATAGTATTAGGAAGGCAGTGCAATTGGCTCTGTGGTACAGTGGTGTGGAATAACATTTAGTGGTGTATGTATGTTATATTTGTATTATAGTTCATTTGCAACATATTCCGTAACGCTATACATAAGTTAATTTCCAAGCAAAGACATGTTCAGTATTAACACATTGCAAAGGATGGAGGGCCCTGTCTTTGAGCTTTGAATCCATTGTCCATAGTGTTTTCCCAAGTGCCATGCAAGACTGAAAACTCGCAGACTTAAAATCTAAAACTTGCAGACTTACCTTCTAATGTTATGAGCGTACGGCAGGCATAATTAGCTCATAGTTTATAGTTTTTCTAGCTCAGTGATCAAATTAGGTAGAACCCCAGAGCTGACACAATACAAATTTAATTACATAAACATTATAATATTTTTCTTATTTTTAGGTGCATAAATTTAAATCTCTTTGCACTAATGAGCCCTTTTCTTATTTGAGTTTCTTGTATACACATGTTTTCCTTTATTAATATTATCCCCCTATGTATGAGCTTCAGCAGTGATGGACAGCCCAGGTCCTAATGTAGTTCTCAGACACTTCCCATGCAGCTCCTAGCCTTTTTTTTCAAGAGTTTGAGAGCATGCCACTCTTCAACAACATAGAGTCCATTTGAGCTCTCCATAAGTATCCAATCACTTTCCAATATGTGTTGTCATTATCTATATCTCTATTATCAATTAATTATTCTCTCCCTCTCTGCCACATTGATTTCATTGTGTGGTCAATACGTGTGGCTCTTTGAATTAAATAGGTACCCCGTCACAGAGCTACAGAGGGTTGTCCATTGATAGTATTCTTTGTAAGTTTTAATATATTTCACAATAACTACCCCCTTTAGATATAACCCACAAGTTACTCACCTCGTCAGGTGGTCCTTAGATAGTAATAAAGCACTTCAAGGGAGACTCATGAGTCCATTAGCTGCTCTGGATGAGACCCTCCACTGTTCTCCAGCCTGACATTGTGTTTTGGTCGGAAAGCCATTTCTAGGAATATACAGACCCAGAAATGTCAAAGTAGATGAAGTTGTGGGTTGTGGTTTCTGATCCAGTTAATCTGGATTATCTGTTATTGAGAATTCAGATATTGTCAGATAAGTCATCAAACTGACATTCCACTAATGAATTAATATGATTTAATCCATTAATGAGCCTTTGTAGATATTCCTCTGGGGTTTTGCCAAAAATGTTGAGTCATAAAGATAATCCAGGATCTCAAGTTCATGACCCTGACCCAATTATGTTTTATCTTCCCTGTGCATAGATACCTATTAATTAAAAGACACTGTGGTTTGGTTTTTTGTTGTTCTACTAAAAATAATTGATTAAATGTAAAAATGTGTAGTAAGGCAAACAAATATACAAATGAAAAGAAAATTGTTTGAGTTCCACATGACACCGTTGGGCTGTCTGTTGCCCAGCACTGGACTACAGTGTCCTTTTAAAGGGACATGTAACTCTTCAACAGAGCATATTTGTGGCGAATAGCTTTCTTCAGTCGGGCTTGATAAGGCTGTTATGGCCAAAGCTACCCAGCAGATCTTTCAGGTTCATTTGATATTCTACTAGATATCTTGTTCCATATGCATACTCATCTAGTCAGAGACTGTGATATCGGCTACCCTCACTTTATGAAGTCTGGATCATAACTGACTATCAAGGGCAGTCAATGACTACCTCATTACTTTCATTCGAACTGCCAGATAGCTGCTTATCAACTGGCCACAATTAAACATGCAGTAATCAACATAACATAACATATTAAATAACTATAAAACATACTGTAAAACTACTGAGGAGGGTCCTACAACCACATAAATAAGAGTCCAAAGGGGCAAGGTGGTCAGGGGATCATGACAACATTTTAAATGAGTGACAGCTCCACAATACATAAAACTTTCTATATTACTGTATCCTAGTAAACTTGACTGAAAATGTTGTTGCTATATCAGGAAAGAATAATAATTTTAAAAAGAGGTTTTGTTTTTGCAACAATTAAAAGTACATAATTGGTAGAAGTTTTGAGATATCAAACCCCATTCCAATAATACTGTGAGAACGAGAGTAGATCATTGCTTGGGGTATATGTTATAATATTTAAAATATCCACATTTTAATACATTATAAAAGTCTTGGAAACTTTTTAAAGGATGGTTGTCTGATGATATAGATTTCTTGTCTAATTAACAAGATTCTTGTTAATTAGACAAGGAAAAAAAAAACACTTTAGTGAAAGTCGTATAACTCCCCTCACCCTGTTCCTTCTCCCCCAACCCTCTGTTCTACTTTCAAGAGGGACTCAAGCCAGACAAGATGAAAGCTTTCTATACAAAATTCTATACAATTCAAAAATTAAGATTCTTATAAAAATGTTTTTTAAGTCCATCTCTTAATATTGTTAGGCATCTATTCAATTGCAAATTATAGAGCGATTCAATTGATCAAGCCTGCAACTAAATGGCCGAAAGCCTAAACAGTAAACCATGTAACCGTAAGTAGTATTTCAGAGCGAGAACATGATCAGATAAGCAAGGCCATAACTACTGATTTAGAAACAGCCAATAGTAAATCAGACTGTCATCATGACATCAGTAAAACATGGAGGTCAAACCACAATCACTTGGGGCCTCATTCTATTACGGCCGCAGCCGCTGCGGGGCCGCAAGGACCGGCCGCAAGCTTTACGGCTATTCTATTCCCCTACGGCCGGGGGTTCCGGCAGGCTTGCGGCCGGCGCCTTGCTATCTCTTGCGGCCGATCGCGCCGGAGGAAAGCCTTTGATCTAAAACGTCCGCAAGGAAATCGGCCGTAAGAAAAGCCTGGTTGCTATTCTATTGCTCCGGGAACCCTGTCTGCAAGGCTAAAAACGAGCCGCAGCTTACTTGCAGGAAAAAGGTCCCGCTAGCACCAATTAAGCACATAAAATAGCTCAAATAAAGCCATCCTGCACTTTGAGAAGACTATAAAGTGATATTCGGTGTTAGAAAAAATAGCACATAATTACCCTATACTCAAATCCGTAAAATATTTTATTTTTAATATCCGTAAAATATCCATGTAAAAAGTCCAGAGTGCTTGGAGCACCTCAGACACGCCCACGCCGCAGCCGGAAAATAAAGAGTTAATTTGAACTCGGGTTTGGGCAGATGTGCACGCTTGAGAGTGGGTTCCTTTTAATCCTCATGTCCCCCAATATGATCCCTAGCATTTACAGAGCTGTACAGTGCAGGCTTGAATTTATTTTTGAGTTTTTAGATTTCACAGCTTACGGCCGGTTCCAAGATATGCGGCCGGCCGTAAGAGGAGATCCTTGCGGGGCCGTATAATAGAATCGCGAGCAAACAGAACCCCGCAAGGAATCGCAGCCTTACGGCCGATTTACGGCCGATAATAGAATGAGGCCCTTAGCGTTTAGACTTCCAATATGCAATCAGATTCGCAATCTGGCAATGTACAAAATAATAAAAATGAATGACAATACTGTTCTAGTCCATGTCGGTGGCCTGATATGAATTGACTCCTTGATTACCGAAATTGATATAACACAGAAATAAAATATAATATAATTACATTTTTATTGCAGATGTGCAAGCTTGAGACTGTGCAATTTATTTTAATGTCTTGCATAGCTTTCCCCATCATTTACAGTGCAGCATTGATTTTTTATTTGCATTTACATTGCTATGATAAGGTGTCAACCCCCTTGCGAGTCCTATCTGGTACTTGTAGGATTTTTGGCTACATTTGCCATTTACAGGTATGAGAACATTTGTGGGCTTTAAGGAATTGTAGAAATTGAATTGCGATTTGCGATTTTAACACTTACGGACAGATCAAAGGCTTAGATGGGTCGGAGTTACGATTTTGTCAACCACTGGGATTTTGAGCGTCTAACCCGCAAACCGATTGCAGGTAGCTAAAAGACGCCAATTAAATAGCAACATTTTTTAAGGGCTCTTGTAACTACAGTTTACTCAATTGAATGGAGGCCTTAGTTTTTATTATTATTCACAAAGGTGTGAGTTTATTCCTTAAATGCAGTGGTCCTTGGAAAAAGTAATATTTATTATTTAGTTGTACGTGTGATTAAATCCCCAAACTTATTCTTTTTTCAAAACATATTCTATAATAATAATTTACAAATAAAATATATGAAATCCACGTATTAAATATACACATCAAAATGTAGTATTATAAACTAAACAAAATATCACTAAGGCATATTTGGTCTACAAAAAATAAAAAGTTTATGGGCCTCATTCCATTGAGAAATTGTAGTTTACAGGAGCCCGTAATGGAGCCTCTAAACTAATTTGCTATCAAATGTGCGTCTTTTTGCAAGCCGCAAATGATCTACGGGTTATGAGCTGAAAACCCCTGTGGTTGTTACAACCGTAACTTACACCCATCTAAGCCTTTGATCTTTCAAGCCCACAAAAGTTACAATCGCTAAAATCGCAAATCGCTATTCAATTGCTACAATTCCTCAAGCTCGCAAATGTTTTCACACCCGTGAATGTCAAATGTAGAAAAAAATCTTACGGGTACCAGATAGGACTCGCAAGGGGGTTTAAACCCTGTTCGTAGCACTGTAAATGCAATAAAAAAATCAATACTGCATTTTAAAAGACAGGGAAAGCGATGACAGACATTAGAATTAATTGCACAACAGTCTCAAGCTCGCAAATCTGCAATCAAAAAATATTTTTTGTTATGTGTCATTTTGGTGTTATATCAATCTCGGGAATCAATGAGTTAATACATATCAGGTCACCCACATGGACTAGAACATTTCCTTCATTAATTTTTAATATTTTGTACATTGCGGGATTGCAGGTCTGATCGCATATTGGACCTCTAAACACTAATTGATTGACGTTTAACCTCCATGTTTTACTGACGTAATGATTATGGTCTCATTTTCTAATGGCTCTAAATCTGTAGTTACGGCCTTGCTTAATTCCTCATTTTCACCCTCTGAAATGCTACATAAGATTGCATGGTTTACAGTTTTGGTTTTTCGGCCCGTAACTTGCCCGTTATCGCTCTGTAATGGTGACAAATTTCAAGTCCGTAGACATACAGCCTGTAGCACGCAATCTGCGGTCTTGCAATTGAATGAGGCCCTATGTCAGTAGGCTGGTAAATTTATTAAGTTTGAAAGAAATGAGTTTATAATCATATATTCCAGGGCTTTAAATGTATATGCAATTGAGCTGGGTTATGAATGCATCTGATAGAGGGAAATTAGTAGTGTATGATTACATTTATTAGCATGCACTATGTTTTTTAGCTTTGCATTAAAAAAAAACTTTTGCAGGTGATGTTTACACCCCCAGGATTGAGCTAGGCTCCTGAGAAGGTTATTTTTTGTAAAAGTGTACCCTGACCATGTCCAGCTTTGCAGCCAATCAGCAATGCTGAATGCAACCAGCTAGATGAGGCTTCTACACTGAGTCCTTAAAGGACCATAAATCAACACTCAAATAAAAATGCTTGCAGTTACACGGTTGTTCGTTAGACATATGCCCTCTTGTATATAAATTCTGACAAATTATAATTGTACTGAAACCAAACATTTCAGCTTCTTCCTATTCTAATCTATCTTTTAGGCGAATTAGCATTTATGTTTGATTTATGGTCCTGCAATGACCTGCAAGAGAGCTTGCGTCCATGGTCTCTGTGCATGTGTCTCCGTGTGAGTGTCTGACTGGGGTTGGGGCTGGGGCTGGGGTAGGTGATGGGGCAATTCACTGGGACTGGGAGAGGTCACAGGGGCAATTCACTGGGGCTGAGGGAGCTAACAGTGGCAATTCACTGGGGCTGGGGGGTTACAAGTCCTTAAAGGACCATAAATCGACACTCAAGTAAAAATGCTTGAGCTGTTACACGGTTGTTCTTTAGACATATTCCCTCTCGTATATAAATTCTGACAAATTATAATTGTACTGAAACCAAACATTTCAGCTTCTTCCTATTCTAATCTGTCTTTTAGGCAAATTAGCATTTATGTTTGATTTATGGTCCTGCATTGACCTGCAAGAGAGCTTGCGTCCGTGGTCTCTGTGCATGTGTCTCTGTGTGAGTGTCTGTCTGGGGTTGGGGCTGGGGCTGGGGTAGGTGATGGGGCAATTCACTGGGGCTGGGAGAGGTCACAGGGGCAATTCACTGGGGCTGAGGGAGCTAACAGTGGCAATTCACTGGGGCTGGGGGGTTACAAGGGAAACTCACTGGAGCTAGGTGTAGATAAAACAATCAGTGAATGACAGCACCTTATTCTGGTTATTACAGAAATCTAAAGGAAAGTTGCAGCTCAATTCACAGACCAAAAAGATAGAATGTATTATGTATGCTAATTTTCCCTGGGATTTTTAGCGGATGTCAACATTAATAGAAAAATGTTTGCAAATGTAAGAAATTCAGCAAACTTCAGGGTAACTGTTTAAATTATTATTTTGGTATTTTTTCATGCAAACAATTTTTTTCATACCCTACTAATTCTCCTCTGACAGATGCATTCATAATCCAGCTCACTTGCATATACCTTTAATTACTGTTCTAATCCAATAACCCAGTATTCCCTTTTGGAAACAAAATGAATGATTTTTTTTTTCTAAATTTGGAATTTGTTTTCCTGAGCGCAATAGGCAGACCATCCCTGAGACACGGGGATCTGTGGCAAGTTATATACCAGTGACTTTAAATATATTATTGAAAATATTTCTTACTAACCTAATGACCTTGATCTATGTACATAATCTATTAAAGATGGTGGGTGGTACCAGTGGTACGTGCATTTTCTCTCATCATATTATTAACTGATGATATTTTTAGCACTTTGTCGATTGTTTTCCCCATTGTTCGTCATATCTAGATCTCTGTCACTTAAGTACTTATTTCATTGACTTCCATTCATGACCCTAAGTATCTTCATAATTGAGCCCTGAACTCTCTGCTAGCTCCCATTCACAATGAACCTCATAGCCATTCATTATGATAATCTACACCCCACCTCTTCATTGATTAATTGCTCTTTAATTGAGCTCCTTTAAAACAAAATACAATCATTTGCTTGGTATATACAATGAAAAACAATGAATGAGACATTTTTCTCTTGAGTGATGTAATTTCATATATTTAATCAGGATGAACAGAAGGGAACACCCATCCTTAGAATGGAAATTAACTAAAACCTAAATTATCTACAGTATCCAACAACTGTATAATCTATCATAATTTCAGCGTGGCTACTGGGGTATAAAATAGGCTCCTGCATGCAGCACAGACAATAAGTTCTCTTCAGGAGCGGAATCAGTCAAGACATAAACAAAACATGTCTGAAGACAAAGAAGATAAGAGTCAACAGAAGGAGCAGCAGATGGGCGGCCATGCCCTCGCCCCACAGCCAGATCAACAGCATGTTCTCCAGCCAACTCCACAACTAGATCATCAGTCAGTCAAACATCCTTGTCAACATGGTGGTCAACTAGTTTCAGAGCCAGCAGAGGTGCCAGATCAGCAATCAACTTCCAATCCTGCTGTACAACCAGATCCACAGTCTGATGAGCCAACAGCTGAACAGTCAGCTCCAGAACCAGTTGAGCAGTCAACTTCAGAACCAGTTGAACCATCAGCTCCAAAGACAACTGAACAGTTGGCTCCAGAGACAACTGAGCAATCAGCTACAGAGACCTCTGAACAATCTGCTCCAGAGACAGTAGATAAATCCACTCCAGAGACAGTTGAACAATTAGTTCCAGAGACAACTAAACAGTCAGCTACAGAGCTAGCTGAACAGTCATCCCCAGAGACAACTGAGCAGTCAGCTCCAGAAACAGATGAGCTATCAGTTCCAGGACCAACTGAGCAATCAGCTAAAGAGATCACTGAACAATCGGCTCCAGAGACAGTAGATAAATCCACTCCAGAGACAGTTGAACAATTAGCTCCAGAGACAACTAAACAGTCAGCTATAGAGCCAGCTGAACAGTCATCCCCAGAGACAACTGAGCAGTCAGCTCCAGAAACAGATGAGCTATCAGTTCCAGGACCAACTGAGCAATCAGCTAAAGAGATCTCTGAACAATTGTCTCTAGAGACAGTAGATAAATCCACTCCAGAGACAGTTGAACAATTAGCTCCAGAGACGACTAAACAGTCAGCTACAGAGCCAGCTGAACAGTCATCCCCAGAGACAACTGAGCAGTCAGCTCCAGAAACAGATGAGCTATCAGTTCCAGGACCAACTGAGCAATCAGCTAAAGAGATCTCTGAACAATTGTCTCTAGAGACAGTAGATAAATCCACTCCAGAGACAGTTGAACAATTAGCTCCAGAGACAACTAAACAGTCAGCTACAGAGCCAGCTGAACAGTCATCCCCAGAGACAACTGAGCAGTCAGCTCCAGAAACAGATGAGCTATCAGTTCCAGGACCAACTGAGCAATCAGCTACAGATATCTCTGAACAATCGGCTCCAGAGACAGTTGAACCATCCGTTCCAGAGAAAACTGAACAGACAATTCTAGAAAAAAATGAACAGTCAGTTCTAGATACAGAGGAACAGTCAGCATCAAAGATAGATGGACAGTCATCTCCAGGACAAGCTGAACAGTCAGTTCAAAGACCAACTGAGCAATCAGCTCCAGAGACATCTGAACAGTCATATCCGGAGACATCTGATAAGTCCACTCCAGGGGCAATTGATGAGTCAGCTTCAGAGACATCTGAACAGTCAGCTACAGAGACAGTAGATAAGTCCGCTCAAGAGGCAATTGATAAGTCAGCTCTGGAGGCATCTGAACACCCAGCTTCAGAGACAGAGAAACAGTTAGCTCCAGAGCCCACTGAACAGTCAGTTCAAGAACCAACTGAAGAGTTAGCTCCAGAAACAAATGAACAGTCAGCTTTAGAGATAGATAGGCAGTCACCTCCAGAGACAAATAATCAGTCCCCTCCAGGACCAGCTGAACAGTCAGTTCCAGGACCAACTGAGCAATCAGCTCAAGGGACCTTTGAACAGTCAGATCTAGAAACAGCAGATACGCCCATTCCAGAAAAAGTTGATGAGTCATCTTCAGAGATAGTTGAACAGCCAACTACAAAGACAGTAGATAAGTCCACTCAAGAAGCAGTTGATAAGTCAGCTCCGGAGGCATCTGAACATCCAGCTGCAGAGACAGAGAAACAGGCAGATCCAGAGCTATGTGAACAGTCAGTTAAAGAACCAAATGAAGAGCTGGCTCCAGAAACATCTGAACATTCAGCTACAGAAACAGAGCAAACAGAACAGTTAGCTCCAGAGATAATTGATAAGTCAGCTACAGAAACAACTGAAAGCTCCACTCAAGAACCAGCTGAACAAGTATGTCCAGAGCATGCCAAAAAGTCAACTCCAGAGTCAGCTGAACAGTCAGTTTCAGAGAAAGCTGAAAAGTCAACCTCGGAGACAGATGGACAGTCAGTTGCAGAACCTGCAATAGAACTAGCTGAAGAGTCAATCCCAGAGACAGCTGAACAGCTAGCTCCAGAGACAGAGAAACAGTTAACTCCAGAGCCAGGTGATCAGTCAGTTCCAGAATCAGCTGACGAGTCAGCTCCAGAAATAAATGAACAGTCAGCTCCAGAAGGGCCAACTGAACATCCAACTAAAGAGCATGCTGAAGAGTTACTTTCACTGACAGTTGATCAGTCATCTTCAGAAACAACTGAACAGTCAGTTCAAGAGACATCTGAGCAGCTGGTATCAGAGCAAGCTGAAAAGTCTACTCTAGAGACAGATGAACATTCAGTGACAGAACTAGCTGAAGCATTAATTCCAGAGATGGCTGAACAGCTAACTCCAAACCAACAGCCAGAGCCAGCTTCTGAATCTGATCAACCATTAGCTTCAGAGCCAGATCAACAGTTACTTCTGGAAACAAATGAAAACCCAACTTCAGAGCCAGAACAACAACCAGCTCCAGAACAAGATCAACAACCACCTGTAGAACCAGATCAACAATTAGTTACAGAGCTAAGCCAACAATCTGCTCTGGTACCAGATCAACAACCAGATCCAAAGCCGTGCCAACAGTCAGTAGAACAGTCTGCACAGCCAGCCCCAGAGCCAGGTGATCAGTTAACTCCAGGGCCACATGAACAAACAGCTTCAGAGCCAGATCAACAGTCACTTCCCAAATCAGATGAAAAACCAGCACCAGAGCCAGAACAACAGTCAGATCTAGAGCCAGAGAAAGATCAACAACCACTTTTAGAACCAGATCAGCAATCAGCTATGGAGCCAAATCAACAGTCTGCTCTGGAACCAGATCAACAACCAGCTGCAGAGTCATGCCAACAGTCAGGTGAACAGTCTGTACAGCCAGCTTCAGAGCCAGGTGATCAGTTAACTACAGAGCCACAAGAACACCCAACTTCAGAGCCAGATCAAGAGTCAGCCCCAGAATCGGACGAAAAACTAGCGCCAGAACCAGAACAACAGTCAGATCTACAGTCAGAACAACAGCCAGCTCTAGAGCCAGATCAACAAATACCTGCAGAACAAGATCAACACTCAGCCCCAGAGCCAAACAAACAGCCAGAGCCAGGATCAAATCAACAGTCAGCTCTAGAGCCAGATCAACAATCAGCTCCAGAGCCAAGCCCACAGCCAGGTTCAGAGTTAAACCAGCATTCAGATCCAGAGACAGATAAGCAGTCAGATCAACAACTACTTGAAGAGCCAAATGGACAGTCAACTCCAGAACCAGAGCCAGATCAACATCAACAATCAGCTCCAGAGTCATGCCAACAGTCAGTAGAACAGTCTGTACAGCCAGCTTCAGAGCCAGGTGATCAGTTAACTACAGAGCCACAAGAACACCCAACTTCAGAGCCAGATCAAGAGTCAGCCCCAGAATCAGATGAAAAACTAGCGCCAGAGCCAGAACAACAGTCAGATCTACAGTCAGAACAACAGCCAGCTCCAGAGCCAGATCAACAAATACCTGCAGAACCAGATCAACACTCAGCACCAGAGCCAAACAAACAGCCAGAGCCAGGATCAAATGAACAGTCAGCTCTAGAGCCAGATCAACAATCAGCTCCAGAGCCAAGTCCACAGCCAGGTTCAGAGTTAAAGCAGCATTCAGATCCAGAGACAGATAAGCAGTCAGATCAACAACTACTTGAAGAACCAAATGAACAGTCAACTCCAGAACCAGAGCCAGATCAACATCAACAATCAGCTCCAGAGTCATTCCAACAGCCAGATGAACACCAATCTGCCCAACAAACTGAACATTCAACATCAGAGTCAGTGGAAAAGTCACCTTCAGAGTCAGATGATCAGTTAACTCCAGAGACAGTTGAGCAGTCCCTACTAGAGACAAATTCACAGCCAGACGAACAACAAGCTCTACAGAAACCATTTAAGCAACACCAAGAACCCATCAAACACCAGCCAAGGAGCCAACAGAGGAGCTAAACCAGGAGCCAGCTCTAGAAACAACAGTAAGTTCCATACAATACTGGGGCAGTAATAATTTGGTTCTAATACCCATTTTTATGTTTAACATTTAAGATAAAATCTGATAAATCATTATCTAAAATATCTGTCAACAAAACATTACTCTCTAACACATCTTGTTCCTTTTTGTTAACTAACATTTTTCTGTTTAGACTAATATATATATATATATATATATATATATATATATATATATATATATATATATATATTTATTTATATATATATATATATATATATATATATATATATATTTTAACATTCATTTATTTATTTTTCTTCTGAAAAACGTACTTTATACATACTTTATACAGGTTTGGAAAAAAAGATTTCCCATGTTCTCCACTTATATTTCTTAGCTTTTTGTGTTTCACATTTATAGCTTGGAACATAGAATAGAGTGATGGGATACAATAAATCTGTATATTAAAGCACAGAAATTTAAGGTTGCATCTTTAGGAGTAGCAATATTTTTTTAAAATGTGAAAAAATAATAGTAATAATTCCGCCTTTAATTTATTATATATATATATATATATATATATATATATATATATATATATATATATATATATGCATATTTATATATATGCAATTATGCTGCTGTGGAACGTACTGTTTTAATTTACAGTGATCAACTTTCTGAGGTGTAAGTAGTGGCATGTACAACTGCCAGTGCTCTCATTGGCTCTAATTGATTGCAAATTAGTTTAGAAGGACTCACTTGTTGAGAGACAAGTGCAAGAAGCAGCCTCAGAAAATGACAAAGGAAGCCTGCAGTAAATAATAATTGAATATAAATGTCAGAAATGTAAAGGTCGTGTTTATTTATTTATTTCTACCATCTACCAACATTTTGCACACTTTCAAGTTTTGATATTCAGAAGATCTTATAGGAAATAAATGACCACAGTGACCATTTGGAGACACAGACAAGCGTAGGCATGCTTAGACCCAGGTGGGAGCACCCAATGCCTCGGGGGTTAATCAGGCAATTAGCGAATGTAATAAAATAAGTGAGAATAGCACTTACTGCTATAATAAGAGGTCATGATTGCAAGGTGCAGTATATATTATGAAAGGGAAATTTGGGAAATTACAGAATGAGTCGTAGATAAGTGGAGCATCTTTCCATCATATGTGGTAGGAAGATACAAATAAATGTATTCATTCATTGCATATATGTAAATGCCTTCTAGAGAATTAATAATATCTGAGATGTTTAGGTAAATAGAATAGGCCAGCTAAATCAGCCTATTTGGTTGTACATTAATGAAAAATACATGCTACTGGATATTTTGCAGTCTCACATAGTGATATTGATGCAAAACAAGTAAAAAGTTTTTTCAATTATTTTTATTTTATCAGCAACAATTCAGCCGGCCGGACTGACCAGATTATCAGATGTGTTCAGAATATTATTATCCAGCTGAGCAGAGCTGCAATGGCTCAGCTGTGTCTTGAAACCCTATGCAGAGCAATTCTATGTTTATTTAGGAAGGCATGTTCTGTCTTGCTGCCTCGAAGATTTTACATTTGTGTTTCAATAAAGGGGAATAAAATCTTGCACAAATACCCAAATGTCCTCTAATAATTAGTATGTATACTAAGTGGGATGAAGACTCCCTCTATCTGCGGTGATGTCTATCACTAATACAGTTTCCATAAATGTGTAACGCAAGCGAATTTACGTAACTATTGTACAGATTCCGAAACAGGGTCTGGGGGGGGGGGGGGAGGGACAGACAGGGGGAAAGGGACAGAGAGGGGAAAAGGGATGGGGGGGGCTGACAGGGGGAAAGGGACAGGGGGGAAGGGACCGAGAGGGGAAAAGGGACAGGGGGGGACAGAGAGGGGGAAAGGGATGGGTGGGAAGGGGTGGGGGGAAGGACCCAAGAGGGGGAAAGGGGGAAAGTGACACGGGGGAGGGAGGAGGAGGGAAAGAGACACAGGGGAAGAGACATGGGGCGGAAGAGACACGGGGGAAGACACATGGGAGAGGGCGGGGAAGAGACATAGGGGAAAGAGACATGGGAAAAGAGACACAGGGGAGGAGGAGATAGTTGGGGGAAGAGACACAGGGGAGAGAGAGGGGGAAGAGACACAGGGGAGGGAGTGGGGGGAGAGACACAGGGGAGGGAGTGAGGGGGGAGACAGAGGGGAGAGAGGGGGAAGAGACACAGGGAAGGGAGTGGGGGAGGCAGACACAGGAGAGGGAGTGGGGGGGGACACAGGGGAGAGAGGGGGGAAGAGATACAGGGGAAGGGGGTGGCAAAAAATACTAATATCCCATCCTTTATGACAGGCAAACAACTAGTGTCTATATAAGTACCTATGTGTACCTATGTACTTATGTATTGCTACTTGAAACACTGTAAATATTTACATATTATCCTTAAGGTTTTAATTTACACTTTCTTTGTGACAGGTGATAATAAACCACATCCCAACGGGTCCTTTTCCACATCGAGAATCACAAAAACCTGAGAATCCACCAATTTACCGGCCGATGTCCGTCCAAGAATCGCACGGGTTCCCTATGTTATCGCACCCCCTATTATTTTAATGATACGTTCATTACTCATTAAAGTAATGGTATATTATCTCTGGTCTCTTGTCTCCACCCTTGGAAATGCTGGTTTAAATAAAACTATTCAACGAATATTGTGTCAATCTCTTTATTATATATATATTTTTATTTTTTATTTAAACACACCTTTTCCCAAAATCTATTTTATCTTAAGCTACTCTTAGTTAATTAATTAAATATACATTGTACTAGCCATTATATTCTACAGAGAATAATTCCTGTGATAATCTTGCATTAGTAGCTCCAGTATACTAATTAGCTGCTTTGATGTGCTAATTAGGATTATAGTCTGTTGGTCTATGTGGTGGTAAAACCATGTAAGGTTATGTTGTTAGTCCCCTTCACCACCCCAAATCTTTGCATATTAGCATAAAGGAGCCACACAACCAATGCTGAATATCTGAGAAAATTATTTACTCTAAATAAATATGACTAGTACAATGTATAGACAGATGTTAATGCTATTAAAATGAACCAATATTTAGTTGATATGAGAATGTCCCTTTAGTTATATTATTATTGAAAACTAGGAAGGCTAATTAGAAATAGTTGCAACCCATCCATACATATAAACATATAATCTGCATTAAAAAGACCCGAAAATTACTCATAAAGTGGAATATAAAGGAAATGTTTACAACTATTCAGAGTGTACTTAATCAAAGTATTCAGATTTATATTATTCATTTCTTAGGATATAATATACTGTTTTCATTAATTAATGAGATATTGAGACTATTGATGTGCTTCTTTAGCCTATTTAAATATTTCTTTTAGATGCTTCGTATCTTGGGAAACCTCTTCCATTTTATTAGTTCTAATTATATAGTTTAACCACATGTTCCAAATCATATAATTTCATACCTTGTTTCTAGAATTGCTAATATACATATGTTCTTTTGTGTCTTAGTCAGGATTTTTGGGAGCAAGTGTAATAATCCAATTTAAGGGGTGAAACACGTTATTGAAGAATAGCATTACGTTCACATATTTTTTATTTTTGGGCTGTACCACATTATTTGGACTAAATATCCTACAATTCCAAATCCCATACAATATATATATATATAGGTATACAGATTTTGTGGGGCGGTACAGTCATTTAACTTATGGTGGGCAAAAGAGTGTATATATAGGGCGTCATTCTAATGCTGGCCGTAGGATCTGCGTGGCCACAATGGGTGGCCTCAAGCTACTATGCTAATCCCTTGTGGCCAACAGCTCCGGGCGGCTTGCAGCCAGTGTCCTGCATTCCTTTGCGGCCACCCCCAACGCAGCTTACTGCAGGGACCCCCTGCATGATCCCCACATTAACCCCTTGCTGCAGGGGTGCCTTGCCTTGCCGCAGAGGGTCCCAATCACTGAGCGAGACCCCCGCAGCATCTGTGGAATTTAAACTTCCCGCCGCGGGCTTGTATTCAAGATTCAATTCCGGGGAATGGCAGGGTTTAAATTTCCCGCCGCAGGGCTTTAAAGGACCCGTGACACACTAATCGTTACCCCCAAGCCGCGGGGGTACTATAAGTCCCCCCCCCCCCGCACCTAAAAAGAACCCCATCACTCATGGGGGTTAATAAAGTCCCCATGAGACTAAAATGAACACCCTCAGTCCAATAGGGATCTATATAGACCCATATATGACAATATTAGAACCTAGGTTAACCCAATAAGTGCCATGAGGGTACTCCAGGACCTCATGACAAAGTCAAGCACTACACTACACTATTAACCCTAACTATACCCATTAACCCCTTAACCCTAACTATACCCCATTAACCCATACTAAACCTTATTTAACCCTAATTGGGCCTATTTAACTCCTTCTAGACCTATTTAACCCTATCTGGACCTAATAACATTAACTGGGCCTATTAAACACATTCTAGATCTATTTAACCCTAACTGGCCCTATTTAACCCTAACTGGGCCGATTTAACTCTAACTGGGCCTATTTAAGCTTATCTGGACCTAATAAACCTAACTAGGCCTAATTAACCCTAACTGGGCCTATTTAACCCCTTATAGACCTAGTTAACCCTAACTGGGCCGATCTAATCCTAACTCTGCATTTTTTAACCCTATCTGGACCTAATAAAGCTAACTGGGCCTATCTAACCCTAACTGGACCTATTTAACCCTATCTGGACCTATTTAACCCTATCTGGACCTAATGACCCTAACTGGGTCTATCTAACCCTAACTGGGCCTATTTAACCCCAACTATGTCTATTTAACTCCATAACTTATGGGGGTCTATACAGACCCCCATAAGCCTCCATCTAACCCGATCACTTATGGGGTTCCGTACAGACCCCTGTAAGCCTCTATTTAACCCAATCAGTCCCATAAGGGTCTATGAAGACCTTCAAATGACAATGAGAGCCCTAATATTAACCTCCAGGACCCTCATGACACTAAGTACAAACACTACACTACACTATCCCCCCCCCAATAAACAACTAAAACCAAACTAACCCCCCTCTGCCCTAACCTATTAACCCCTACCTACCTAACACATACCCTAACCTATTAACACCTACACTAACTACCTTACCCCCTATTAAACCCC
Source organism: Discoglossus pictus (assembly GCA_027410445.1). Lineage (NCBI taxonomy): Eukaryota > Metazoa > Chordata > Amphibia > Anura > Alytidae > Discoglossus > Discoglossus pictus. Next base: position 13,533,441 of record CM050171.1, on the reverse strand, counting down.
CCACCCCTACACAAAATAAAAAAAACATATGTTACAAAAAATTTAAAAGAACATTACAACCCCCCACTACAAAACAAAATGAAAAAAGAACATTACAACCCCCCACTACAAAAAATAAAAAAATAATTACGCACCTGCAAAGAAAAAACATACTCAAATATACATAACATTACAATACAGTGATAAATACAATACAAATATACCCCTGACAACAATACATTACCCCCTATCTACAAAACATCACCCCCTATCTATAAAACATTATCCCCTATCTATAAAACATTACCCCCTATCTGTAATACATGACTCACTATCTACAAAACATTAAACCCTAACTACAATATATTACCCCTATCTATAATACATGACCCCCTATCAACAAAACATTACCCCATCTATGAAACATTACCCCCTATCTATAAAACATTACCCCAGCTATAAAACATTATCCCCTGACTACAAAACATTAACCCCTAACTACAATACATTTCCCCCTATCTATAAAACATTACCCCCTAACTACAATACATTAAACCCTAACTACAATACATTACCCCTATCTACAATACATTTAAAAGCTGAAATCTAACCTAAAATAGAATAAATAAGACCACTTACCTTGCTCAAATGTCCCTTCAGCAGGTTGCACCCCCTAGAAAAAAAGGAACATAAAGTCACAAATAAACACAACATAAAAAAATACACATTCTCAATATTAAACTTAACTTTCCACCATGTCCCCGTCCTTCTTCTTGCCTTGTCCTCTTCTTCCCCGTCTGGGCGCTGGAAAGAAAATGCTATTCTAAAAAAACTAACGGAGGAGCTCCCCGACGCTTATGAAGCCTCTAATGCGTCTTCCAGTAAAAAAAAATGGAATGGCGCCTTCTGATTGGCTGAAATGGCTGTCAATCAAATGTCATTCAATCAGAAGGAATCAAGGTGTGAGCCAAGCAGAATGGGATACACCGACCTGTCAATCCTTTTTAAACCAATCAGTAGTCACTTTTGCATTCAGCCAATCACAATGGGACACACCGCATGGGGTGATTGGCTGAAGGCATATGTGCCTTCTGATTGGCTGCAGTCTGATTGACAGTGACAGCAGCCAATCAAAAGGTGCAGATGCTTGAAGCCAATTACAATGGGATACACCCCCACTGGGTACATCTCATTCTGATTGGCTGAAGGGCTGTTATCACTATCATTCAGACTGTAGCCAATCAGAAGGTGCAGATGCCTTTAGCCTATCCCCTGTGGGGTGTATCCCATTGGGATTGGCTGAATGCAATAGTGCCTTCTGATTGGTTTAAAAAGGTTGACATATCCATCAGCCAATCAGAATGGGATATAGGGTTGTATCCCATTCCGATTGGCTCATAACTTTGCACCTTCTGATTGGCTAAACTTTGATTGACAGCCATTTCAGCCAATCAGAAGGCGCCATTTAGGTTTGGGTTTTTTTCCAGACGAAGGCTTCATTGGCGTCAGGCAGCTCCTACGGAAGGGGGCTCTGTTAAATGTTTTTTTTTGTGTTGTGTTTATTTGTGACTACATTTATGTTTCTTTTCTTCCTAGGGGGTGTGACCTGCTATAGGAGCATCTGAGCAAGGTAAGTGGTGTTATATATTCTATTTTAGGTTAGATTTTGGCTTTTTCATGTATTGTAGATAGGATTTAATGTATTATAGAAAGGGGTAATATATTGTAGTTAGGGTTTAATGTATTGTAGTTAGGGGTTCATGTTTTGTAGATAGGGGGTCATGTATTATAGATAGGGGTAATGTATCGTAGTTAGGGTTTAATGTTTTGTAGATAGGGGGTTGTGTATTATTATGGAACCTTGGCAGGGACATGCAAATATGCCCACAAAGGCTTTGGTCTTGCAATCCATAACCATATCAATCATGGCTTCCCTTAAGCATATGCCCGCTGTATCAAGCAGCTTTGAGCAAAGCTAGGGTAGGATTATGCACAAGCTAGGAATCCCTCCCAAGTACAGCTGTTTCAAGGTTACTGCCTCTCATCAGCGTGGGGCCGGTTCCCTAGCTTGTGTAGGGAATATTTTGAGGAGGTAGTTCACCACAACAATCATTTAATATATGGTCAGCAAAATAGTGATAGAAGCCTCCATCGTACAGTAGGACAGTTTATAAATAGTACATCTGTGTTCACATTTGAATGTCTAAAGTAAGTTAAAAAAAACTGTTTCATGCCCAGAATTCAGAGAAAACTAGTTATTACACTGCACTCTGGGAAGCTGAGCAGGGACATGCAAATGTATATATAGATACATAGATAGATAGATAGATAGATAGATAGATAGATAGATAGATAGATAGATAGATAGATAATATTATATATAAAATATTATAAAATATATAAATTAAATGCATTTGTGATTTAAGCCTGGCGTCTTGAATCAGGATGACATTAACACCAAATTCTAATCTGATAAATCAGATGTAAAGTAGCTCATTTCTGGCTACACTAATCCTTTCTAATGAGCTCATAAAACCAGAACCAGAACTGGTTTGACCACGATGAGCATTATCAATAGGATAATACAGAATGGGATCCATTAGTGGGAAACACCCTCAATAAACTACAAGTGGATAAGAATATTTGGTGGGTCTAATCCCCAAAGCGATTTAAATAAAACATTTCAGAAACTCAGGAAAGGACTTGAAGAAAAGAGCAAAAAATCTTACAAACAAGGGGCCATATTTGACAAATTTGTGATACTTGCACGTGTTCAGTCTCAATGTATGGACACAGCTATATTCTTAAACTGAGATAATTGTAACATAGCATCTGGAAAGTATCAAAAACAGTTTAGAAATGTCTGTAATAAATAAGTATTTTATCTAATATACTCCCACTTGTTGATTAGATGGTTTAAATGGATGTGGTTAGAAAGGAGAGGAGAGTAGCATAATGTATTTTATTGTATTATATCATTGTAGAGTTATTTTATTATATATATATATATATATATATATATATATATATACACTAGTCAATTACCAGTTAAAAATGACAGTTTAATATTGTGTGTCAAGTCTCTTTGTGCACCCTCACTATGTCGCTCTCTCTCTGTGCTCACTCTCTGTCTCTCTCTCTCTCTCTGCGCCCCCTCTCTCTCCTCACTCTCTCCCTCTCCTTCTCTCTCTCTCTGTGCTCACTCTTTCTCCTCACTCTCTCCCTCTCCTTCTCTCCCTCTTTCTCACGCTCTTTCTCTCCCTCCTTCGCTCTCTCTCTCCCTCCGCTTTCTCTCTCTCTCCCTCCTCTCCCTATCCCTTCATCTTTCTCTCTTCTTCTATCTCTCCCCTTCTCTCTCTCTTCCTTTCTCTCTTTTCCTCCTTCTCCCCCTTCCTCCTTCTCTTTCTTGCACCTCTCTCCCTCTGTCCCTCTCTCTCTCTCCCTCTCCATCTCGCTCTCGCTCTTCTTCTCACTCTCTCTCCCTCTCCTTCTCATTCTCTCTCCCCCACCTTCCTTCTCTCTCCTTCCCTCCTTCTAAATCTATCCCTACTTCTCACTTTCCCCCTTCCTTCTCTCTCCACCCTCCTTCCTCCTTTTCTCTCCTTCCTACTTCCCTCCTCTCTCTCCCTCTCCTTCTCTCTCTCTTTCTTTCTCCTCACTCTCCCCCTCCGTCTCCTCACATTTCTGGTTTGGCGCTGTCTAAGCAGTAAGTTATGGGTCTTGCTTACTTGTAGCCCAATTAAATTGGAGCTACGTGTTAACACATAGCTAGTAACTGTCATCTTAGCGCTTTTTGCGTGCTAAGATGCCTCGTATAGTTGCTCGCAGCAGGCTTTGCGTGGTAACACACAGGACGTCCGAGAACAGGCTATTCAGAGAGCAACGTTGAACCTTGTACACGTAAATCCTTTGATCTCTCATCCTCGTAGCCGTGACTTGTTCCATTCAGCTATCAAAGTGCAACGTGGTCACTCTCGAGCAAGCACGTAACATGCAAATGGAGCCCAGAGGCCAACGTGTGCTCGAGAGCACCCGCAAGGGGGGGGTAAAGTCCAATACGTAGCACTTGTAATGCAAATAATAACACTCTACTGTACGTTTATTATAAGGGAAAGTGATGTTAGGTCTTAGAATTAATAGCACAACATTCTCAAGCCCGCAAATCGGCCAAATAAATACTTTATTTCATAAATATTTCATGTGTCATATCGATACCTGCAATCAATGTGTTACGCCATATACTGTAACTCACATGTAATTGAATATCATATTTACGGCTTTATTAATATTGCATTATATCTGGCCTGTGGGTCCGATCACAAACTGGATTTGAAGTACGTAGGAATTTGAAATCTACCCTCCACTTTTCCGGTGACGCAGCGCTTACGATCTCTTTTTCCATTGGCTCCATCTGAACCCGTAACTACGAGATTGATTAACTGTTTGCGATCGAACACGCAACTCCGACGGCCACAAACTGGTTTACGAGATAGCCTCTTTCGCTCGTCACTCGCAGGCCCTTCTAATTTAATAGCAACATAACTCCGTCAGATTTGAAGCACGCAGCCCTTACATGCTACACGTTGGACTTACGAGGCCAGAATTTAATATGGCCCTTGATCATGATCAGGCCCTGAAATACTACATATAGAGACATGAATTACGATTTTGGCTTTCTGCCATGTACTTTCGAGCGTAAAACAATTTAATCTTTCTGTAACTGTTGCAATTTTGAAGGCTGCAGATTTACAGCCTCAGGTATTGTAACTAAGCTTGATTTACGATTTTGGCTTTCTGCCATATACTTGCTTTTAATCACTCTGCAGCTGTTGCAATTTTCTGAAGCGATATCAGTGATATATATATATATATATATATATATATATATATATAATATAAAGTGAGTGCTGTCTGGAATTTTAAGAGATTGTGTCATGGGGGTTTCAATCTTGGACTGTGCCTGTAACCTAAGGTGGATGTATAGCCTACAGGGAGTTGCTCTACTATTTGGGTCTATTGTCAAGTGGTTATTCAAACTGTTCATCCTTCACCCGAACTGAACAGAGATGTTATCTGTGGTCCCTTTCAAGTTTCTAATCCGATTACAATCATGGGAAAAGTCACAACTGAATATAGTAGTAAAACATTGAAGGTGATATGTATACATTTTGCACAATATCAAATGTTGGTGTTGGAGCCCCCATTGGACTGCAAGAAGATCTAATCAATCAATACTATAGTTAATGAAGCCAAACTGTTAAATGGAAGGATTGATCATGAGGCTGAAGCTCAAATATTTTAACCATATCATGAGAAGAGAGGATTCCCGAGAGAAGACGCTGATGCTGGGAAAGATTGAAGGCACACAAAGAAAGGGACGGCAGAAATGGAAATGGATAGATGAGGTCATTATATTAATGAACATGAGCTTGATGAAGCTCAGAGGGCAGTGGCTGACAGATGTACCTGACGCCCATAGAGTCATGGAATGTCAGAGATGACCGAACGACTCAACAACGACAGCCTTTATTTCCCAGGAAACCCTTGCTTTATTTTATGGTATAATTCTAACAATCAGTGATATAGTAATTACACATATTATTATTTGTTTTAGACATTTTGTACTTTACAACTTTAAGCGCATGTTTAAGATGAATGGAATGACATTTTTGTGCACCTACCTGCTCAGGATTTTAACACTCGAGATCCACCTTGATATTGATTAAATGTTTCCTTATTCTGTCCGCCCTAATGTGACATAATCCTCTACGATGAAGAACAATGCCTGAATGTGTATCTATTTTTTGCTGCTTAATCATCTCATGTTGAAAAAGGGGCAACAGTTGGGAACACCCATCCATAGGTGTGGAACTGAAATGAAAACAAATCAATTATGTGTTTTAGTTATTGACACTCCTATGGTAAGAATGGGATTTCACATGTCGAAGTATGACATTGATATGTCAAGTCATGGTATTACAATGTGTGTCCTTGGAGTATAAAAGAGGTGTCTGCACATAGGACAGGCATAGCTTGGAGAGACTCTCTCAACTTCGATTCAGGAGCAGATATTGTCAAGAAGAACTCAAGCCATGTCTGGAGTCAAAGGAGGACACAGCAAAGCAAAAGAGGAGCACCATGTACACCAGCCAGCACCACAGCCCGCAAAGCCAGCACCACAGCCAGCCCAGCCAGCCCAGCCAGCCCAGCCAGCTTGCCATCACACACGTAAGTGGTTTATTTGAATTAAAATATTGATATTGGCCTAAATTTCTCATTTGAAGGCAGATTGGCACCAACAAACCAGTGTAATCGGCCATCTATATCTACCTAAAAGTCTTAAATTCCTCAAGATCACTTTATGCGTATGCTGGGATTCCTTTATTGTGGAGGACTCTACCACTACGGTCACAGGGCTCTTGCACTTATCCACCATCCTTTCTGTAAAGTAATACTAATAATAATTGCCACAAATTCATCCGCCATTGACATCTTCAAATCATAAACTCTCATTCTTTATCTGATGGATATATAATATAAGAACAAAATAAGGCCTACATTTTATTGCCATTGCAGTGGTGTTGCAGGACAGTTATTGTTAGTGTTTCTAATAAAAAATATACTTTTCTATTTCTTTTTCAAGACCATAATTATTAAGGATACAATTTATAAAGTACAGTCTCAAATTGCAATGTTTTCACCTGCAATGTTATCTGGCAGTTAGAACCCTCCCCACCCTTATCAAGTCCTTTGAGTCAAACATTATCATACTGAGCCACACATTAGCATACTGAGCTGCACGTTAGCAAACTGAGCCGCACCTTAGTGCACTGAGCCACACATTAGCATACTAAGCCGCACATTACCACACTGAGACGCACATTAGCAATAGCCGTGCATTGCACTGGGGGGAGGAGGAGTAGGAGAGACACAGGGGTGGGGACATAGGGGGGGAAAAGCACAGGGGAGGGAGAGGGGGAAAGAGACACAGGGGAGGGAGGGGGAAGAAACACAGAGGAGGGGGAGGGGGAGAGATACAGGGGAGGGAGAGAGAGAAGAGACACAGGGGAGGGAGAGGGGGAAGAGACACAGGGGAGGGAGAGGGGGGAAAGAGACACGGGGGGGAGAGGGGGGAGACTCAGGGGCGGGAGAGGGGAAAGAGACACAGGGGGAGAGGGAGAGGGAAGAGACACAGTGGAGGGAGGGGGAAGAGACAAAGAGGAGGGAGAGGGGGAGAGATACAGGGGAGGGAGAGGAAGAAGAGGCACAGGGGAGGGAGAGGGGGAAGAGACACAGGGGAGGGAGAGGGGGAAAGAGACACAGGGGGGAGAGGGAGAGTGAAGAGACACAAGGGAGGGAGGGGGAAGGGACACAGAGGAGGGAGAGGGAGAAGAGACACAGGGGAGGGAGAGGGAGAAGAGACACAGGGGAGGGAGAGGGGGAAGAGACACAGGCAATGGAGAGGGGGGAAAGAGAAATGGGGGGGAGAGGGGGGAGACACAGGGGCGGGAGAGGGGAAAGAGACACAGGGGGGAGAGGGAAGAGACACAGGGGGAGAGGCACAGGGGAGGAAGAGGGGGGAGACACAATGGAGGCAGGGGGGAGAGTCACATCAAATATTATAATGTAATTTATGACGGGAAACAAATATTATATATATATTTCAAGATACCACTCCAGCAGCAGTGCCCGATGTCACACAGTATGTGCAGCCAGGTAAACATACACAGTGTATACATATCGTAGATACATATAGTGTTACCAATACTCACCTGTAAACCAACAATGCTAAATACTGTAGCTCCATCTGAACTTTGCCATAAGGAGACTAAAAAAATAATGGAAAATCTAACTCAATGGAACCAGCCATTAAAACTTAGATGGGAAGAGTATTTGGACCAAACATCAATATATATTTGTTCAGGTTAACAAAGATAAAATTATGCACTCATTTAGTAGATATGCACAGTCCATTTTTCTTCCTAATGCCATTGTTACTTTTTAATTTTGTTGTTTGTAAGATTCATGGTCACCTTTAAAGGGACATGGAGCTAAAAATGTATCTGTCATGCATTTTAAAGAAAATGTTTTAAAGGGATATGGAAGTTTTGGCGATTTTACTAGGTATATAAAAACTCTGTGCATCTACTTACTGTTATGTAGTTTATTGTATTAAGACGTGTTTATAAGCTCTGTTTTTACTGCCTAGAATGGAACAAATAGTCCCCGTATGGAACTGCTCACTGCGGCTCATGAAGACACAGACTCTGTAGTACAGAGTGTGCTGTGTCTCATACTAACCAATCAGTGACATCTCTCAGCAACATTCTGCAAAGTGCTGCTGAGATGTGGTCCCTGATAGGCTAGGACACTACACTGCACTACAATCCAGTCAGAAAGATGTCTTAATACTGTTTTAAATTGCATATTAATTAAAAGTAAGATGCTTAAACTTTGCAGCACTTGTTTTTCTTGCACAAAATGTTTGAAATTGTTTATGTACTTTTTTCTTTGTAACAGTGCCAGTTAATCCTGTGCCAGTGCCAGTTATTCCAGTGACTCCTGCTCCATGCACAATTAATCCGGCACCAGTGCCAGTGACTCCTGTTCAAGTGCCAGCTAATCCAGTGCCAGTGCCAGGGACTCCTGCTCCATGCACAGTTAATCCTGCGCCAGTGCCAGTGGCTCCTGCTCCATGCACAGTTAATCCTGCGCCAGTGCCAGTGGCTCCTGCTCCATGCACAGTTAATCCTGCGCCAGTGCCAGTGACTCCTGCTCCATGCACAGTTAATCCTGCGCCAGTGCCAGTGACCCCTGTTCCAGTGCAAATTGACCCAGTCCAAGTGTCAGTTACTCCAACCCCTGTGCCCATTGCTCCAGTGCCCACTGTCCCTGTGCCAACTTCCTGCTCAAGTCAAAAAAAGCAAGGCGTTAAACATTAAGAGCCTTACATAAAGGTGTCTGCTGACAAATACAGTATATAACAATATTGCATTGTCTGTATATTGATTTAATGTTACATTGTGTTGTTGACCTCGTCACAATCTAATAAAGTAACCTTAAGCATTTCTTGGCTGTCTCTTGTCTTGTACTTGTTATGGATATACACTCACTTGATACAATTCTGCTCTGGGCTCCAAGCAAAGTATCTGCACATTGGTACTTTTGTAATGAAGGAGAATCACGTGATACTTTGTAGTTCTCAGGGCAAAGGATAACTTGGAAACAACTTTATCTATCTATGTATCTATCTATCTATCTCACTCCATATCTATCTATCAATCCAAAATTTTAGTAATGAAGCAACAATTGGGGTGGGTCATTTAGGGATTATTTCAACGACCTTTCCTCAATATAGATGTTTACTTTTGGAGTGTCATGGTCTGGGCCTGCATGAGTGCTGCCGGCACTGGGGAGCTACAGTTCATTGAGGGAACCATGAATACCAACATGTACTGTGACATACTGAAGCAGAGCATGACCCCTCCCTTCAGAGACTGGGCCGCAGGGCAGTATTCCAACTTGATAACGACCCAAAACACACCACCAAGATGACCACTGCCTTGCTAAAGAAGCTGAAGGTAAAGGTGATGGACTGGCCAAGCATGTCTCCAGACCTAAACCCTATTGAGCATCTGTGGGGCATCCTCAAATGGAAGGTGGGGGAGTGCAAGGTCTCTAAAATCCACCAGTTCGGTGATGTCATCATGGAGGAGTGGAAGAGGACTACAGTGGCAACCTGTGAAGCTCTGGTGAACTCCATGCTCATGAGGGTTAAGGCAGTGCTGGAAAATAATGGTGGCCCCACAAAATATTAACACTTTGGGCTCAATTTGGACATTTCCACTTAGGAGTGTACTCACTTTTGTTGCCAACAGTTTAGACATTAATGGCTGTGTGTTGAGTTCTTTTGAGGGGACAGCACATTTACACTGTTATACAGGCCGTACACTTACTACTTTACACTGTAGCAGAGGGGCATTTCTACAGTGTTGTCACATGAAAAGATATAATAATATATGTACAAAATGTGAGGGGTGTACTCACTTTTGTGAGATACTGTATATATATATACACTGCTAAAAAAAATAAAGGGAACACTTAAACAACACAATGTAACTCCAAGTCAATCACACTTCTGTAAAATCCAACTGTCCACTTAGGAAGCAACACTGAGTGACAATCAATTTCACATGCTGTTGTGCAAATGGGATAGACAACAGGTAGAAATGATGGGCAATTAGCAAGACACCCCCAATAAAGGAGTGATTCTGCAGGTGGTGACCACAGACCACTTCTCAGTTCCTATGCTTTCTGGCTGATGTTTTGGTCACTTTTTAATGCTGGTGGTGCTTTCACTCTAGTGGTAGCATGAGACAGAGTCTACGACCCACACAAGTGGCTCAGGTAGTGCAGCTCATCCAGGATAGCACATCAATGCGAGCTGTGGCAAGAAGGTTTGCTGTGTCTGTCAGCGTAGTGTCCAGAGAATGGAGGCGCTACCAGCAGACAGGCCAGTACATCAGGAGATGTGGAGGAGGCCGTATGAGGGCAACAACCCAGCATCAGGACCACTACCTCCGCCTTTGTGCAAGGAGGAACAGGAAGAGCACTGCCAGAGACCTGCAAAATGACCTCCAGCAGGTCACAAATGTGCATGTGTCTGCTCAAATGGTCAGAAACAGACTCCATGAGGGTGGTATGAGGGCCCGACATTTACTGGTGGGGGTTGTGCTTACAGCCCAACACCGTGCAGTATGTTTGGCATTTGCCAGAGAACACCAAGATTGGCAAATTTGCCACTGGCACCCTGTGCTCTTCACAGATGAAAGCAGGTTCACACTGAGCACATGTGACAGACGTGACCGGGTCTGGAGACGCTGTGGAGAACGTTCTGCTGCCTGCAACATCATCCAGCATGACTGGTTTGGCAGTGGATCAGTAATGGTGTGGGGGGGCATTTCTTTGGGTGGCCACACAGCCCTCTATGTGCTCGCCAGAGGTAGCCTGACTGCCAATAGGTACCGAGATGAGATCCTCAGACCCCTTGTGAGACCATATGCTAGTGTGGTTGGCCCTGGGTTCCTCCTAATGCAAGACAATGCTAGACCTCATGTGGCTGGAGTGTATCAGCAGTTACTGCAAGACAAAGGCATTGATGCTATGGACTGGCCCGCCCGTTCCCCAGACTTGAATCCAATTGAGCACATCTGGGACATCATGTCTCGCTCCATCCACCAACGCCACGTTGCACCACAGACTGTCCAGGAGTTGGCAGATGCTTTAGTCCAGGTCTTGGAGGAGATCCCTCAGGAGACCATCCGCCACCACATAAGGAGCATGCCCAGGCGTTGTAGGGAGGTCATACAGGCACGTGGAGGCCACACACACTACTGAGCCTCATGTTGACTTGTTTTAAGGACATTACATCAAAGTTGGATCAGCCTGTAGTGTGTTTTTCCACTTTCATAATGGGGGTGACTCCAAATCCAGACCTCCATGGGTTGAAAAATTTGATTTCCATTTTTTTATTTTTGTGTGATTTTGTTGTCAGCACATTCAACTATGTAAAGAACAAAGTATTTCATAAGAATATTTAATGCATTCAGATCTAGGATGTGTTATTTTAGTGTTCCCTTTATTTTTTTGAGCAGTGTATATATTCAGCTTCCCAGAATGCAGTGTAATAACTGTTTTTCTCAGAATTCTGAGCTGTAAGCAGGTTTTTGAATTTGTTTTAGACATTCAAATGTGAACACAGATGTCCTATTTATTTACTGTACTACTGTACGGTGGAGACTTCTATCGCTCTTTTGCCCACCATATATTAAATGATTGCTTTGGTGAACTACCTCCTCATGAGATCCACAACACAAGCTGAGATCCCACTTCATGCTGATAAAATCCAGTAAGCTTGAAACAGCTGAACGTGGATAGGATTCCCAGCTTGTGTATAATGCAACCTGGGCTTTGCATAAAAGCTGTGTAATACAGCAGGTATAAGCTTAAAGGAAGACATGTTTAAAATAGGCTATGGATTGAAGAGTGAGGCATTGGTGGGCATATTTGCATGTCCCTGCTCAGCTTCCCAGAATGCAGTGTATTAACTGATTTTCTCGGAATTCTGAGCAGGAAACAAGTTTTTTAACTTGTTTTAGACATTCAAATGTGAACACATTTGCCCTTTTTATACTATATATAAAGGAAAAGAGGACATTATTAACGTCCACTTCAGTAAATATATATAATGAATCAAAATATAAATGTACTTCTTGCAAACAAGGGGAAGAATGTTCTAATCATCTCCAGTGCATCCCTTGATTTACTATGCATTATTTTTTATAAAGAGAAAGTAAGGCTGCAGCACTTATGACCTCATCTCAAGTGAGAAGATGCTTAGTAAACCCCTGTTGTTTTTTAGGTAATTTTAGTGTTTTGGCAAAAGCTTCTAGACCTTGCAGAGCTATTTTGTGAGCTGTTGTGTCATTATCTTCAGGGTCAAAATGTTCTATCAATACTGGCGTGAGATTCCATTGCTTTTCAAGTGGTATAACTTGTGGTATAACCTAAAATCGCCTGCGGGAGCTTTTTTCCCTACGTTACACGTTCATGTTAATCTTTTCACTCACTATATTACGGCCCTCAGCCCACATCCACAAATCCAGCCTTATCTGCAAGAGATTTCAGTGTAGGACATACCCAAACCAAGCATTACGGTAGATAAATGGCTCTAGGAACCAATAGGAAATGAGAATGTCATGATTATAATAATGAGTAAGGACAGGTGTTGTATCTGCTGCCAGAAACCATTATATATATATATATATATATATATATATATATATATATATATATATATATTATTTTTTTTATTTATATTTAGTTAAATTAAATATAAATGTAATATATATATAATTGTGTTTGTTTTAAGTGTATATATATATATATATATATATATATATATATATTATTATTATTATTATTTATTATTATAGTTTATTTATAACGCGCCGACATATTCCATATCGCTGTACATAAAATATATATATATATATATATATATATATATATATATATATATATAGAGAGAGAGAGAGAGAGAGAGAGAGAGAGAGAATGCATTAGAGCACTTGTTCCTAATCCATGTGGTTTTCTGAAATGTATTAACCCCTTGAGTACTGGGTTGTGTCTTACTCAGGTTGATATATAATGAGATGGACATAGAAAAAAAAATATTTTTTAATTACACATATGTTTATATTGGACTGTTGAGTGTCAAATAATGATGAACATTCATCATTTTCTATTGTTTTTTTGTGGTTTCCTGTCCCTTTAACTGCTGCTGCGACACTCCGTAATGGTTTTAAAACCATTTGTTAGTGGTCTTTGGTACCCATAATATTTTCTAAATTTGTTTGTACTTACGGCACTTCTCTGATTGCTATTGATCATTATAGTCTTATTAGCAAAAGGTTTTAATGTAAAAGTCTAATGGAGTAACTCGTAATATTTTGGAAATGCAAAACTTTAGTAAAAAGTTTGCTGAAATTTTTGACTCTGGCATGCCGCAGTCACTCGTAGCAGTTCTCTCGCTATGATTTCAGGAAGGCAATTAACATAACTAGGGACATTTATTTTGCCATATAGGGGGTTAGCATGGGGGCCTAAGTTTGGGCAACACTTATCTACACAGTTTACAGTCTATGATCATTTGAAAATAAGCAAAAACACTGCCACCTAATGGGGGCAGAATATAACAACATAAAAATATATACATATACAGATGGGGCAAAAGGGCGTAGGAACCAAAAAAAATCTGTAGGGGATACAGTATATACACATTATATATATATATATATATATATATATATATATATATAAATAGTGATGTCGCGAACATCAAATTTTTGGTTTGTGAACCGCGGACACGAACTTCCATCAAATGTTCGCGAACGGGCGAACCGGGCGAACCGCCATAGACTTCAATGGGCAGGCAAATTTCAAAACCCACAGGGACTCTTTCTGGCCACAATAGTGATGGGAAAGTTGTTTCAAGGGGACTAACACCTGGACTGTGGCATGCCGGAGGGGGATCCATGGCAAAACTCCCACGGAAAATTACATAGTTGATGCAGAGTCTGGTTTTAAGCCATAAAGGGCATAAATCACCTAACATTCCTAAATTGTTTGGAATAACGTGCTTTAAAACATCAGGTATGATGTTGTATCGATCAGGTAGTGTAAGGGTTACACCCGCTTCACAGTAACAGACCAATCTCCCCGTTTAATGCACCGCAAACAACCACAAACAGTCCCTTTGCACAAGGTTGGATACCAAGCTACCATGTCCCGTTCCTTGTCCTCACTGATGTCATTGAAGGTCTCTTCCTCCACCCAGCCACCAAGGGTCCCCAAAAGGTGACAACAAGCCCCCTGGGACGCCTGCTGTGTTTGGTCTTCCACCTCCTCAAAGCCACCTTCCTCCTCTGACTCCTCTTCTTCAGACTCCCAGAGTCTGGGGGCTTCCACTGCCCAGCATGGAATATTATACACAGGTCAGAGTCTGGGGGCTTCCACTGCCCAGCATGGAAGATTATACACAGGTTAGATTCTGGGGGCTTCCACTGCACAGCATGGAAGATTATACACGGGTCAGAGTCTGGGGGCTTCCCCTGCCCAGCATGGAAGATTATACACAGGTCAGAGTCTGGGGGCTTCCACTGCACAGCATGGTACATTATACACAGGTCAGAGTCTGGGGGCTTCCACTGCTCAGCATGGAATATTATACACAGGTCAGAGTCTGGGGGCTTCCCCTGCCCAGCATGGAATATTATACACAGGTCAGAGTCTGGGGGCTTCCCCTGCCCAGCATGGAAGATTATACGCGTTGCCTCTGTCTGCATTATTATAAGGTGTGTACTGTTAAGTAGTACTATTCCTATCCATTTAATCCCTGTTATGTCCACTATCAGGGGATGTGTATTTGGCATGGATTTTTGGAACAGGGAGATGGAAAAAGATGCTTGGTCGGACCTCCTACTTTGAATTTGTGGCACTGCACGTGCAATCTAAGGTGCCACCAGATATGAGTGTCACTGTGCACTGGCAAAAGTTGGCAGAGTAGATGCAATAGGCTTCACACACACGCCTGTAGGCAGGCAATTGCTATTCAATCTATTACAGTCAAAAAAGTGTTGTTTTATTTCACTGAGCACAATATAAGCTGTTAGGTGTTAGCCTATCACACACACACACTGGCAGGCAGGCATATGCAATTAGATTACACAGAAAAAAATTATAAAATAAAATAAATGATGTTCTAGCCCTAAAAAGGACTTTTTGGGTTGCTGTCCTTGCAGCAGATATCAGATGAGTCCTTTAGGTCTGTAGTGGAAGCTAAATACACAGCCTGGCTATCTATTTCCCTATTAAATCAGCATCATCTCCAATATATGTCCTCTCACAACGAATGTAGCTTCAGAATGATTCTAAAATGGATGCTGTCCTTTAGATGGAAGGCTCTGGAAGGGAGTGTATGCTGCTGATTGGCTGGAATGTGTCTGCTGACTGTGAGGTGCAGGGTCAAAGTTTCCTCAATGATAAAGAATAGGGGGCGGACCGAAAAGCGCATGTGTTCGCCATTCGTTGCGAACGCGAACATGCGAAAATCGCCGTGAATAGTTCTCCGGCGAACTGTTTGGGACATCACTATATATAAAAGTATAAATATAAATATATGAATAATCAGAGTATGGCAGCATATAGTGATACCTTTCTTACTGGACAAACTTATTCATAGTGTAGCAATAAACTTTCGAGAGAGAATGCTCTTTATCAAGTCAAAAGTGATACTGATAAAAATATGAGAGAAGTAAACAAAGTGGACAGAATAAAAGAGGGAAAAAAATTAATTGGGCAGAGATTAGTAAGAAATAGACCAGCATCAGATATATATAGCTGTCGTAATTGTGAGTTTGTGTGTAAGGCGCTCATCACGAGGCCCGCAAGGAAGAGAGGGGAGAGGAGCGCAAAGGCGATCACGAGAGGCCCGCAAGTTATGGGTTTGCGCAGGCCAAGGCCTGCAATGAGTGGCAAAGCTGCTGGGTCTGCATAAGTGCTGCCGGCACTGGGGAGCTACAGTTCATTGAGGGAACCATGAATGCCAACACGTACTGTGACATACTGAAGCAGAGCATTATCCCCTCCCTTCAGAGACTTGGCCGCAGGGCAGTATTCCGACATGGTAACGACCCCAAACACATCTCCAAGACGACCACTGTCTCGCTAAAGAAGCTGAAGGTAAAGGTGATGGACTGGCCAAGAATGTCTCCAGACCTAAACCCTATTGAGAATCTGTGGGGTATCCTCGAATGGAAGGTGGGGGAGTGCAAGGTCTCTAACATCCACCAGCTCCATCATCAGTGGAAGAGGACTCCAGTGGCAATCTGTGAAGCTCTGGTGAACTCCATGCCCATGAGGGTTTAGGTAGTGCTGGAAAATATTGGTGGCCACACAAAATATTGTCACTTTGGGCCCAATTTGGACACTTCCACTTAGCAGTGTTTTTTTTTTACATTTTGTTTTTTCAGGAATCCTTTCAGAATAATCATTGTCTATATTGTTTGGGATACAGCTTCATGGAGTATTTGAGTAAGTTTTTTTTTATAAATGTGCAATAACATTTTTGTTTTATTTCACAAAGTGAGTTCTCTTGCCGTCTCCATTTTTATGCACGTAGGTTCTCTTATCTGTTTCCGACATGCATATAAGCACACCGGTGTATACAGAGAGACAGGAGGTATGCATGTTATACATGATGTTCTTCTCTCTATCCTGTAGATGGCGACAGTACTATAGTTTTCAGCAGAACGCTTTTATTTACATTTGAATTGTTGTTTCTGTGGCCCCTGTGTAACTATTGTGCCCTAATATATTGTAACTCTGTGTAACTTCTGACCATTTACATCACTGAGCTTTCTGAAGAATGGTGTTTTTATTGGATGTCTGATAGATAGATAGATAGATAGATAGATAGATAGATAGATAGATAGATAGATAGATAGATAGATAGATAGATAGATAGATAGACAAAGATATAGAGATAGATAGATAGATAGATAGATAGATAGATAGATAGATAGATAGATAGACAAAGATATAGAGATAGATAGATAGATAGATAGATAGATAGATAGATAGATAGATAGACAAAGATATAGAGATAGATAGATAGATAGATAGATAGATAGATAGATAGATAGATAGATAGACAAAGATATAGAGATAGATAGATAGATAGAAAGATAGATAGATAGATAGATAGATAGATAGATAGATAGATAGAGATAGATAGATAGATAGATAGATAGATAGATAGATAGATAGATAGACACAGATAGATAGATAGATAGATAGATAGATAGATAGAGTTAGATAGATAGATAGATAGATAGATAGATAGATAGATAGATAAATAGATAGATTATTTATGGGCACAATAGTTACATTTGTTTATGTTTTTTTCTAGAAAAATAAGTTAAAATGTATACACTGAAGCTGGATTGAAGAGATACAAAGAACCCATGGGCCCCCGAGGGACTCTTGGATGTCGGTAGTGTGTAAAAGTGAGGTCCTGTCCAAAGGAATTTTAGGGTCAATATACAAAATCTTCAATAGTCCACCAAGCACTTGGAGGCCTTCCTTTGTTTCGAAGTGGGAGTGGGACCTAGGACAAAATTGGGATGGGAATAAATGGGCTGAATCCTTATCGAACCTATCTAAGGGTTCATTTAATTATAGTTTGTTAGAAACCTCTCTTAAGATTTTACACCGGACATACACAACTCCAGTTCGACTAAATAAGATATCCCAAACAATCCCAGATAGATGTTTTAGGGGGTGCCAAGGTAGGGGAGACTTTATACACACCTGGTGGAGCTGCCCTAAGGTATTTAAAATTTGGTCAGAAACGACCAGTCTAATCTCAAGAACACTCAAAACCCCACTCCAACCATCAATAGCAGTCTGTCTCATGGGAGCTCGCTTCTCAAAACTGGGAAGGGAGGGGAATAAATTGGCCCAATTGATATTTCTAGCAGTTAAGAATACCATCGCAAGACGATGGAAGAGCAGGGACATTCATTTCCAGGAAGTAACAAACAAAATACATTTTATTTGCATCAATGAGAGGATGACCCACATCATATCAGATACACATCACTGCTTCTTGGAGGTTTGGGAACCCTGGATCTTATTCACAAATAGTAATATATAACAACTAAGTTAAGGGAACACATTAAAGAAGCCATTCCTGATGTGCGGCTGGGGAGTGGAGTGTGGAGCGGACGGGAAGAAATGGTGAGAGGACCCTGAGAGATATCTCTTCAGTATTCCAGAGGTACAGGGGGGGAGGAAGGTTACCTTAAGATTGGTTGAACGGGGAATTGCTGGGGGAAGACACTCCACCATATGTTTTGTACAATGCTACTTGTTTTCTCTCTACTTTATTTTTCTTTTATCATATTTCTTGCTGCTCCGGTTCATCTATGGAAATGTGAATTTCTGCAATTTGAACAATGTGACCTTATAAGCTGTATATATTTCTGAATCTAAAGAAACTAATGTGAATATATTTGGACAGAATCACCAAAAATACGAAAAAAAGAGTTGTAATGGAGTTTTTTTTTAAATGGAATGGTTTCAACATGTTAGCAATACGATGTTAGTTACAAGACAACTTTTGGACTATGTTTTTCATTATTCTTTTTTGTCTTGTCTTTGCAATTCCAGAACTTCTCAATAAAATTTATGTTATAAAAAAAAAATGTATACACTGCTCAAAAAAATAAAGGGAACACTAAAATAACACATCCTAGATCTGAATGAATTAAATATTCTTATGAAATACTTTGTTCTTGTTGAATGTGCTGACAACAAAATCACACAAAAAATGGAAATCACATTTTTCAACCCATGGAGGTCTGGATTTGGAGTCACCTCCATTATGAAAGTGGAAAAACACACTACAGGCTTATGCGAATTTGATGTAATGTCCTTAAAATAAGTCAACATGAGGCTCAGTAGTGTGTGTGGCCTCCACGTGCCTGTATGACCTCCCTACAACGCTTGGGCATGCTCCTGATGTGGTGGCGGATGGTCTCCTGGGGGATCTCCTCCAAGACCTGGACAAAAGCATCTGCCAACTCCTGGATAGTCTGTGGTGCAGCGTGACGTTGGTGGATGGAGCGAGACATGATGTCCCAGATGTGCTCAATTGGATTCAAGTCTGGGGAACGGGCGGGCCAGTCCATAGCATCAATGCCTTTGTCTTGCAGGAACTGCTG
The DNA here is from genome assembly GCA_027410445.1 of Discoglossus pictus. Lineage (NCBI taxonomy): Eukaryota > Metazoa > Chordata > Amphibia > Anura > Alytidae > Discoglossus > Discoglossus pictus. Next base: position 13,514,116 of record CM050171.1, on the reverse strand, counting down.
ATACACTCCAGCCACATGAGGTCTAGCATTGTCTTGCATTAGGAGGAACCCAGGGCCAACCACACTAGCATATGGTCTCACAAGGGGTCTGAGGATCTCATCTCGGTACCTATTGGCAGTCAGGCTACCTCTGGCGAGCACATGGAGAGCTTTGTGGCCCCCCAAAGAAATGCCACCCCACACCATTACTGATCCACTGCCAAACCGGTCATGCTGGATGATGTTGCAGGCAGCAGAACGTTCTCCACAGCGTCTCCAGACCCTGTCACGTCTGTCACATGTGCTCAGTGTGAACCTGCTTTCATCTGTGAAGAGCACAGGGCGCCAGTGGCAAATTTGCCAATCTTGGTGTTCTCTGGCAAATGCCAAACATACTGCACGGTTTTGGGCTGTAAGCACAACCCCCACCGATGGATGTCGGGCCCTCATACCACCCTCATGGAGTCCGTTTCTGACCGTTTGAGCAGACACATGCACATTTGTGACCCGCTGGAGGTCATTTTGCAGGGCTCTGGCAGTGCTCTTCCTGTTCCTCCTTGCACAAAGGCGGAGGTAGCGGTCCTGATGCTGGGTTGTCATTTTAATCTTGATCTACTAATTTACGGGATTTCTTGCCAGTTTTTATTACCTCTATCTTCCCATCATTATACATGTGAAGGGGGTGTTTACATTTCTGAAGAGCATTCTTTGCATCTCCTAATCAGACTCAGAGCAGATATGGCTTGTTCAGAGTGTAGAGTTATAAATTATTTTGCTCTTAAGAAATAATTCAAATTATGCATCTAGTCAGTATCTATTCAATTTTATTAAAAGATCGTCACTATAAAGGTCCACTGGACAAAAAGAAAATTGGAAAGCCAGCCCCAGTAGAATAACCCTCCCCCTCAGGCTCCAGGCCAACTAGTCTAGAATGAAAGCTCCCATGTTAAAAGTAGAGTTTTAACGATTTAAGATTTTACACAACTGGTAATGTTGTTTGTTTTTAGCAGACATCACAAACATTTGATGTTTTTCCTAAACTGCATGGATTTAAAAAAAAAAAAAAATCTATTTTAATTAAATCCATTCTACAACTAGTTAAATGTTCCCAAAAAAATCATTTCCCAAGTTATTTTAGCAGATGTCAACTCCTTCACTTGAAGTTTTTGGGTTAAGGCCTTGGACGCACCCTTGATGTCGACCTAATGAAATGTATCTGTCAGTTTAATAAAAGGCAAACAGGAGTGTGCTCCTAAGACCTTATATTAGCCGTGTTAAGACGATGCTTCTGTCAACCTTGGCTTTGAGGTTTTAGTAATAAAAGTTAATACGTTTTTCATAAAAATAAACACTCTTAGAAGGTTGTAATAAGTCCTGCTCATTGATCCATGTCATTAAATCAGGTAAAATGTAATATATTTTTTAAAAATTCAGTAAATTACCACAACATTATTTCTAGGTTTTTGTAACATTTCAGAGAAGTTTTTCATCTCAAAATAAAAATAAATGTATTTGGTGACTCTATAATGATATGTAATGAGGGATGTCGTGTACAAGATGGTGATGTGCTTTCTGATTAATACGAATGTTGACAACACATTTCCGGAAAATTAATAATAAACTATATTAAAAATAATGATAAATCACTCACAAAAACATACCGTAATGTTACTCAGCATTATACACCATTAGAGAAGAGAGGTCACATCAAGAATGATGGGACATTGGTGGGAAAGAGAGCAACATGACCTTAAAAATTCTTACATTTATAATTTAGGACGCCAAGGAAAATATATTTATGACCTGAATACGGCCATGTTTAGATACTAATAACGTAAATAAAGGGTTCCCTGGCGGTCCAGTGGTTAGGATTCAGTGCTTTCACTTGATTCCAGTCAGGGAACCAGGAGGTCACACCGCCTTGTAGGGTTGGGCCTGGTCAGTACTTGGATAGGAGACCACCTAGGAATACCAGGAGCTGTATGCTGTGGCCCATTGGAGAAAGAACTGGCAACCTACTCCAGTATGTCTGCCATGAAAGCCAAGTGGATCAGCATGGTGTGTTACGGTCAATGATGTCATGGAGAGTCGTACCCAACTGAACAAATGCAAACACACAAATAGCGTAGATAACAATAAATAGTAATTTATTATAACATCAACAATTAGATGATCAAATATAGTAAGACTTCATCACTATAAACTGATCGTAAAGGATTTTTCACACTGACGTCTCTTGAATATTTAGATCAGTACTGGAGATGGTAAATGAAGGTGCAAAATAATATGAATGCCCCCTTTCAACTTCTTTATACCAGATAGGTGACCAAAACGGTCAATGAAAAGCCCAAAATATATATAGGTGTTCAGACCACATATTCTATAACAGTAATTATCTGCTACTTTTCTTAATTAAAGTCCTTCTTTACTCCAGGTCATTTCTGTTGGCAGCAAAGGGCCCCTGCCCAATTGTGGGCCCCCGTGCTTTCATCTGTTGCATCAGCAGAAGTTCTATCTTTAATGGAGAACAGTCCTTAAATCCAGTGGGTGGGTGTATATACCGATAGATCTAAAGGTCTAACAGGATTTCAAAAAGCACTTGTAGTTATAATATCCACAAGTATGAAAACAGGTAGGCCATGCAATATAAATCGTACAATAATACTGAGAACAATACATAAAAATAATGCTACTTCCTCTGAACACATCCAACTGTTACTGGGTGTTTTGAAAATATATCTTCGTCAAAGCTTTCACAGAATAATGCAAATAAATTGCATTTAAAGATATTGACTTTGCTACTTCTTAACACATTCAACTGCTCCTACACGTTTTGCAAAGTTATCTTCGTCAGGGCATTCAGAAAATGGTGCATTTAAAAAATGAATGACTTAGGGGAAATTATTAGGAAGGACATATAGTACAGTAATCTTTTTCTATATGACTTTTTCTGACTCAACTAAGATGTCAACAAAATATGAAGACAAAAACCAGAATATAATACAAATATAATACAATACAAACACATATTATATTTTATTATATTTTATGTTAAAAATGGAATGGTTGACACAAGAAGGCAATTTTAGAGACTCAGGCACCAGTCACATAGGAGACCAAGACTAGTCGATCATTTAACCCAATGGTGGAGCTGCTGCTGATGCAGCAAGTGAAAGCACTGGGGCCCAGAACTTGGTAGGGGCCTCTGCTACCTAGAATAAAGGAGGACCCTTATTTTTTTAGCAGAGGAGCAGATTATTATTCAATCTCATCAAGCTAGGGATGATCTGGTCATCTACATATATGTTTATTGAGCCAAACAAGCCCCTACTAGACTTTTTATATTGTTTTTTTAAATCACCTAATTTTCTGCCGCTTTTTGCAAATAATTATGTATGTCATCAATAAACCTGAAATCTTGCAGACTAAAATAAACATTTGTTAAGTCGATTTTGAATGAAGAATCCTTCACTCTGCACAAGCTAATATAAAACTAGACTGTGTGTAGGAGGCACTTCCAATTTAACTCAACACAACCATTAATGTAAAGTACGGAGATTGTCTTCCTAATATGTTATTGGTCCACTCTCCAAGTCTTGTCCTATCCACACATATATTAATTAACATGTAGGATTAATATCACTTGACAATTTGTAATTAAGTGTCGTCATCTTGAGTATTGTTGCTTGGCATCCCGTTGTAGTGTTTAAGGTGTGGTTTTCCATGTGATGGATGACAAGACCATGCTTTGATCAAAGAAGATTGTAAAATATAATAATGTCTAACATAATAGTAAGGGTCTTGTAAAAAAGAGACTACAACAATCTCATGCGTGGGTCATCAACATCAGACGTGTCACCGCATCTTGGGTGGATAATCATTTATCTCAGGGGTATAAAAGCAACATCTTCAGACAGATTCTTCACAACCTGAGAAACTGTACCTTTGTGTCTTTGATCATCTACAAGTCAACCAAAAATAAGCCATGTCTGGAGTCAAAGGAGGTAAAGGAGGCATGAGCCAGCAGAGCCAGTGTCAGCAAAGCCAGCAGAGCCAGTGCCAGGATGCCGGCCAAGCTAAGGACTGTAAGTAGAACCAAAGTTTAAAAATATGGTGCAATGGGTGGTCTTTGATATGCATGCCTATATTCCATTCTTTAGCTCATACCCAGTGTATTAGCTTTTATCAGTGTATCTGTGGTTCATTGATTGAGCCATGTCTGACTCTCCATGACCCTATGAACCGCAGCACACCAGGCACATCTTGCCATATTGTTATGCCCCTGGTCGTGCTTATTCATATGTTTTTTTGGCATATAGTTTCCTACTCCAGTGGACCATCATTTTTCTGACCTCTCTGCTATGACCTGCCTCTTAGGTGATAGCTCACAGTTTATATAGTGATCCAGAAGGAGTCAGTGTATCATTGTATCATTGTAACAGTGTATCAGTGTGTATCATTATTGGCACAAAGTGTATCATTATTGGCACATTGTGATTATTCTATTGGATCTAATTGTCTAGGATGGATGGACATTTTGTCAATGGTTTTATAACTGAATTGAACCTATAAAACATATTAAAGCTATATTAAAGTGAGCTGGGTTATTACTGCATCTGATAGAGGAAAATTTATAGTGTATGAAAACAAATTTTTGCATGAAAAAATTCCAAAGTAAACAGTTAAACCGTTAGCCTGAAGTTTGCTGAATTTATTGCATTTGCAAACAGATATCTCTTAATGTTGACACCCCAGAAATTTGCAGGGATAATTACCATATCTTTTACAATGTTTCTTTTTGGCCTGGGGATTGTGCAGACATGCTCAGTTATCACCTGAAGTCTGCCCTACTGTGGGAAGTCACATGATTTCAGACACTTTCCTTTAGCCAATCAGCATGCGCATGTACTGCATATTGGATATCTCATTAAAAATTAGATATCCAATATGCAAATCTCAGTTGCTGGGGGTGTCTTTTTTTCATGTAAACATTTGTTGCTAGATGCATTCTACAAGATGCATTCATAACCCACCCCACTTTCATATACCTTTTATTAAATGCTATTGCTTGAGTTATATGATATAAACCATCTGGAAATAATCAGAGCGGTTCACTGCGACCCTGCGACTAGATATACACGCTAGGAAAGCTTTATACTATGAGGTAGAAGCTAGATATCTTATCTGTGGATCCAACATGTAATAGTACCAATAAGACTGTATATTACATCATACCGTAGTGTATATTAGTATTACCCTGACTGTTTAAATAATTCTACTTTCTATATTATTCTATGATATCCACACAACATATTAAAGGGCCATTTACCTCACTGTGGGTGTGCTTCATGGTGTGAAAGAGCACAAAATTGTGTGTTAAGATTATCTATTTTTTTAATTACACTAATAACAGCTAAAATATTTAAAGTTTTAAGTATATTTACCAAATAATGTGTATCCTGTTGCATGCGTAAAAACAGATAGTCGCGACGCACAGTGATTGAAAGCAGTTTTTCCCTGGACTCAGGAATGCGTTGACCAGTTGACCCATAACTGACCAGTTTAGGTGATTCCAGCATTCCATACTCGGCACAGATGGATTTGTAGATGGGTTAACCTTTTATTTTCTTATTTCATTTTCTTTGCTTGTGTTTGGCCCTGTCTTTGGTCCCCCCTTGTCCTCCCCACTGATATTATTCACTTCATTTGTAGTAAATTACTTTTATATTCTTTTCATTTCTAGGCGGCCAATCTCTGCAGCTTTCTATGGGTGATGATTTAAAGGGAGGTTTTGGTGCCGGTAAGGATTATTTCATACATACATGTACATATATAGACTTATTTATACTATATTTTTACTATATAAACAATCTAATACAAATTACAGCAATTTATGCTGCAGTGGAATCTACTATATTGGTTCCTGCTGATCCACCTCCTGAGGTGGGAGGAGACTTTTAATGCATATGAAGTTTCTCTCAGTACAATTGGAATGTGGCATCTACAGCTGTCTGTGCTTTCAACAGAAGTAATGCAAAAGTTCTTCTGTGTAACAAATTGTCAAATTTGTAACAAAATAGCATTAGCATCTGTGTAAGCTTAGGGCATAAAAGCATTTTTAGTTAAAATCTTTATTTTAGTAAACACTGCTTGTGCCGATAGGATGCCATGCTTGGAACTTCCCTACTTCCTTCTGGCTTGGAAACTAAGGCCCTCATTCAATTGCAATTTGGCCAATTGAATAGGGCTCTAAATGAGCACATAACATATTTTTTTTAAGACGTTTTTAGATAGTAAGCATCTATCCAAAAGCAAGGTTTTCACTAACTAATAACTTCTTTAAAAAATATATGCTATGTGCTTATTTAGAGCCCCATTCAATTGGCCGAATTGCAATTGAATGAGGCCCTAAATGTTTGTGTTCTTCTACTTTATTTATTATTCATTCAAGAGTGGATGGAGAAGTAAGGGGGATTTGTTGACTGATTGGTTAACTCAGATAAGATTTCAGCATTGGACACCTTCTCCCTCCCTCTCATAGGTTCAGAAGAGGCAGCTCGCACATAATTATGCAAGCCTTGCTTGTTCCGTTCTATAAATGCCTTTTGACTATCATGGCAGCTTCCATGCACTAGCAAAGTCTGCTAGAATTAAAGTTTTTCCCTAAAAATGCTTTTTTCCTATGCCCTACCCAGCTCATAATGTTGTTAGTTTGTGGAATATTTTAGAAATGTGAACCTTTAATCTATAGTGGTCTGTTAATGTTAATATAATTCCTTTTATTAAAGTTATTTATACAAAATGAACATTTGTACATGCCGATTTACTCTTACACTATTTATAATTTCTAGGTGGCCAATCTGTGCAGCTTTGTGGGGGCGACGACCTAAAGGGAGGTTTTGGCGCAGGTAAGGCGCATTTCTTTGCAGGTATAAAATTTAAAAAGGATGTAAGGACATGATATAAGGATAATTCACCAATATAATTTTCATGGACATAAAATAAAAAAAATAATAAAAAGTATTCTTTCAATGACCATAGAAAAGTCTCATATGTCTATGAAGTATGTAACAAACAGCTGTATAAGCCTTGGACATAAATTAATTTTTAAGGAAAATCTTAATATTTTGACTATTCTGTTTGTTAATAGAAAGTATCACATCCTGATAGCTTGTATACTCAGGGGACGTTCTTATCAACTGAATAGTGGTGGGAGAGGGATGGGGGCGTTGTTGATTGGAGGTTTTAATATTTTTCAGCTACCTTTTTCCATGTACAAGCTTAGCTTGCAATAATAACTGCAAGCCCTGCTCTTGCAGAAATGTAAATGCCCCTCTCGCATACAAATTTTACCAAATATCATGGATGCAACGAGCACCAACAAAGACATTATTATTATTTCTACTTAAAATTAGCTTATATTTTGCTGTCTAATTATTCTCTTGCTATTCCGTGGCACTCCACTAGGCTGTGGATCTTACAAGTGGGCAGCCCTTGGCCTGGACCTTGTGGGCCTTGGTACAAATACATCACTACCTTATAGTAATGTTTAAGGCATGAAGAATATGATAATCAGTAAATTCACAACTTACTATAATGACTTTTATATTATTATATAGATTTTATCCTGTCCCATTGAATTTTGGTATTTAATTAGAAAATTACCCATATTTTATAAATGGCGGGCCTTTCATACACATGCTCATTTGTCTTATAATATCATCTGTTTATTTTCCCAGGAGGCCAATCTCTGCAGCAGTGTCAGGATCAGGACCTTAAAGGAGGCTTTGGTGCTGGTAAGCAAAATTGCATTGATGGTACTGTGTGAAAAAGATTGGTGAAATGGTGATACAGTGTACATTTGAACATTAGTGTTTTAGACTTCAACAAAAAATATCAATTGTCCAACTGGTAGAACAAGACCTTCCCATGAGAATGACCTGTTAGGAGTCTGAATCTGCTTTTCTGATTTAAGACATATGCTCTTATCTTCACTCTTATCTATCTAGGAGGCCAATCTCTGCAGCAGTGTCAGGACCAGAACCCCAAAGGAGGCCTTGGATCAGGCAAGTAAAATTACATTGGAGGTGAACGTGGTGCATTTTAATGCAATACTAGTACATGGATGGATATTTAGCCTATAATATCCTCTACTAATACCCATGTCTCATACTTTTTCCCATATTATAGGAAAGTTTTTTGTTATATATACTACAAAATTCTGCAAGACAAAACTTACACTTAAATGGTCTGTTGACTCCTTCGACCTTTTAGTAGAAGCCAAGCTGGATAATTAAATTTCACTAGAAACTCTGGATTTTGGTTTCTAACAATAACATTTCCTCCATGTAAGAGACGTACACCTGAGCACAGGTAGCTGCTTAGTAGCCCACCCAATGGGATGGTGCCCACTCATGGTGCTGTCTCTCTAGTTTTAGCTGGTTTATTCCATTACCAAAGAGATTTCCTGCAGCATATCAGACTGTACCCACCCCTAAGGGCACACCATACCAATAATGTCACGCAAAATGACATTTTGCATGGAAAAAACAGCACCCTCCAGATGTACATGTCAGCCTCCTGAGTGGGAAGCTATTGATCTCCCTAGGCACAACAAGCAAGGGGCTCACTTCTGAGTTACCCTTTAATCTTTAGGGAGATCCCAAGGGTTATTTGCATATAAACAAAAACAATAATAAATAATAATAATGTAAGTTTCTTTATGGCAGGTGGTGATGCTTTTTTGCCCAGCTCTAAGAAGGGAGATATTAAGAAAGAGCCAGTGATTTACCAATAGTTTGCTATTATTACTATTATTATTATTATTATTATTATTAGTAGTAGTAGTAGTAGTGGTAGTAGTGGTAGTAGTAGTAGTAGTGGTAGTAGTAGTAGTAGTGGTAGTAGCAGTATTGATAATATTATCCTTTATTTGTTGTGCTCCAACATATTCCATAGTGTAATTCAGGGAAAAGCACAAAGCAAAATACAATATTAACACATGGAAAAGAATGTAGGGCCCCGGCTACTTGATGAAGATGCTGGATATAAGACATATGCGTTTTAGTCTTATCTTCCCTCTTATCTATCTAGGAGGCCAATCTCTGCAGCAGTGTCAGGACCAGAACCCCAAAGGAGGCCTTGGCGCAGGTATGTAAAATGTCATTGATCACGTCATATTAAAGGTTGTGCACAATAATGCGGTACTAGTATATGCCCCCAGTATATAGATAACTGATCCTGCATTGCATGTTATAGAAGGGATATTTTGTCCTATGTATAACACATTCGTTGAGACCTAGATTTAAGTGCTCTGTTGTCTCCTTCAGCTCTTGACAGTTTTTTAATGGAACATAAGCCATATAAAATATTTTTTTTGTATGAGAATCTATGGATTTTGGTTTATAACTATTATATTTTCTACTTTAAAAACTCTCAGTTACTATAAAAGGTTATATTTACTCAACAGCATTATCAAAAGTCTTGGTCCCAAGCCCAGGCTACCACATGAACGTAACCATTCTCAACATACACGTTAAAATCCCCGACACTTATAACCAACCTTAACATGAACATGTTGAGGTTGGTTACACATACCATCAATCCTGTCCCTTTAGGGCCCTCTTTTGTATTGCCCCTGACAGTGGCCCTGGATTTGCTATGTCTACTAATATAACAAAACCATATTGATATAATATTTTGTTTCTGACAAAATATATTTTAGGTAAATTAAATTAAACTTATATTTATAACTGATACCCTGGATCAGCTTTCAAAAATACCCTTTATTCATTAGTATGTACTTTTTAGAGCGGAAGCATCTCATTTATGTTATGGTGTACAACTAACTATAGCATAGTCATATCTAGAAGAAAAATAGTCAGATGTCTTGATATGCATGGTTTCCTTTCTGTTTCAGGAGACCACGGGAGCTCCTTTGGATCTGATCCATGCCAAGCTCAAAGCAAACAACATGGGTGCAAGAAGTGAGCCAAGGAAGTGAAGTCTTCTGATGGATTACATTGCTAATTCCGATGTAAAATACTATTGCTTCCTAATAAAATACCTATATAAAAATGTAATTTATGATGCACAATGCTGTATATCTCAACGACCTTAATAAAGAATTGGTTATCCCAAGCAAACCTGGACTGTATCCTTTGTTATTTTACACCACAGTTCTTCAAGATGAAATAATTCTTGGAGAAGCACTCAGTGTTACAGAGACCGACCCAGGTTACAGATATCCATATCCCCATACTATTAACATTACTTCATGTTTCTTGTGATGGGATGTAAAACACTTTTCACTTACCATATAAAGAACATTTTAAATTGATTTATAAATAGAATACAATGACCGTCACATATTGTGCTTCAACCTGTTTTAGTGATTTCAGGCGTATTCTTGGAATATATTTGACAGAAAGTCCCAAGAGAAAGCATTGTATGCCTAACAACTGGGTCCCAAGGATTCCAAGGAAAATATTTTAGTATTTAAAGAGAACATGTGGGAATGTAGGGTCCAGTCGTTTTTCCTATAATTGGAACACAACTTGTGTTGGTCTTTGGCATTCAAATAAATATTAGATCATTTTCATGATTTTAAAGTTAAAGTTTGAGAGCATTGAATATATAGAATAGAATGGGTAGTTAGCAACTTGTCTATAGAATTGTATACAGGCAAATTGCATTTAAAATCTTCAGGAATGGTACACAAAGGGCCTTAAATCAATTGCAAGCCCGCAGATTACATTATACTGTGGGCTTGAGATGTGCTACTATTACAGAGCGCTTCAATTGACCAAGCCCGCAATTTACGGGTCAAAAGACAAAACCTTAAACCATCCACCATAGATAGCATTACAGTGCGTGATCATGATCAATTAAGCAAGCCCGTAACTACCGATTTAGAAACAGCCAATAGTAAATGAGACCGTCATCATGATGGCAGTAAAAAATGGTGGTTACACATCAATCAATTAGCGTTTAGAGGTTCGATATGCGATCAGACTTGCAATCTGGGAATGTACAAAATAATAAAAATGAGTGAAGGAAATGTTATAGTCCATGTGGGTGGCCTGATATGTATAAACTCCTTGATTCCCAAGATTGATATAACACGGAAATGAAACATAAAACAAAATAATTTTTGATTGCCGATTTGCAGGCTTGAGAATGTTGTGAAATTAATTCTAATGTCTGTCATCGCTTTCCCCGTCTTTTATAGTGCAGGATTGATTTGTATTTGCATTTACAGTGTTACGAACAGGGGTTTGGCCCCCTTGCAGATCTCCTCTGGTACTCTTAGGATTTTCTTCTACATTTGCCATAAACGGGTGTGAAAACATTTGCGGGCTTCAGGAATTGTAGCAATTGAATAGTGATTTGCGATCGTAACTCTTGCAGGCTTGAAAGATCAAAAGCTTAGATGGGTTGTAAGTTACGATTTTGCCAACCACAGGGATTTTCAGCCTCTAACCCGTAGATCATTTGCAGCTCACTAAAAGACACCAATTGGATTGCAAATTCGATTACGGGCTCCATTACAGGAACTAAGGTATTGGGCTGTATAAAATTGGATTTTGGAAGCTCCATGTTCAATAAACGTCTCCAGCTGAATAACACAATAAGTATGGCAATGTCTTGTTGAGTAAGGCAAGCGATAGTAACCTTACCAATAACAACTTTATCCTATGTAAACTTAGTAAACGTATACAAATATGTTGTGGACTGTGGACCACCAATAAAAAAAGGGAATACTTTAACTGTCCTTAGTTCATAGAGTCTGCCTCTGTATCTTACCCTTATGGTGTCAGGTTCTCAAAGCCACCAATCCTAGCTGACCCACTTCCCGTGTCCCACCAGTCCATGGCCCCTGAATGTCTTTCACTTGTCCTAATAATTAGCAGCAGCCCAGCCTATTTACAAATTGTTGTTAAGGGACTTTCCTGTGGAATGGGTGCCAGCTTGTCTGGGGAATTATTGTCTCTGGGTGGTGACACCCAACCCCTGGGTTACAGATGTTCAGGTGTATATAGTTACAGTATACCTGGCAGTCCTCGTGTACAACTAACACAACCAACTGCACTCTCAGCTGTTTAGTTCCCTCCTGGTCATGAAATGACACAACTTCATTTGACCACTGGGCGTCTCAAGTCAGGCCATGATCCCGATTGCCCACCCACAGTGGAGAAAACCATAACATATACTCAGTATTTTCCTTTTTGCCACCCACGGTGTCTGGTTTTTCATCATCTGTGTATTCTCTTATATTAGTGCATTTCATACCCTCATATCACTCTACATCACTTTAAAGAGACACACCATTTTTTAAAATATGGTAGAATTTAAAACAAATGACAGAACAAGTACTTTAACAATTATATGATATTAAATATTGCACTTTTTTTGCGAAAAACCTACACTGACCTTGTGTCTGTTAATCAGCCATTATTCTCTCACTTAGCCCTATTTCTTATATTTGTCTTAGAGTCTAATTACTTGCTAATTTCCCCCTGGAGCTTTGTACATGCCCAGAGTGATTGTAACCCTTTGAGAACACAAGCCGGCATTTTAATTGTCTGCTTTTTCATTCACTGTAAAATTGTTCAAATCATAAGTAATTACTTGGCTATAATATTAAAATTTACAATATGTAGAACCATGTCTGGGTCCCTATATTAGAGCACGCTTTGTATCTTCACATACCTTTTTTTCGATTTTTTATTTAGGGTTTGCATCTATAGAATATTTCTCTTGAGACATAAATCCACTTCTCACCAAAGAAAACATATATATATATATATATATATATATATATATTAAAAAAAAATATATCTATATATATATATATATATATATATATATATAAACTAGCAACTTGCCCGGGAATAAAATTTAAAGCCTGGCAATTCTGCTTGCCACCCAATGTGAATACCTTCGGCGCTCATTGCGAGTCTCTCCCCCTGTCTACTTCCTCCATTGTGCCTCATTTCCCCCTCCTCTCCCTCCCTTGTGTCCCCTTTCCCCACTCCTCTCCCTCCCTTGTGTTTCCTTTCCCCCCTCCTCTCCCTACCTTGTGTCTCATTTCCCCCTCCCTCCCTTGTATCTCCTTTCTGCCCTCCTCTGTGTCTTCTTCCTCCTCTCCAGTGACTCCTTTCCCCCCTCCCCCTCCCCTGTGTTTCTCCCACCTCCCTCCCATCTCTTCGCCCCCTCTCCCTATCCTGTGTTTGTTGCCCCCACCTCTGTGTCTCTTTCTCCCCCCTCTCCCTCCCCTGTGTCTCTTGCAGCTGGGGGTGATGCAAGCCCTTCAATGAGCACCTTTGGCGCTCATTGCAGCCCCTGTTGGGGTGAGGAGCCTTGGGGAGGAGGTTTAGCCTTGGGGAGGAAGATGAGCCATGGGGAGGAGAAATGGGGCCCCCAATGAGCGGCTTTGCCGCTCACTGCAAATGCGCAACAGCGTGACCAACCTCCCTTTATCATATGATAACCTAGTTGTCCTTTAAGAGAATTATTTGCGACAAATTTTAATATACCTGGGTCCAATTATATTGAAATGAGACATTTCATAGATTTCTTCAATTAGAATATATATAAATATTTTTAAATATTCACACTAAATGAAAAAAAAAAACTTGCTTCTTCCTCTTTTTATGTATATACCTGATGAGCAAGGATTTAATAAAGAGGACAATTAATTGGCCCTAAAAGTTATGATTCTCCTGTTTTGGGAGTTTCCAAGCAAAGTGCCCAAACATGCCCCATCACTCGGTTTTATTGGCATAAACAAGGAGTAACCACAACTCGTTCTATAATGATAACTCACCTAGTTTACAGCAGCCAATAAAAACTATGATATCAATTGAATCACCTGATTTATAGGTTCTTGCACAAGAAAGCCCAAAATGCCGTTCAATGTAACCAGTGAATTATCAATATTAATATTTTTTTCCTTTTTCTATAAAGTTTTTTTGTTTATATTTAATTTAGAGTTTTGGGATTTTTTGTATTATATTTGAGAGAAGATAATCAATTAATTGCTAACATTTATATATTTTTGTCAGAAGGGTATGCTGAAAGCAACATACGCTTATATTTACTAAGCTTCACAGGGGAAATGAACGACATCACTTGATAATGAGATAAATTAATTTTATATATGTATCAAAAATGATATCCTGTAGTGACAGTTATTGGATTCTATTTTCAATTGTATACTGTATATGTAAGTTAGATAGGTTCTCCATGGCCCTATTGACTGCAGCTCGCGAGTTACTACCCTCTGAGCTACCTAAAGCTCATATTCATTGATTCAGTGACCTTATTAACCATCTCCACCGCTACCGTCTCCTTCTTTGTGCACCTTCAATCTTTTCCAGCATCAGAGTCTTCTCTAGGAATTCTGTCTTCTCAGGATATGGACACAATATTTGAGCTTCAGCCTCATGATCAAACCCTCCAGTGAACAGTTTGGCTTCATTTCCTGTAGTACTGATTGATTGGACCTTCTTCCAGTCTAAGAGATTCTAAGCACTTTTCTCCAGCACCACAATTCAAAGGCACCAGTTCTACTCACTCAGCCTTCTTTATGGTCCAGCTCTCACACCCATATGTTTCTACTGGGAACACCAGAGTTCTTACTATGAGGACCTTTGTTAATAGTGTAATATTTGAACAGCCTCTCTTGCTTCCTCTATTATCCAGTGGACATTGGCATTTTGATCTCTTGTGCCTCTTCCTCATCTGGTATTTCCCGGTCCATATATTGTTGGAGCCGAGCTTGTAGGATCCTAAGCATTACCTTGCTGGCCTGTGAAATGAGTGCAATTGTTTGATATTTGGAGCACTCGTTGGAACTTGTTTTTTCCTCTCGATATGTTACAGGGGTCAGTGAAGTACAACATACTGATATTGTGTACCCATTGGTTTTAACGTAGATGGGATAAAAACACACCATGGGTCATTGTCGACATTTCCTTCTCCCTGTTAAAATACATTTGGATAAAACTCATTATATTTATCTGCCTTTCTTTGGTTTTAGTGTTGATTTTCTTCATTTAATATAACTTGTTTTCCATAAAGAAAAAGTATTTTGTAATGTATAAAACATGCTCTTTTAAATGCATGATAGAAAGTTTAGGACTACAGTCCCCCCCCCCCAGGATCCCTGACAGAAGGATTTGACTTAATTGAACAATTCAAAAAGTAGTAGGATGATCTCTATTTACATATCAATTACCCAAGTACCCACAGCAATCAGTAACCATGAGCAAGAGGAAAACCAGTGACCCTGGGGGCAGTTTGGGAGTGGGTCAGTGTCATTCTCCCTACCGTGGCCGGGTTAACCAGAGACGGGCATTTGGAGCCAAGTAGGGGACATGCACTGTCCTATTGTGTATTAACAAGTGCTTGTGTATGCCTTCCATGGTGTCTATAGCCAACCCGTTGACCTTATGAGAATTAATAGGGTATATATGGATCACTGGTCCATACATTCCAGGACCAAACTGTTCAGATGTTACAAACTCACCTTATCCCAGTGTTAAATCCCATAAACGTTCAGCAGGATTGGGATTAGTAGTTGGCTGAACATTGGAGCTTCCATAAATAGTGAATGACCAGAAGGCCTTGTCTCCATCCACCTAATTTATCCATGATTCCTAATCAATCCTCAGTATTTGATCGTTAACGCAAATTATTTTGAATCTGTATGTATCACTGGGCAATATGTAACAAGATGAATACTGGAGGATGTTAAACCTCAATATATATAAAACTGTAGAATAACCTATACCGTAGAATCCTGGTTATCCGGCACCCAACTAATCGGGACTCTCAAGCAATCGGCACCGGCATAAATTCCCCATTTTCAAAAAACTCCTGCTAAACCGACATAACCGGCACTATCCGGAGATTCGAGACTGGGGAAAAAAATGCTAACTTTTTTTCTAATTGTTTTTTTGGGGCCCTAAATGGCCCAATTTAGGTGCGAATGCCTTTTTAAAGGCATTTTGAGGGGGTTTGGTGTGTTTAAGGGTCGTTTAGACCCTTAAATTCGCCCCCCCCCCCCCCCCCCCCCCGATTAACCGGCAACTACAGTTATCCAGCAATAGGGAGTCCCTGTGGGTGCCGGATAACGGGGGTTTTACTGTAAATAGAAAATGTATCCAAGATTCCTGCACTGCTTAACCATTTAGTAATTCTGGCCCATTAACTAACTTAATTTTACTAATTACATTAAGGTCATATGGTGAAGGCCTCAGTAACTTCCTTTCACAATGCACTTATGTTCTAGATAATAATACATTTTAAGGAAATTATTTTGTATTAGGTTGAACCAGTAAAAGTATCAATGAGATTGTTTCAACCAGGGAACATATTTCTTTGATGCCTCAGAGGAATGATCCGAGGGAAGTGTCACAGAATAAGAACATCAATAAAAGTCATTTTGCTATGCTGGAATTTTTAAGAGATATAAATAATATTTTATTGAACAATTACTTATTTATGATGTCATAGACGCATCTTTCCTGAAATGTCAGCATTATCTGTAAAATAAATATACAGCTAGTCAAAAAATAATTTATAACAATGATATAATATATGGCAATAACTAAAAAAAAACATCTTAGAATACACAATAGGCAAAACATTAACAATATTGTATATAGTGGCTTAGTACTAAATTGTTTTGGCTGTAATAAGTACCGTAATCAAGAATTTTAAGATGGTGTTTGGAAAAAGAAAAGCCTGGATCCAGTGCTCTGTGACATTGGTTACAGAGTGTTATTTAGTACATGGCGCATGCGCAAAGTGCAGCGCCAATCACACATACACAAAGAGCAGCATTAGCAGAGAGGGAGAAAGGGAGATAGGGACAGTGGGGGAAATAGACACAGGGGAGGGAGGAGGTGGGAAAAAAGACATAGGGAAAAGGGGGAAAGAGAAAGTGGGGGGGAAAGGGACACAGGAGAGGGAGGACAGAAACAAAGAGGGAAAGGGGAAAAGAGACATAGGGGAGGGAGGTGGAGGAAGAGACAAAGGGGGAAAGGGACACAGGAGAGGGGGGGAGAGACAAAGGGGAAAGGGGGGAGAAAAAGAGGGAGAAAGGGATACAGGAGATGGAGGAGGGGGAAGAGACACAGGGGAAAGGGAGAAAAAGAAATAGGGCAGGGAAGACGGGGGAAGAGACAGAGGGGGAAAGGGACACAGAGGAGGGAGGAAAGAGACACAGGGGGAAAGGGGGAAAGAGACACAGGGGAGGGAGGAGGGGGAAAAGAGACACAGGGGAGAGAGGGAAAGAGACAGAAGGGGAAAGGGACACAGAGGAGGGAGGAAAGAGACACAGGGGGAAAGGGGGAAAGAGACACAGGGGAGGGAGGAGGGGGAAAAGAGACACAGGGGAGAGAGGGAAAGAGACAGAAGGGGAAAGGGACACAGAGGAGTGAGGAGGGGGAAAGAGACAGAGGGGGTAAGGGGGAAAGAGACACAGGGGAGGGAGGAGGGGGGAAAGACACAGGGGAGGGAGAGTAGGGGAAGAGACACAGGCAAGGGAGAGTGGGGGAGAGACACGGGGGGAGATGAGGAAGAGACAAAGAGGAGGTGGGGAGAGACACAGGGGAGGGAGAGGGGGGGAGAGACACAGGGGAGGGAGAGGGCAGTAAAAAAAGACACAAGGGAGGGATAGGGGAGAGACACATCGAATATTATACCGTAATTTATGACGGGCAAACGTCAAGTCCCATATAATAGTTGTCATAGTGTGTCGCATGCGCATGGGCGGAGGGAGGTTACACTGTATGTGACGGGCATGAGCCATGCACTGCGCTAGCCAAGGAGGGAGAGAGGGGTAGAGGTGGGGAGAGGGGGAGAGAGACATGGAGGAGAGAGACAGGGGAGAGGGTGGGAGAAAAACAGGACAGGGAGGAGACACAGGTGAGGGAGAGGGTAAGGGAGAGGGGGAAGAAACACGGGAGGGAGATGGGGAAGAGACACAGGGGAGGGTGTGGGGAGAGACACATGGGGAGGGAGAGGGGGAAGAGACACAGGGGAGGGAGAGGGGGAGAGGCACAGGGGAGGGAAAGGGGGAAGAGAAAAGGGGAGGGAGAGAGAAGGGAAGAGACACAGGGAGGAAGAGGGGGAGAGAAGAGCCACAGGGGGAGGAAGGGGGGGGGACATGGGGGGAAAGGGGGGAAAGAGAGACAGGGAAGGGAGAGGGAGTAAGAGAAACAGGGTAGGCAGAGGGGGTATGAGACACAGGGGAATGAGGGGCGTGAGACACAGGGGAGGGAGGGTTGAAGAGACACTGGTGAGGGGGGGGGGGGGAGACACACCAAATCATATCTCATCATTTTTGACAGGCAAGTTACTAGTTATTTAATATTGAACATTGGTTACATAGTATTATTTATTTATGGATATTGGTTACAGAGTATTATTTAGCCGTGTTGTCCTACATACAAACATATCAATGTTTTGTTTGTTTGTTAATTGAGAGATCACATTAAACAATAGTTAGAAGGAAAGGGTTAATAAAAATTGACTTGTTCACAGTATTTTTTGTCAGTAAAAGCTTTCAATCTATTGACACTGGTGCATTCTAATAAAATGGTTGTATTATGTTAAAAAAAAATATATATATATAGGTACATTAAAAATAGACAAATGAATTCACTGCAGGGAGCTTCATTTTTTTTCACTAAGATTTATCTTTCTATAACATAAACTTTATTAATTTTACAATAAAATAGTCAAATGTTTTAAAAAATAGAAAGACAGTTGTGATAAAATAAGAATAAATATAGCAACTAAGAATAGTGAACAATGAGATAATGTATTGATAAAAAAATATAAATTATTTGTAAAACTATTAATGGATTTTGGGGTTAATGGAATTAAGGAACTGTTGATGGAAAATAAACCAAGAAATAAAAATGTACAAAAATAATAAAAGGTGGAATTCATTAGATTTAGATTGTATTCAATACCCTGCATTGTTATACAAATAAATGTTTATCTGAATTGTCATTTAGTCTACTTTCTAAATATGCCATGTTTGCAACATAATCCGTTTTCCTATTTTCCTATTAATACATTTATAGTTATGAATGAGGATCCATGTTCGTTATCTTGTGATTCCAGAGAAGATAATGGGTTGGTTAGATAAAAGATTGGGCTCCGCTTTGGTGAAGTGCCAGTATTGTCCCTCTAATATATAATTGCAAAATCACCCTTATGAATATTTATTAAATTATTATAAAATATTTTGATTTTAAGAAATTTCATTACAAAAAAATTGAAAGTGTAAAATAGGATTATTTCAGAGTAAAAACATAATTTACATTTCTGTAATGTGCAGTTGCCTGCCTCCTAACTAATCTGTTAATTTGTTATTTTTTGGAATTTGGAATTAATAGATTATAAGAATCCAGTGCCCATTGTATTTATTCAGTTAATAGTATACACATCATTATGCAGTATTGGGAAGTTGTAGGTATATAGACGACATCATACAAATTAATAAACAGATGGGAATGGGAAAATATGGCACACCGATTCTTAAACAAAATGAGAACACGTATTTCACATCCTAGTTCATGTTTATTAGTAGATCACCCTATATAAGTCCAAGAGCTTTTTAATGAAAAAAAATTGTGCACGGGATTTACATATAAAACTAAGACAATAGACTAGAATA
This sequence comes from Discoglossus pictus, assembly GCA_027410445.1. Lineage (NCBI taxonomy): Eukaryota > Metazoa > Chordata > Amphibia > Anura > Alytidae > Discoglossus > Discoglossus pictus. The sequence continues at coordinate 13,494,438 of CM050171.1, read as the reverse complement.
TCGATTCTATAAATGTATTATACTATTACGTACCACCCTCCTTTGAAAACTAGATTATATACATTGTTTGTGATTTGTTTTATTAGAAGATCACACACTCACAATTTCAAAGAGACTGGTGAGTATTCCTATTTACAACATTTACATCACATCAATAAATTGGTATGAAGACTTTAAAAAGGGTTCTGCCATTATGGGGAGTCATTTGGCACTTGAATATCAAGCCACATCCAGCCTTATTCTAGCCATTAGAGAAGTTCTTAAATTGAGGATTATATATCATATTATAGCATGCTGCAGTCCATAGGGTCAGGGAGAGTCAGACACAACTGAATGTCTAAACAACAATATATGATATATATTATATATATTTTGAAGCTGTCCTGGCTATGGATTTTTATCCATAAGATATCTTCCATGTAAGCTCTAGCTTCAGTAAAACTGACCCTGAAGTCATGCACACTCTCTAAAAGAAACAAGAAATGGTCTAATGACCCCTCCAGCAAATGTTTATAATGTATTTGCCTAAACCATTATCATTTTTTGAAGAAGAGAATAATAATAAGAGTGCAGAAACCCATTGGCGTCTAATATTTTAATAGTGTCCTCTTTTTAATACATTTTTTTTTTTTTTTAATTTAATATAGCTATTTACTTTTATAAAACAAATTTAATTGCAGAATAAATCAATATATTGAAGATAAAATAGTTGAATATAATAATCATAGTCCTTTCCACCATCTAAACCATCTCATTAAGTTGTGATTGAAATTATTAAATGGTTTTGAAGATAAATGCTCTTATGAATTACATTTTGTTGTAGGTCATTTATTTTACAAAACAAATTCTCAGGAAAAATGTAGATAAAATAATGACAAAAAAGTTGTAATTTAAATAAGGATGCTTTTTAAAAACCCAGAAGATGTTAATATCTTTTTGCCACAAAATAAAGTATTTGGGATTAGAGTAAACTGTGATAATGGAAGTGCCAGTTATTATATTTTAATAGTTTAATATTTCTTTAGTATTTAAATCTGAGATTTGCAGTATATTTTCGGGCATGAGTCATATCAACCAACTGTTGGAATAAAGTGTAAAGAGGTGTGACCTGTGAACTATACAGAGAACCACCCTTTCTTTATAGAACTATAAAATATTTTAAAAGGTATCCCAATAAAAAATAATAAATGGTTTAGTAAAATCAGAGCAGGTTTTTCTAGAACGTTTTTTTGTTATGTGCAGGAACTAAATGGTGTATAAATACTGTGGCGTCAAAGTATCCTAAACATAATTCTGAGAATCCTCATTGATTGATAGTCAAACTTTGACACATTAAAACTACAACTATGTCTGGAGTCAAGGGTGGACATGGAGGTGGACATGGTGGTGGACACGGTGGACATGGAGGACATGGAGGACATGGACAGAGTCAACAGAGTCAGTGCCAAGACCCATGCAAGGACCCATGCCAGAAGCAGGACCCATGCAAGGACCCATGCCAGAAGCAGGATCCATGCAAAGATCGTGAGTGCCTATGTGTCTTCAAAACTCTATGTCTTCCACTTTCTCTTGTCTACCTTATATTGCTAAAATATTTCAGTATTGGTGATGGAAAGAGCACATTAGCTGTAGTAAATGAGGTTGCTAATATGATATACAAGTGATATCTTCATAGTTGAGACATAAAGCTTTACAAAACACAAATATCTTAGGCCATCTACCAAAGGATGAAATATTGGCAACCTCCCGGAGATGTCTTGGATAACTTTTGCATTCCAGTGAGGCTTACTATTTCTCAAGTGCTTACTATAACTTTGCGTTATTACATATAGCCTCACCTCTTCATGTATCTAGTCTGTTAAAACAGAAGGCCATATCTACTACAGGGCGGAGTATTGAAGAGGTCTTGATAATTAATTTAATTTTTATGATATCCATTGGATCATATGTACTAAGATTTTAAATCTCCAACATTTCTATTTTTAGTAACTAATGTCTTAAGGCAAAATATGTTAGTGTTTTAAATGTTCTTCCATCATCTATGAGTATTTTTGATGATCTACCATAATATACTGTTACAGTTTACAATTAAAAAAAAATACATGCATATATATATATATATATATATATATATATTTATGTATTTAATATTTATATATATATATATATATATATATATATATATATATATATATATATATGTTATATATATATATATATATATATATATATATATATATATATATATTGGATCAACTATTTATTTAAAATAAATTATTGTACAAACTTTGTGAATCACAAACAATTTTGACCAATTAAAAAACTAATATAATGATTCCATTGGGGATGGTCATCTCAAATGATAGATGTTGTTCTTTATTTTTCAGCATGCAAGCCTGTTCAGCAGTGCCAGGACCAGAGTTATAAATGCCAGAAAGGTAAAAAAAAAGCAATGTTTTTTTTTATTAACACACATATTACGGCTTTATGTTAAGATAAAAACATGACATGGGGAAACAGATTATTACTGAACATGTAGTTTGAGAATAACTCAGCAAAAGTACACAGTTTCTCTTTAAATTCTAGCCCAGCAAAATAATGACAAATAATAGATTTAGCAATTAAAATAGAAAAAAGCAGAATATGGACTTCTTTTTCTAATTATATTATAAAATATGATTGCTCTCCCACACATTTTTTTGTATTTGTATTGATGAATTAGACTTGTCCAAACCCAAGACATTGCAAGCACAATTAATTATCACATGTTCATATACCCATTAGTATAGATATTCTAGATGGCTAAAATTATTATTTAATATGACCAAAAATTATTAACTTCCTTTTCCTATTTTTGCAGACCCTTGCAAGTAATTACAAAATTATTGCTTGAGCAATGGCAAGAAGTGAGAACAACAAGAGGTGTATATGCTGTCTACAGATTGACAACATCATTCTGCTGCAAATCTTTTCTTATTAAGAATTAATCAAACCAAATGTGTTTATCCTAACTTAACATTCTGTGATTCAGATTTTCTAACATGCTACATTAAAAGCCATTGAACTTATTGTTTTTATTGTTGTTATTATTATTTATACACCAACACATTATACAGTTGTACAAAAGGAACGTTTTATAAATACCTACTGTTGGGGGAAAATGTCCCCTTTTAATTGCCCCTTCCATAACCAACACTCAAGCAAGGAATAAAACCAGGACGTCAATCAAGTTCCTTTATACAAGCTTGGAGAGCAATTCATATATCAAAGAAACACGACAATCTTGATCTCTCTCTGTACACCCTAGGGAAATTTACCATTGACTTCACTGTATGCATCATGGTAGCCACATTCTAGGACTTGACCCTGAAAACCTCTTGTCCACCTTCCAGAAGATATTCAATCAAATTGCATTACCAGAAAGGTAGTAACTACTGGCATATAGGGGCACTTTAATAGAAAGTCTTATGGTGCATATACTTGTATCAGGTCACTGTGGTGAGAGTTTGTAATCCAAGGATGGTACAGGCCAAGGGTATAGGTGATTGATTGATATATTGATTGCTTGAAGTAATGCTTTCTTGTGATTGTTTGTGCAAGTGTGGGAACATGTGTGTATCCAAGAAAGAGAGTCTAAGAGATAATGTATAACTAAAAGAGTATTTGTCAGAGTGCAAGAATTATTGAACATGAGCAAATCAGGACCTGAGAATGTATGTGAGAGAAGGAGCACATGAGTATTAATGAGATAGACTGATACCTTGTTATTTACATATTATTATTATCTTTTATTTGTAACGGGCCAACATATTCTGTAGCGCTGTACAGAAGTTAAGTAGAAAGAAAAAAATACATTATTAAACACATGACAAAAAGTGAGCCCTGTCTTTAAGTTTATCTTACATACATGATGCTTTTTTTCCAAAACGCCTTACAACAAAACATGTAAACTTATAAACTAAGGAGACTTGCCGCCCTATTAAATTTCTCCAATGGTAAAACTCGTAGCCCATAAAGGCTATTAAATTGGCCTCTTTCAGCTACCCCCAAGTGATCTGCGGGTTACAGACGTCAAAATCTGAACTCCGTTACAGCTAAGCCTTTAATCTGTCAAGCCCGTAAATGTTACAATTGCAAATCGCTATTAAATTGCTACGAATTCCGGAGACGCACTGGAGTTCAAACCCATAAATTGGAAATGGAGCCAAGAGTCCTACGGGTACTAGAGAGGACCCGCAAGGGGATTAAAGTCCTGTCAGTAGCACTGTAAAAGCAAATATAAACACAATACTGTATTTTAAATCAAAGGGAAATTTATGTAAGGTATTAATATTAATAGAAAAACTAAGTCAGAGGCGCTCATCAGAGAACGAACTGACCTTAATTGATTAGTTCTATGGCCATGATAAGTCACTCTGAGAGCAACCTCTTTTAGCTCACTTGTGCCCTTCACAGGGAGAAATATCCTTAGTATATCAGTCTGGTCCCACTCAGAAGAGTGACCCAGCCCCGAAATACCAGGCAATTCTACCCTGAACAGGAGAAACAGCAAACCCCAGACGCATTTTGGCCTTTATGGGCCTCATCAGTGAGGTGCAGCTGAAACGCGTCTGGGGTTTGCTGTTTCTCCTGTTCAGGGTAGAATTGCCTTGTATTTCGGGTCTGGGTCACTCTTTTGAGTGGGACCAGACTGATATACTACAGGATATTTCACCCTGTGAAGGGCACAAGTGAGCTAAAAGAGGTTGCTCTCAGAGTGGCTTATTATGGCTATAGAACTAACCTATTAAGGTTGGTTCGTTCTCTGATGAGCACCTCTGACTTACCTTTTTCTGTTTATGCAAATTACTCTTAGGGTTTAGTCTCCCTAAGGGTAATAGGGGACTCCAGACGTGGGCCCCTTGCTCACTGTGCCTTAGGGAGTTCAGCTGCACCTCACTGACGAGGCCCATAAAGGCCGAAACACGTCTGGGGATTGCTGTTTCTCCTGTTCAGGGTAGAATTGCCTGGTATTTCAGGTCTGGGTCACTCTTTTGAGTGGGAACAGACTGATATACTACAGGATATTTCACCCTGTGAAGGGCACACGTGGCTAAAAGAGGTTGCTCTCAGAGTGGCTTATCGTGGCTATAGAACTAACCTATTAAGATTGGTTCGTTCTCTGATGAGCACCTCTGACTTACCGTTTTTTTATTTTATTAATATTAATAGCACAACATTCTCAAGCCCGCAAATCGTCAATAAAAAAATATTTATTTTATGTTTCATTTCCATGTTATATCGATCCTGGCAATCAATGTGTTAATTCATATAATAGAACTCGCAGGGACTAGAAAATTATATTTATTGATTATTTCATTTTACATTATTTCTGGAATGCGGCCCGATTGCAACTGAGACTTCAAAACCTTAGGTGATTGAAATTTAACCTCCATGTTTTAGTGACGTAATGATGACGATCTCTTTTACTATTGGCTCTGTCTAAACCTGTAACCACATGCTTGACTAATTGATCATGTTCACAGCTGCAAATGCAACGTGCGCAAGAATGGTTTACAGGTTTGGATGTTGGCCACGTCTGTTGCGAGCTTGTACAATTTAATTGCTCTGTAACTCAGCCAAATTTCAAGCCCGCAGGCTTTGCGGGTGTACCGGTGCCACTACGGGCTTGGAATTTAATATGGCCCTTGGAATGGCAGAAACCTAGGCAAGAGTAAAGTATAATGATTTGGAAGGAAAAGGAGCAGAGAGTGAGGAATGAAAGAGAAAAGAAGACAATTCTGTTGCTGTAAGACAAGTGTAAGGTTTACCTGGGTAGAAGATGCAAGTAGTTGGGAAGATGTTTCCATTAAGTAAGAAGGCAATCATTGTGTTTTTAAAGGAGCACTGCAGTTCAAGAAAAAAAACACATTTGATTAGGATATTAAAAAAAAAAACTAATGAAATATGGCAGAGCCAAGTTAACAATGCAAAGCTCTGCACTATTAAGTCATGAAAGTCGCAAATGTCACTTTATATTAAAAGACCAGAATGGGTAAATCTAGACCATCTTTCAAATAACTAAATCTAATAATGGGCAACATGCATTTAACCTTCCTAGCGGTAATCCCGAGTGTGACTCTGGGTTAATCTTCACTTCCTAAATCGGTAACCTTGAAGGAGGAAGGAGGGGGGGAGGAGGGAGGAAAGAGGGGGTAGGGAGGGGGGAGGAAGGAGGAAGGTGGGGAGGAAGGAGGGGGGGAGGAGGAAGGAGGGGGAGGAGGAGGGGGGAAGGAGGAAGGAGGGGGAAGAGGAGGATGAGCAGGGAAGAGAAGGTGAGGGGGAAGAGGAGGGTGAGGGGGGAAAGAGGAGGATGAGGGGGAAAGGAGGAGGATGGGGGGAGGAGGAGGATGAGGGGGGAAAGGAGGGGGATGAGGGGGGAAAGGAAGATGTGGGGGAGGAGGATGGGGGGAAGATGAGGAGGATGAGGGGGGAAGATCGGGAGAATAAGGGGGAATCAGGAGGATAAGCAGACATAAAAGCAGGCATAAAACATGAAAATAACAATAAATATCTTGGGAATTGTGGTGAAACACAATACACAAAATCAAACACTTATAGTGCGGCTGAAGTATATATTGACACTACGTTGTGCAATCTTACAAAAGTAAAGAACCAATCTACCTCAAACAGAGGATCAAAAAAATAAGGGGCGCAGATAAGGGGGGAATGGAGGGGGGAATGGAGGCGGGCGGATGGAGGGGGAAATGGAGGAGGAGAAGGAGGATAAGGGGAAAGGGAGGAGGAGAGGGGAAAGGGGTAATGGTATCTAAAGGCTGTATGATTTTGCCAGTATTTTTAGAATGTACCGCTTTAACATTCTAAATACTGAAATAATCGTACCGCCAGGAAGGTTAAATGTTAAAAACATAAACACAGCCTTTACATTTTTTAAATGCATTTCCAATTATTCTTTACAGCAAGCTTCCATTTCCTTTGCTAGGCTGCTTTAAGTTGCTTCTGTCTCAACAAGGTGTGTCCTTACAAACTAATGAACTTTGCATTAGTCATCATGAGAGCACTGATAGTTGTAGCTGTCATATTTCCATTGTTCAGAAAGAAGCATCTAATTTAAATTAAAAGTCTCCTCTCACCTCATTAAGAAGATCCCTAAAACCAAGATTCCACAGCAGCATAACTGCATACAGAGAGAGACATACATAGTTTACCAAGCACAGAAACATTTTCACTCTGACAAGGCATTCAATAAATTCTACTGTTTATAATTAGATGTTTTCAGTAATTACACAGAAAGCAAATTATTCCTGAGAAATTTCTTTCAAGCTTGGTGCATTTTTAAGCAGGGGCGTAGGAGTTAGGGGGGATGTGTGGGAGGAGGGGACAACCCCCCCCCCTCCCAGGTTAAATGAATAGGGGACATAGAAAAAAGGCACAATTAAACTTAATCATGCATTACCAGATTTGGCTATGGTGCAGTCTTTTCCATGAAAGCTTTAACCCATAATTTAATATATATATATATACATACAAAATAAGCAATGCTCCCCCCCCCCCCCCCCTCCCAGAGCAGGGCACCAAGTGCACCAGCGGTAGATCCGCCCTTGCTTCCTGTCCTGGGGGCAGAGTTGAATTACCCCTCCTAGATTTTTTTGGGCTCATGATTTCAAGGATAAAAACCAAACATTGTTATTCTTCAACAGACCCGCTCCACATGCTTCAGAATAGCAGAATGAAAAGGTGATACATTAAATAAAGTGATTGTATATTTTTACATTATATTTTGTTTTTTAGTTGTTCATCCGTATACGACGCTCAGTGACCTTATATACATTATAATATAAGCAGACATAAAACATGAAAATAACAATAAATATCTTGAGAATTGTGGTGATCTGAAACACAATACACAAAATCAAACACTTATAGCGCGGCTGAAGTATTTATTGACACTACGTTGTGCAATAGTAACGAACCAATCTACCTCAATCAGAGGACCAAAAAAATACTAAAATACTAAAATACTTAGATACTCTTATTTGAAATACCAAACCGACACACACAATCAACATTCAATGGATCTTATCTATGTTGCCTTTTATTACCCAATGAAGCAAACTAGAACACATTTGGATTCACAGCTTACAAGAATTTCCATTCATTCTGATAACATTGGGCTTGACGGAAGAGCCCCATGTTGATTCATACTGAGCCACATTCGCCTCTAGAGCCGTATGATGTGGACACCTGGTACAACAAACAGTTTGAATATATAAAGTGTTACTATGAAAGTCAACTGTTGGTCTGGTCTCCAGATGATGATTGTGGTTGAGCGAAATTTAGAAGCTTTATACAATACTCAGCTTGTTAGAAGCCTCATTCTGTATTACCGGCTCAACAGTTGGCAACAGGAAAGGTCTTATCTTCCTCGCTGAGTTGGTCTCTTCACAGAAACTATTAGTGTTATTTCCACACCTTCTAAGAAAGTCCTACTGGTCTTGCTTGTGAGTGCATCCAATATGGACTGGCAGCAGATGCTACCAGGAAGCCTTCACTTGACCACTGCCAGATGAATTATATCTTCTGACAATATCCAGATGATCAGCAACAGAAGGTTCCTCGCGAGGTAAGTTAGTCCTGGAGCTATCTGGTGGCAAGTGTTTCAACCTCTTTTTTTGTTTGGTCAAAATGTGATTTTAATATGTTTTCTGGTACAATTTACATTTAAAATGTACCCCTACCTTAAATCTGCAATAATATACTGTATATCAGCTCTTTGTTACATTTTAAATACATCAACGTCTTAGAACGCAAGTAAAAGTTTATGAAACATCTTCACCAACAGCAGCTGAGTAAGATGGCGACCTTCTTATCAAATCTTCAAAAATGGAAAGAAACCCATATATTTCTCACCAAGCATTTGATATTGCACTGAAGGATCTAGAGAAGAAACTCTTCAAATGTATTACAGACTATTTCATATAAATTATACCCTACAACTTTGTTTTTGAACTGGTGATTGGTGCATACTGGATATAAGTTTTGCCAATGCCTTCAAGGCCAAACCATTGGTTACCCTCTTTAGATGTTCTACTTTTATTTGAGACTTACTCTCCCTGAAAGCCATACACTCTGATATGGGGAAACCACTGCACTCTCAGAGAGTCTCAAAATCAACACAGGTCAACAATTAATTTTAAGCTTTTAAACAATTCATTCTAAACACTCACGTTTCACAGAATCCAATTTAATCGTACTCCCCCTCCCCTCCACCCGTCCCCCCAGTGTTTAACCAGTGTTTACCTGTTTAATCTGGCTCACACAGATACTATATAGATTTATACTATACATCTGCAGGTGACTAGATGTGAGATGGTGTAATTAATACTGATATCATCAGTCCAGAAGAGGAGCTAGTACATGCAAGGCTCTGGTGCAAAATAATTTGGGGTCCCTGTATAACTTCCTCATACAAGGTAGGAATCAATAAACAAGCCAAAATGATATCTCTTTGCTTTAAATTAATTATAGGCCCCTCTCACCTAATAAATTAAGAGTGTCCCTTTACTCTAGGCCATTGCTGGCAACAGAGGACCCCTAAGCTGTTGTGGGCACCGGTTGCACCTGCAGTAGCTCCTCCACTGCATCAGCCAAGATACTGATTTATTACACAAAGAGTTTGACTAGTTGCACTTTAAGGCGCTCTACATAAATGGTGGCGTGCTACCATCTAGTGGTCATTAAAAGAGTGAGAAGATTTTTTGTATCTGTGAGAAAATAATTGATAATAGAAGCACAAATATACTGGCAGATAAGAATCCAAATGTATATCAGGTCTGCCCATTCTATATTCTTAATGGCCTTACTAGATATGCTTGAATTCCTACTGTAATTGAAAGTAAAAAACAGTATTTAGGGATGTTGTGTGTTAACATAATACAGTTTCATTAGATCAAACTTCTCAATAACTTTATATAAATTTGTTCAAATGAAAATAACATGATATTATGAGTGGTTTAATACATAGTTTAATTAGCCGCGCCGCCACTGAAGTAAGTGAGCAATGTCAAGAGTTATATGTGATGTCTAGAATAGATATTGATACTTAAAAGTAAAAAAGGGGTAGGGATAGAGAAGCGCAAAGTACCCAATGGTGAAGTATATTATGGAAAAGTGTATTGATAAAATACAAAACAAATGCACTCACATGTACACGAATGAACAATGCATGTCCTAGAGAAGTAGCATATGTGATAGCCTTCTCAATAACAGTCTTCCTTGTATCCTTCACTCCAGGCAGGTCTCAACATTACCGCTGGAACAATGACATGTAAAGATCCAACCCCAACCAAAAGTGGATAAAAAACTATCAGGGTAACACTAGAAGGGAAAGTAAGGATGCCAATAAGCTGGTAAACTGGTCCTAATAAAAGGGTCACACTCCAAGGGAAAAGGTAACACTATTGGGATTGAAGCCTCCCACCGTGGTACACTTACCTTTGTGTGATGACTATACCAGGACTCAGCTTGCAGTAAACTGTCCACAACAGTGATTTCCCTGAGTGCAAAGGTGGAACCATGCACTGATATTCTATATAAGAAGGATATACAAGATCAGTGCTAGCACTAAGCAAGACTATGGATATAAAACTAGTACATATAAATAGCACAGTTAGCAGACGCGTTTCGGCCTAAAAACGGCTTTTCTCAATGGTTTGCTACTGACGAGTAACTCTGTATATGTCCAGCAGAAATAGAAAGAACACATATAACCAAACATAATTATTATTGATTGTTATTACGAAGATTGAGTGAACATGTTGGATAATTGAGTGGGAAAGTTCGGTATTGGAGCATAAAATATTTAAACAGGGCTTCCCTGTCTTTAATTCTCTAAGACTATTGATTTAAATATGTTTAATGACACAGTTTAAGCATCTCTATGACTTTTTTATTTGTCCAACTGTGCACCCTTTTCTTTATCAGCACTACTGTGAGAGATAATGAATTGCCCTAGATAAGGAGAGTTAGAGAGGGAGTATTTGTTATTATCTATAGTTTTAAATTACCGTATATCATATTTGGAAACTCCATTGTGTCACTTTAAGTGTTTATACTGCCTTAGGCCCATGTTATGATCAACGCCTGACCCTATTATTAGTTTTCTTTATATTGTAATGTTAGCGTATTACATTGTATATTAACTGTACAACTGAAGGATTATTGACGTATTGCTTAGCTGATAAGAAAGCATAAAACATGTTTTACTTATGTAACCATATACTGCAATTATTATATCAACAAGCACCTGCTCAGATTTGTTGCGTTCGGTGGTCATGCATGCAAGATGGCTCCTCAAAATCCTTCTAGTCCTCCATGTTGTATTTGTTATGTTGTAATGGCTACCATTAAAATATTGAAACAAATAAAATAGAAGGGATTAGGTTTGTGTCATGTCACAGCAGACAACATAAGAAGGGCAGTGACTGAGATATGTGTCACCCAACAGCAATTCTCTTGGCATGATATCTGTGAGAGGCATATCACACATCAAACAGTATGTAGGCATGGCAAGTGATCCGTGTCGCACAACACAAAGAGCATGTGCTATCACACCCTCTAAAATATGTACAGGGCAGGGCGTGTGATGTGTGGGTGCCATGAGATACACATAATATATACAGGACAACAAGAGTTAAGTGTGCAAAGTCACACTAACATAGACTATACTGGGTACACCCCCGTAGTATGCACTATGGGCAAAAGGCCGGGCAGAGAGTGACTGGAAGAGAGGGTAATCAATGCCGTCTGTCACCATCATCATGAAGGCATGTATTGGTTTATAGACTTTGAATTGAAACCATGATGTGTTTACAATGTTTTGCTGCCAAAAGCCCATTTAGTTGTGTGTCCACCCACATACACCAGTATTGTTTCTTTCATTTTGTCTACTGTTCTTCCCTAGTCTATTGTATACACTGATTGTGACCATGTACACGATACCCGACCCAGTACCTATGATCTTTCCGTGGCATACGCACTGGGTGGGAGATGTACCTACATGCAGTTTACAGGTACTGGGGGAAGTTAAGGGATGAGACTTGCTGGCACCATGGCCCTACCTGGAAATACTCCCCTGACGATAACAACATCCTGGGCCTGGTGCCTTGGTTTATTAGTGGACAATGGGAGAGACTCAAGGGGGAGATAGTTCTAAGTTGGGTATGTGGCCATGTTGTTTGTTTCTTGTTTAATGTCCAACTGGCGTTTTGTTCAGTCCACTATAAAAATGCTCACCCATCCCAAATAAAGTCAGTTCTGGTCAAAGATTTCAATTGTGAGAGCTGAATTTCATTAGCTCAGGGAAACTATTTTATAAGACAATTACACCATTTTCAAAAGAGAATCTCTGTACTCTGCCTGCGATCACTGAGGATAGTCATACCCACCCAATACGAGGACCTAACCAGGGGGATGTTCCAGAGCATGCCCGTCCTGCTGGTCCCATATTGTGATATTAATATATAAGATCTTACATCTTGCATCAGAGTACAGTGAGGACCTTATTACCCATATACATTTGCTTCCCAAGTCCTGCGCCTAGTCTCTCTAGTAACATCTCATGAGTTCGTCTGTAGCATCATCTGTCACAGAAACTAAGAATGTTATGGAGGATTCTCACTTGGTAAGAGCATCCAAGTAGTAGGAGACCACTCTCAAGAAATAGTGAAGTTATATAGGAGCCCTATACCATCCAAAGAGACCATCTCAACTTATTGTTGGCGGAAACTCTGCCTCAACATTCTGTAGAAATCATATGACTTCCCCCAATATCTCGGTCCTTAACTCCTCTATATCCCGCAGCCTCCTCTTTTGTTTTACTCAGAATCAGCTTCTTTTCTCCCCTTTTTTGCCTCCTCTCGGTGTCGCCTTTAGGGCTTTTCCCTACTCTGGAATTCATTGTCTCACTCTCTAATCATTTTTATTTTCAAATTATTCTATTTAACTCTTTCAACATTACAATAATAAAATAAATATATAAAAGTATTTAGAATATATAGATATCTTGAACAGCACCCTGAAAATTCAAATTTTCTGCCTTGTTTCTCATCTGCTCCAAAGTCCCACATTTTCTATCATTTAAGTTTAGAAAAGTAAACACTTAAGCAAAAAAGATATATATATTTTTATTATTATTATATCTCATTTTTGTAGAGCCAATACATTCAGTAGAGCTGGGGTACAGTAAAACATGGGTATGACAATACGTAATTTGACAGACTGATACAAAAGGAGTTGACGACCCGGCCCTTGAGCTAACAATCAAACATATGACACTTTTATACAAAGTGCATTGCATGACTGAGAGTCTGCAAGCTTACAAACTAAAGGATTAATTAAACAAAGGGTGAAGTAAATAAAATTGAGATACAAGGGCTTGACAAGCAATAGAAAAGAGAGTAATTAATATTAATTAGGGATAATTAGTGATTAACTTTGTGGGTGTATCAGCTGTGAAAAAACGGAGGTGATAGTGCAGAAACCTGCACTATAAAGTAAAACAAATCATAGGTGGGTGTGGACAGGGAAGGTGGGAAGGCATGTTAGATGAGTCCAGAGGTAGATGAGTGGTGATGTGAGGCCCTAGGTCTAGAGGTAAAAGAAACAAAGGTGGAACTGGGAAATACGTCAGAAGAAAACAGGGTAGTTCATAACCAAATATGGTGAAGCACATAATCATAATGTATTTAAAGATGTGTTAAAAAATCTTCAAGATTTATACATACACCATAGGGAAGTTTCTCCTCATGGAGATTGGCTAACCCCTAATTGTGAGCAGAGCAACTATTACCAATTAGAATGACATCCTGGATGTTGTCACCCTCTGAAACAGTGATACTAATTATTTGCTTTATAAACACAAAAGCAAAAGTATTTCACTTCCAAAAATATCATGTAATATAAGGTAAAACAATAAAATAAATCCAATAATATAAGCAAGCATAATCCCGTGATTGCCTGAAGGGTTGGAGTTCCCCATTTATTGCTCTTCATACAGTATTCCTAGACTTTACTCACCACAAATTTGTCATGGAAATTATAATATAAGGCAGCGGTGGAGCTAGAGAACAGAGGGCCCCAGTGCAGAAAAAAATATTGAACTGCTCCACACTGCCCCCTCTTGGATTTTCAGTAGAAATACTCTTTTCAATCATTTTTATCATGGATGGTGTGTGGCCAAGGAGGCCCAGGGGGTGTTGTGTGGCAGGTTGGGCCAGAATGGGGGGGGGGGGGGGGCTTACACTACAGAAAGAAACGTAAATGCACAAATTACTCAGCAGTGACTTGCCCCCCCCCCCCCCCCAGAGGAGGGCCCTGGTGCATTGCACCCTCTGACCCACTGGTAACTCTTCTGCTGCCATAAGGGTCTTGTTTGTCTCCATGCTGAGGTCTTTGGCTTGGTGCTTTGCTGGGTATATATGTTCCATCCCCATCTCTTTTATTAATTGCTGGTTTTGTGTAATTATAAGGAATACAACATTTTCTTACAATTCTCTATTTATTTTGTCAAGGCTCATACTTTGAAAATAAAGTGAATTATGTATTAATATGTTATGTCTTTAAATAGAGGTTCTGGGTCTTGAATGTCAAATAAAGCAGAGAGATGATTCATTGCTGGGGAATGTAATGGGTTGATTTTTTTTCTTTGAAGCTGTGGGGGGGGGGGGGGTGCGGCAGCGCTGACTGTGGGATTTTTATTTAGTAACCTGTTCCTTGCTGGAAATAATTTTTCATCATATAATGTATCGGAGATGTCGGGGTGGTAACTTTAAAACTTACACTTGAACTTACAGACTGCAGCAAATCTGCTTGTGTCCATCCATATTAGAGTGAAAGAGGTCTGCCCTGGAGGCTGTCCTGATCTGCCTTCCTGTCACTACAAGCAAACCTAGACTGGTTAGAAAATATTAAGGACAGCCTCCTGGGCAGGCCCTCTACCATACCCTAGACACCTAATAAGGGATGGAGTGAAGCAACTTTATTAGTTTCTGAAGAGCTTTAAGGAACACTGTCACCCCAAAAGGAAGCTGATTTCATTTTAAAGAACAATAAAAACTGACAATACATTGCACTAGCAGTTTTTCTCTACAGTAAATAATTTCTGAAATATTTAGAGTTTAATTTTCAGCTCCTGTATGTGCGACTCAGTATATTAATGTGCGGCTCAGAGTGATTGATAATGGCGGGAAAGGGGGCTAATTCCCAAATAACACTGCAGGTCTTTATTTTGGACTCTACAGACAAACAGATTATAATCACAATTAGCACATCAAAGTAGATAACTAATAGGCCATGAGCCACTCAATCAACAAATCTCACGTGCAAAGCTAGTTCATAAAAATGTAAAAGCTGTGAATAAGCAGATTTTGCAAATGTCAGCACATATCTGGGGGTGCCAGAAATAGCAAATCAACGTAGAAATAATATCTAAAGAGCTTAATTAGTCAGCTTGTGCTTCAACATGACAAACCCAAGTATAAAACATATGAAGGTGTCCTGATATTAATTAAATATTCTATTAAAAGTCATATTTTTTACATTTCCCATGCAAAAAAATCTTCTATTTAAAGAATCATCTCCTTTAAGAAACTCTTTAGCAAGAAAATATAATTTAAAAACACAGCTCCACTCAATAATAGCTGCTGCTGCACCCTCTCCTTGTCCTGGACACTATTGTATAGATGATAAACACAATCATCATAGATGACATTGAATATACAGGCCAGATTACCTGGAGCTACAGGCCAGATTACCTGGAGCATGCTCAGTTTGGAGGTTTATGGGATTGCAGCCACAGCTCCCTTACAGAACCTGACCTGTGTAATTAATGCTATCTACAATGATATATTTGTCATCTGGACAAAAGTGCCCAGGACAATGAGGCAGGCGAGGGGGAGGAGTGCAGCAACAAATCATCATTAAAATTATGTTTTTCAAACTAAAGCCTCTTTGCTGCTATTTACACATTTATTTGTGATTACACGTGCTTTGTGATTTAAATAAATATATTTTTGTATTAATTATTTTTCTGTAGTGTAGGGGCCACTGCGACACTGCAGATGGTGACTGCAGCCATGAAATTAAAATATGTTTGCTTCTGGGGAGGAAAGTTATGGCAAGTTTGGACAAGCTATTAAAAAGTAAAGATCTATAACTATCAAGAGAGCTGGACCATAAAGATGTCTGAGCGCCAGAGAATTGATGTCTTTGATTTGTGATGTTGGAGAAAACTGCTTAGAGTACCTTGGTCTGCAAAAAGATCCAATCAGTCAATACTACAGGAAATGAAGCCAAACTGTTCACTGGAAGGTTTGAGCATTAGGCTAAAGCTAAATATCTTGGCCATATCATGATAAGACAGGAATCCCTAGAGAATACTCTGATGCTGGGTACGATTGAATGCACACGAAGAAGGGGTCGCCAGAGGTGGAGATGGATAGGTGAGATCATTGAAGCAATGAGCATGAGATGATGGAGCTCTGAGGGTCAGTAGCTGAGAGATGTGCCTGGTGTACCACGGTCCATGGGGTCACAGAGAGTCAGACACGACTGAATGATTATACAACAACATATTAAAGGTTGCTTTAAATTGTAACCTTATTAAAATGATTTAGTCACGTTCTTAAAATTGATGCCCTGTAAATATGTGATTTCACAGCCCCTTTAATTCAAGTTCACATTGTCCATTTACTGATTGGGTTTTATTGACTCCTAATACTATTGTGATGTCTGGTGTCATTGCTGATGATCAATTTCGTTAATTTAGCAGGTGTTGGTAGGTCAATGTGACCCAAGTGGGAACACATCCAATTAACCAAGAACGGGTGTGGCTACATCTTCCTCTTGGTGAGTGTACAACCACTGCATTTACTGTCTTCAGGTTATACATATGGATAACTTTGTATTTCCTGAATTAGTGAAGGGAACATGCAGTGGAAATGATGGACAGGGTAGGGGGTCAGGGGTCCGACTCCACTCCTCCAATGTTTTGTGTGCTCTCCAATACAGTGGAAATTGTGCGCACGCCTATTAGGTTTTCCTCTCAGCTCTATACAGTCCATAAGGGTTTTGGGGGACTGCTGCTCTCCTAACTCCTAATTTGTATATTTAATGGTCATTTGAAAACCACAACAGAAGAGAAAAGAGACTGGAGAGTTATGTTGAATGATGTAATGTAGCAAACAATGCAACAAAATGACAGTATTATTATTATTATTATTATTATTATTATTATTCTTTATTTGCAACACCCCAACATATTCCGGAGCGCTATAAAGGGGTTAAGTACCAGACAAAATGCAGTATTAACAAATTACAGAAGAGGGCCCTGTATTTGAGCTTAAAATATAATGTACATAGAGACTGAAAACTTGCAAATGTACAATTTAAAGTCTGATGCTTGGTTTGTATTGGGATTAGAATTTAGCAGCAAAAAAAGGGGAAGTACTAATATACCCTATACATCCTTAATCTGACCTCACCAAGAAAATGTCCAGTTCAGTAGGCTATACCTCCAAAGGGTATTAACAGAGGTGGTGTTACTGCCGGTGAAGCCGGTGCATGGCACCAGGGCATTGCTCTGGGGGGGCAGTATTGTCCCTAGCTAAACCTGCCATGGCCTGCCACGGCCCCCCTGCGGCCCCCCATGACCCTTCAGGGATCTTCCACACACCCCTGAGACTCTCCCGCACCCTTTGGGAGTGTGGCCTATGTCTGCAAGAGTGCAGCCTGTGTAAGATCCAATCTGCATCCCATTATCTGTAAGAGTCAATGTGCAGCTTGTGTTTGTACGTGCCAATCTGTATCCTGAATATGTAAGAGCCAATCTGCAGCCTGTGCCTGTAAGAGCCAATGAACAGCATGTGTCTGCAGGAGCCAAAGTGCAGCCTCTGCCTGCAAGTGTCAATCTGCTGACTGTGCCTGTAAGAGCCCATGTGCAGCCTCTGTCTGTAAGTGCTAATCTGCAGCCTGTGCCTGTAAGTGCCAATGTGCAGCCTGTGTTTGTAAGCGCCATTCTGTATCCTGTATATGTAAGAGCCAATCTGCAGCCTGTAAGATCCAA
>CM050171.1:13441317-13471317 GCA_027410445.1 Discoglossus pictus | reverse complement strand
CTGTGAGCTATCCCATGTAGGGTCACCCAAGATGGGCAGGTCATTGTATGTCAGACAAATTGAGGTCCACTAGAGAGGCAATTGGCACCCACTCCAGTATCTTTACCAAGAAAACCATATGGATAAGCACAACCAGAGACATAAGGTCACTGAGTGTCAGACACGAGTGAACGACTAAACAAAAATATAATGTTCAGGATTAATTAAACCAACAGAATAGGTAGACTAGCTGAGCCTTTTTGTCCTTATTTATATCTTTCTATGCTTTTATATATTGGACCTAATAGGTTCAGATACCTTAATGAATACTGAGCCTCCTTCGTAACCATCTGGGCGGATAGGGCAGTTGACAATGTTTAGACGACTAGCAACAATTAGATCCCATGTCACTCTAATGTGGGCAGCCCTTGTATACAGACTGAAACCTCTACAATGGGACATCAAATAAAGCAAAGAGATGAATCACTGGTGAGGAATGCGGCGCTTGTTTTGTTTATGTAGCTGTGCCGGGATGAGCCAAGTCCAAGTGCCAGGAGCAATGTGGGATTTCCAGTTCTTAACCCATTTGTTTCGAGACTAGGAAAAACTCATATAATACTAAAAATACTGTATATAAACACTGCAGTCCTACATTTTCTATCATCCAAATAAGTGAGTTTTAATTGTTTTGTGTAATAATTAGTGATCTGCAGTGCATTAAAATAAGCAACTATTCAATTATTTAAAAGTTCCAATTATAATTTAATAATAACCAGTTGTCATATTTATTTGTGTACACTCCATTTAAAGGTATATGGAAGTTTCATGGATTATGAAGCAACTGATAGAGAATCAGTAGCGTATGAAAACCAATTTTTGCATGAAAAAATCCCCAAATAAACGTTAATAAACTTACCCTAAAGTTTGCAAAATGTTTCAGTTTTCAGGCAGTTGACATTGAGAAGGAACACCCCTGAATATCCAAGATAAATTACAATAAAATTCATAATTAGTTTTGGCCAATCAGAGACAGTTACAACAATGTATTTGTTTCATTCCCTGGCAAAGCTGCAGCCATGATACTGACAACTGATTGGCTAGGACACAACTTCTCACAGCTCATTGGATAGGACGCTCTGCCTACATGGGTTCCTCAGGGGTGGAGCTCACACATTGAATTTTGAATTATACAGAATTCCTTAATAAAATGATTTGATACGAGACGCCCAATCAGACTGACAAACTCACATGATATTCTACAAACTTCCATATACCTTTAACTATAACTAGAGCATTTACTTTGTCATTTAAAGTTGTTTTATTTAGCTGTTACATGATACAAAGTATCAACCTAATAAACAAACTGGTAATACGGTATCCCTTTAACATTATCCAGTTTGACCTTTGGGGCTTAGACATGGGAGGGAGAGGGCTGTTTGGGTGGATCTGCTCACCTGTCAGTACTAGACATAAAAATATCATTCCTCTTACTCATCGACTCTGGAAATAAACAAAAGCTCTTTTTTTGAGTGCACGTCAGAAGCAAAAAAAAAGCAGTTGGGTTGGTCAGTTCTGGTTAACTAAACTGGTTTTAGAGCCAAGATGTAACTTGAAAAGACACGTTTCACCTAAATATACATTTATTTTACATCAAAGAGAACACATCTATGTGAAGTTATGGAACCTGTCTAGGTTGCCCGCGATTCCACCATGTTTGGGGCGAGTGGAAGCTGCCATTTTAATTTAAATTGTTGCCAATGATTCTTAAAATGATGAGCTGATTGGCTTAAAAGTTCAAGATCCAACTCAAGAGCGAATCATAATACAGCTGAGATGTAAGCTCTTACATTATTGTTTTATTAGTCTTCAGCAGCTACTGTAACCTAATATATAGAGGTCTTAAAACGCTAAAAGGAAAGTGCTAAAACTTTTATACATACTGAAATACCCCGTTTAGCGTGGTATAATCATTCCTGTATGCAGGAGCGCTATACAAAAAATGCGCTTAACAGGGAATTTTATTGCCATAGTGCTAAGCAGGGATTTAAATGCCGCAACGCGATTTTGAATGCGTGAGATTTAGCGATTTCCGTGGACTGGGACCAGAAAGAGCGCTATAGTAAATCCGTGGGGTAGCGCAAACCGGGATATACGTGTATTTAAAAGTATTTTTTTATAAGAGCAACTTGTGTTTTGGTGAATCTCCAGTTTTAATGGGTAGAGGTATGGATACGGTTGGAGTTGGGGTTAAAAGTGGTGTTAGAGTTGGGTTTAAAGATGGTGCTAAGAATTGGATTGGGTTTAAAGATGGTTTTAGAGTCGTGTTTAGGTTTAGCATTGAGTTTATGGTTAAGGCAAGATGTGCCTGGCATGCTAAGGTCCATAGGGTCACAGAGAGTCGGACACAACTAAATGACTAAACAACATAAGGCAACTACATCTCTATGGTGCCCATTAATTATGATAAATAATTATAACCTTTAATATATTCCTTTTTGCCTTCTGTAGCAGTACAGTCAATTGATTTTTCTAATGGGCCTCTCCAATAACAAAATCTTTCTTATTCATTTAAAAAAATGCACAAAATTGTATAACTAAGCCACAGGCGTTTTGTCTTCTATCAGGGTGGAAAATTCCAGTATTTTGTGTCCACCCTGTCTGCAGGGGATAAAAACAATGCTGTGCAAAAATTATTTCCGCCACTTTGTGATAACTTAATTATGACAAGTGCACAATACCATGGGCTGTTAGACTGGTGACCAATGGAGAGGTCTTGCCGGAGGACACGAGGAGGGGCATGAGGTGCACATAAATACCCAAGGACATGTCTGCTCTAGCACATGGATTTGGATTTTATTTACTAAAATATATTTAGCATCAAGAGACCGGCAGAATGTCCTTTCTAAACAAAGCAAGCGCCAACTTAAATACAGATGAATTGGGTAAGACATTTTGTATTATTCAGTTGATTATTGATGGTCATTTTTGGCTTAAAACAATATTTTAATAGAAACTCTTTCCAACCTGATATTGATAGTATAAAAATTAATTCATTCATATTTGCCGCTAAATATTTTACATGTTATTCATATGCCACCTAGTGTGCTATTTTCTGTTGCATTGTTTACTTGGGGGCGCTAGAAGGACTTGTGAATAAGAAACTGAGCAATAAAACAATCCTGGGTCCTGGAAAGCTGTCTTCCACTTGTAGCATTTACACACTACGCACTAACAAGGCAAAATAATGATCTAAATGATCTCATCATAATATAAAGCACTTTGGTTTGGGGTGTGTGCTCTCGGCTGATGCTAATTGACAGGTCGTTGGTTGTCCTGCAGGTGCGGCATCGCCTTGGCATAGCTGGAGGGTCTTTGCATCTCGCACCACCCATGTTATATACGCAGTTTTACATCTTTCCACCACACCTAGAATTAAAAGTTTCCATAAAACAAGAAGGAAGATTTTTATATAACTGAGCAGCGCCAATTGTTCAGTAAATTAGCCCGGAAATCCATCACCCAGCATCAGTCTATTAATTATCTATAGTAATTATTTTCAATTATTTGCTATCCCACCCTTCCGCTCAAAAAGTCATATTATAGTAATCTACCAAACCTAAGATATCTCCTCCTTTCTTGTATGTATCTTTCACCCATCCTACTTCGATGTATGGATCTTACTTCCCTTCCCTTTCCTTGTAGGTGTCTTATACCCCTCTTTCTTTAATATATACGTAACACCCCTCCTCCTTATTTATATATATGGAACACCCCTCTTCTTTCCATGTATGTATCTAAAACCCCATGTCCTTTGATGTATGTATCTTATACCCCTCCACCTTCATTGTATGTACATAACACCCCATGTCCTTGATGGATGGACCCTCCATCTTTGATTTACGTATCCCCCTAGTCTTTCCATGTATATACCTAACACCCCTCATCTTCCATTGTATATACCTAATACCACTCATCATTCTTTGTATCTACCTAACACCCCTTTTCATTCCATTTATGTACCTAACACCCCACATCCTCCCTTGTATATACCTAACACCTCTCATCTTCCCTTGTATATACCTAATACCTTTCATCCTTCTTTGTATGTACCTAACACCCCACATCCTCCCTTTTATATACCTAACACCCCTCATCCTCCCTTGTATATACCTAACACCCCTCATCCTCCCTTGTATATACCTAACACCCCACATCCTCCCTTGTATATACCTAATACCTCTCACCCTCCTTTGTATATACCTAATACCTTTCATCCTTCTTTGTATCTACCTAACACCCCACATCCTCCCTTGTATATACCTAACACCCCTCATCCTTCTTTGTATGTACCTAACACCCCACATCCTCCCTTGTATATACCTAACACCCCTCATCCTCCCTTGTATATACCTAACACCCCTCATCCTCCCTTGTATATACCTAATACCTCTCATCCTTCTTTGTATGTACCTAACACCCCTTTTCATTCCATTTATGTACCTAACACCCCTCATCCTTCTTTGTATATACCTAATACCTCTCATCCTCCCTTGTATATACCTAACACCCCTCATCCTTCTTTGTATATACCTAATACCCCTTTTCATTCCATGTATATACCTAACACCCCTCATCCTTCTTTGTATCTACCTAACACCGCTTTTCATTCCATGTATATACCTAACACCCCTCATCCTCCCTTGTATATACCTAATACCTCTCATCATTCTTTGTATCTACCTAACACCGCTTTTCATTCCATGTATATACCTAACACCCCTCCTCCCCCTTTGCATTTACTTCTAAATAATGTAAGGGCAAACTATGATATTCAATGATTAAATAGTGCAAAGCACAAGACTCCATTATTGCAGAAATAAATGTAATTACAATTGGTTGTTAATAAAAAAAAAATGGTGGAAGTGTTAGATAACTGAGCTTCAAAGTTGTCTGAATGACAGGTAAAAACTGTAAGCTAAAGTCGACATTTACTGTAGGAATTTTTATTTTTTATAATATTCATTTGATAAAATGCTTGTTATTAATTATATTTTTAAATGATGCCATATTTGAAACCTCTCCTGGATCACTGCTCTTCTTCTGTAATTAGCCTTAAGTAATCAGATAAAAGGAGTTTCAGGGTGGGGAGATCTTTTTCAGCAATTGGACTCCCTCATGGCTCCTAGAAACATCCTTCTGGCTCCTATAAATTCTACCTGGCTCCTTAGTATTATATTCATTGTGTATGTTCTGACAATACCGACTAACAGTGTTTCTTTTAATCAGTCCATATGCAATACAAAAGGATATAAAAGTTTCCATACTCTCTTATAACATTAACAAACATATAAGAACAACAACTTTTAATCAGAAAACTTTCAGAAACACCCAAATCCTGCATTTTTTAAGAGGAATGGAGATTAACAGAAGTCCTGTAGTGCAACTCTCCTGGGTGTGTGTATTTCTGGCAGAGCCGCACAAAGCTGTTTTATTTGCTCTGTGGTCACGTTATATTGAGGTAAAGCTGCAGACTATTTGTCTCCAATGGGAGTGGTACTTTTAGCTTCCCATTCATTTTATGAATGGATTCACAAGCCTAATAATGATGGGGAAGAAGAACTAGAGCATGGGCAGTTGGTTAAAGTGCTCTACGTATTTAGAGGAGTATCGTTTTCTGTAATAGCAGTAAATAGTACTAAAAACAAAATGTAATAAATTAAATACTTATATTTTTTCTTACCTAAAATCTTTCTAATTGCAGATAATACTTTCCTTAATTGCTGTATTTATTTAATAATTTCTTAATATATTTAGCATATTATCAATTCTAGTTCATTAAAATAGTAATTAGATATATATCACATATTATAATAGTCCAACCATAAATCGTCGTCATGCTGTTTGCGAGCTCGCAAGAACTGCATCCCCCTGCTGAAGGTGGAGGCTCAGAGGCGCCTCACACGCGGTTAAAAACACACACACACGCACGACTTAGAAAGAAAACGACCTCAGAATCAACCTTAACGTAACAAACACCCACAAGCACGAAAAATACGACCATAACGGCCAAACCGCGCGCACATAAAAACAGTGAAAACACACCAAATACTCACACCTTTAAGTCCAAAGTCCTTAAAGGGAGAGCAAAGACAGAAAGGAGAGAGAGAGGGAGAGCAAAGACAGAAAGGAGAGAGAGAGAAGGGAGAGGAGAAAGAGAAGGAGTGCAAAGACAGAAAGGAAAGAGAGGAAGAGGGGAGAGGAAAGAGAGAAGGGAGAAAGAGAAGGGAGAGGAGAGAGATAAGGAGAGCAAAGACAGCAAAGAGAGAAGGTAGGGGAGCGAGGAAAGGAGAGTGAGAAGAGAGAGGAGAAAGGAGAAAGAAAGGAGACAGCAAAGACAGAAAGGAGAGAGTGAGAGGAAAGAGAGAAAGGAGAGAGAGAGGGAGAGCAAAGAGAATGCAGAGAGAGAGGGAGAGCAAAGAGAATGCAGAGAGAGAGGGAGAGCAAAGAGAATGCAGAGAGAGAGGGAGAGCAAAGAGAGAACAGAGAGAGAGTGTAGAAGAGAGAGGGGAAAGGAGAAATAGAAGAGAGAGCAAAGACTGAAAGGAGAGAGAGAGAAGGGAGATCATTAAAAGAGGTTTGGCAGCAAAACCAGCATTATAGCGAGGCAGTGTGTTATAGCGAGGCAGTGTGTTATAGCGAGGCAGGGCGTTATAGCGAGGCAGTGTGTTATAGCGAGGCAGGGCGTTATAGCGAGGCAGGGCGTTATAGCGAGGCAGGGCGTTATAGTGAGGCAGGGCGTTATAGCAAGGCAGTGTGTTATAGCGAGGCAGTGTGTTATAGCGAGGCAGTGTGTTATAGCGAGGCAGTGTGTTATAGCGAGGCAGTGTGTTATAGCGAGGCAGTGCGTTATAGCGAGGCAGTGCGTTATAGCGAGGCAGTGCATTATAGTGAGGCAGTGCGTTATAGCGAGGCAGTGTGTTATAGCGAGGCAGTGTGTTATAGCGAGGCAGGGCATTATAGCGAGGCAGGGCATTATAGCGAGGCAGTGTGTTATAGCGAGGCAGTGTGTTATATTGAGGCAGTGCGCTATAGCGTGGCAGGGCGTAATAGCGAGGCAGGGTGTTATAGCGAGGCAGTGCGTTATAGCGAGGCAAGGCGTTATAGAGAGGGAGTGTGGTATAGCGAGGCAGTGCATTATAGAGAGGCAGGGCGTTATAGCGAGGCAGTGTGTTATAGCGAGGCAGTGTGTTATATCAAGGCAGGGCGTTATAGCGAGGCAGGGCGTTATAGCGAGGCAGGGCGTTATAGCGAGGCAGGGCGTTATAGTGAGGCAGGGCGTTATAGCGAGGCAGGGCGTTATAGTGAGGCAGGGCGTTATAGCGAGACAGGGCGTTATAGCGAGGCAGGGCGTTATAGTGAGGCAGGGCGTTATAGCGAGGCAGTGTGTTATAGCGAGGCAGTGTGTTATAGCGAGGCAGGGCATTATAGCGAGGCAGGGCGTTATAGCGAGGCAGTGTGTTATAGCGAGGCAGTGCGTTATAGCGAGGCAAGGCGTTATAGAGAGGGAGTGTGGTATAGCGAGGCAGTGCATTATAGAGAGGCAGGGCGTTATAGCGAGGCAGTGTGTTATAGCGAGGCAGTGTGTTATATCAAGGCAGGGCGTTATAGCGAGGCAGGGCGTTATAGCGAGGCAGGGCGTTATAGCGAGGCAGGGCGTTATAGTGAGGCAGGGCGTTATAGCGAGGCAGGGCGTTATAGTGAGGCAGGGCGTTATAGCGAGACAGGGCGTTATAGCGAGGCAGGGCGTTATAGTGAGGCAGGGGGTTATAGTGAGGCAGTGTGTTATAGCGAGGCAGTGTGTTATAGCGAGGCAGGGCGTTATAGCGAGGCAGGGCGTTATAGCGAGGCAGGGCGTTACAGTGAGGCAGGGCGTTATAGTGAGGCAGTGCGTTATAGCGAGGCAGTGTGTTATAGCGAGGCAGTGTGTTATAGCGAGGCAGTGTGTTGTAGCGAGGCAGTGTGTTGTAGCGAGGCAGTGTGTTATATTGAGGCAGTGCTTTATAGCGAGTCAGGGTGTTATAGCGAGGCAGGGTGTTATAGCGAGGCAGTGTGTTATAGAGAGGCAGGGCGTTATAGTGAGGCAGTGTGTTATAGCGAGGCAGTGTGTTATAGCGAGGCAGTGTGTTGTAGCGAGGCAGTGTGTTATATTGAGGCAGTGCTTTATAGCGAGGCAGGGTGTTATAGCGAGGCAGGGTGTTATAGCGAGGCAGGGCGTTATAGTGAGGCAGCGCGTTATAGCGAGGCAGTGTGTTATATTGAGGCAGTGCTTTATAGCGAGGCAGGGTGTTATAGCGAGGCAGTGTGTTATAGCGAGGCAGGGCGTTATAGCGAGGCAGGGCATTATAGCGAGGCAGGGCGTTATAGCGAGGCAGGGCATTATAGGGAGGCAGGGCGTTATAGTGAGGCAGTGCGTTATAGCGAGGTAGGGCGTTATAGTGAGGCAGTGCGTTATATTGA
Source organism: Discoglossus pictus (assembly GCA_027410445.1). NCBI lineage: Eukaryota > Metazoa > Chordata > Amphibia > Anura > Alytidae > Discoglossus > Discoglossus pictus. Next base: position 13,462,821 of record CM050171.1, on the reverse strand, counting down.
GGCAGTGCGTTATAGCGAGGCAGGGCGTTATAGTGAGGCAGTGCGTTATAGCGAGGCAGTGTGTTATAGCGAGGCAGGGCATTATAGCGAGGCAGGGCGTTATAGCGAGGCAGTGCGTTATAGCGAGGCAGGGCGTTATAGCGAGGCAGGGCATTATAGCGAGGCAGGGCGTTATAGCGAGGCAGGGCATTATAGCAAGGCAGTGCGTTATAGTGAGGCAGGGCATTATAGCGAGGCAGGGCGTTATAGTGAGGCAGTGCGTTATAGCGAGGCAGTGTGTTATAGCGAGGCAGTGTGTTATAGCGAGGCAATGCATTATAGTGAGGCAGGGCGTTATAGCGAGGCAGGGCGTTATAGTGAGGCAGTGCGTTATAGCGAGGCAGTGTGTTATAGTGAGGCAGAGCGTTATAGCGAGGCAGTGTGTTATAGCGTGGCAGTGTGTTATAGCGAGGCAGTGTGTTATAGCGAGGCAGGGCGTTATAGTGAGGCAGTGCGTTATAGCGAGGCAGGGCGTTATAGTGAGGCAGTGCGTTATAGCGAGGCAGGGCGTTATAGCGAGGCAGGGCGTTATAGTGAGGCAGTGCGTTTTAGCGAGGCAGGGCGTTATAGTGAGGCAGTGCGTTATAGCGAGGCAGTGTGTTATAGTGAGGCAGTGTGTTATAGCGAGGCAGGGCGTTATAGCGAGGCGTTATACAGGGAAATACAGGTCCAAAAAAGCGTTATAGCGAAACAGCGCTAACAAGGGTAGCGTTAAGCAGGGTATACCTGTATACCTTGTAACTCTGTAGAAGGGCTCCTAGAAGACCAAGTGCTAAACGACACCGTGTTAAACGGGGTAATTTTAACATAAAATAAATCACAGACAAACTCAATTTAAATTTCCTTCCGTGGCTCTTGGTGTTTGGATCATACACACGCATCGAGTCCGTGTTATACTGTGTTATATCCAATGGGGGCGTGTCTGGCAAAAACAGCTTTATAGCGAATCAGTGTTAAGCGGGGTCTGCTCTGCCGGTATATATATATAGATAGATTCATGTATAAGAACTAGAATTAAAAATGGGATAAATATATCAAGGAATTAATAAATAAATATAGCCATTAAGGTAAATATTGTTTGCAACTAGAACGTTTTTAGGAGAAAAAAAAGTTAGTATATAATTTATTACATTTCGTGTTTAATATTATTTACTGCCGTTGTTATCAGGAAACAATACTCTATCTCCAAGATCCACTAAGCTTTGATTGGACTGTAAAGCAGGTCACTGAAAGATTTAATATATATTTCCGATGGGGAAAACTGCCATTGCAGCCCCTGTGAGCACGTGAATGGTACCAACACAATGATCTCTGTTGGCTGGAGACTTGTTTTAAAGACGTTTCCAATGAACTTTTGCTGTGGGGGCAGTCTATCAGTGACTGCTCTTATCATATACGATTGTTATTAATACCCTTTAGACATGTCCCTCATCCAACCCTCCAAAAGGTCCATTAATTATCTATCAGGATGGAAGCTAATATTATTAAATAGAACATTTATTAATAATTCATGCATAATTAAAATAACTAGGTCCCCTTGATAGGGCAATAATATGATTATTTTATTTTCTAACTATATCGTGCAATTTATTCAATATGTTACAGCAACTTAGGAGTAGATAGTAGTAAATATTTGACCTTTTGCTTTTGGTCAATGTCATTTCAGCGAAAAAAGGAGCAGACGCTGTAGAGCAGACGGTAAATCAAGCTAAAGAAGAAGGGCAAAAGATAGCCCAAGAAGGTAAGTGATATATGTGCTTAGAAGTTGTGTGTTTCCATCCAGAGAATGATGTTGTGGTTAATAATCTTCCCACAAACCCAAAGCACCAGTTAGGTACCAGCCCCACACTGATGAGATCCACTAAGGTCGAAACAGCTGTCTGCGGGTAGGTCTCCTAACTTGTGCAAAATTCAACCTATGCAATGCTTCAAATCTGTGTAATACAGCAAGCATATGCTAAATGGAACCGTATATAAAGTGGTATTTGATTGAAAAGTGATAGTGCATTGCAGATTCATTTGCATGTCCACGCCCAGTTACCCAGACTGCAGTGCAATAACTGTATTTCTCAGAATTCTGAGCAGGGAATACGTTTTTAGCTGTCCAAACATGAACACAAATGTACTATTTATTTATCGTCCAGGGAATGACACGTTACCAACTCAAAACAGATCAAGTATTTTCATATTTCAGTATGAAAGATCAGTAGAGCAGTGTTTAGAATCAAAGCATATTTAAAAATGAGCATGTGCAAAACTCTAGTAATTAGCAAAGATTAATCTCTAATATAAAGACATGAAGACGAGGGGAGGGTCCTAAGAGACTGATTGGCCCACATAAATGCAAGAGAATGCATATTTTTAATAACATGTCATAAAGTTCATTAAATTAACTCAATTATTTGTACCCTCTTCCAGCAATTGACAAAGGCTGCCAGGCTGCCAAGGATGCGGGGGACAAGGCCGTGGGCCAAGTGAAAGGCGGCTTCAGGAAAAAATGAACACCAGCACCCATATACTCTAAATTACAATCTTGCTGGAATTTATTAAATAAGGGGATGTTTTGTTGTTTTTTTCTACTCATTTATCTTGAAAATAAAACACAAACTGTGATTATACCCACAAACACGGTAAATCCAGGATGATATGAATTGTATTAAATATGCAATTTAAAACAATGCTATACCTTGTTTTTATTCCAATTTGTAAGTGGGGGGAGAGTGAGGCAGGATGAGAAGATGAGGAGGAGAATGAGGAAGGAAGAGAGGAGAAGAGAGGAGAAGGAGGAAGGATGAGAGGATAAGAGAGGATAATGAGGAAGTATGAGAGGATGAGGAGGAGAATGAGGAAGGATGAGAGGATGTGGAGGAGAATGAGGAAGGATGAGAGGATGAGGGGGAGAACGAGGCAGGATGAGAGGATGAGAGAGAATAGGGAAGGATGAGAGGATGAGAGAGAATGGGGAAGGATGAGAGGATGAGAGAGGAGAATGAGGAAGGATGAGAGGATGAGAGAGGAGAATGAGGAAGGATGAGAGAGGAGAATGAGGAAGGATGAGGAGGAGAACGAGGCAGGATGAGAGGATGAGAGAGGAGAATGAGGAAGGATGAGAGGATAAGAGAGGAGAATGAGGAAATATAAGAGGATGAGGAGGAGAATGAGGAAGGATGAGAGGATGAGGATGAGAACGAGGCAGGATGAGAAGATGAGAGTGGAGAATGGAGAAGGATGAGAGGATGAGAGAGGAGAATGGGGAAGGATGAGAGGATGAGAGAGGAGAATGAGGTAGGATGAGAGGATGAGAGAAGAATGAGGCAGGAGGAGAAGATGAGGAGGAGAATGGGGAAGGATGAGAGGATGAGGAGGAGAACGAGGCAGGATGAGAGGATGAGAGAGAATGGGGAAGGATGAGAGAGGAGAATGGGGAAGGATGAGAGGATGAGAGAGGAGAATGTGGAAGGATGAGAGGATGAGAGAAGAATGAGGAAGGATGAGGAGGAGAATGAGGCAGGGTGAGAGGATGAGAGATGAAAATGTGGAAGATGAGAGGAGAATGAGGAAGGATGAGGGGATGAGAGATGAGAATGAGGAAGGATGAGAGGATAATGAGGAAGGATGAGGAGGAGAACGAGGCAGTAGGAGAAGATGAGGAGGAGAATGAGGAAGGATGAGAGATGAGAATGAGGAAGGATGAGAGGAGAATGAGGAAGGATGAGAGGATGAGAGAGGAGAATAGGGAAGGGTGAGAGGATGAGAGACGAGAATGAGGAAGGATGAGAGGATGAGAGGAGAATGAGGAAGGATGAGAGGATGAGAGAGGAGAATGAGGAAGGATGAGAGGATGAGAGCATAATGAGGCAGGAGGAGAAGATGAGGGGGAGAATGAGGAAGAATGAGAGGATGAGGAGGAGAATGGGGACGGATGAGAGGATGAGAGACGAGAATGAGGAAGGATGAGAGGAGAATGAGGCATGAGGAGAAGATGAGGATCACAGGGAGGCAGGATGAGAGGATGAGGAGGCAAATGAGATTGTATGAGAGGATGAGGGAGGAGAAAGAGTTAGGATCAGAGGATGAGAAGGAGAATGAGGAAGCATGAGTGGATGGGGAGGATAATGAGACAAGATAAGAGGAGGAGGAAGGGGAATAAGGCAGGATGAGGCAGCAGTACAAGGCGATGATGGAATTATAGGAATGGACAATGCTGTTGCAAATGGAGCACCAATATGATACTGAGTTGAGGAAGGGAGCAGGGGGGGTATAAGAAAACAAGGAAGTAAAAGAGGTGAAAGTTGTAGAGGTGGAGGAAAATGAGGAAATAGGAGCATGATGTACGAGGTGGATTCGAGAATAAGGGAGAAGAATGAGATTAGCAAGGAAATATGGAAGAGGAGAACAAGGTGACGATATAAGCATGTTAAAGGGGAAAATATAAATATGATGGAAGAAAATGAGGTGGGATTGGAAAGTGGAAGAGGAAAATGACATGGTCATGGAAGTATGGTTGGAGGAAAATATGGGGAATAAGTGAATGAGGTAGGAGAATGAGAAGGGAACTGAAGTATGGGAGGATCAATTAGGAGATAGGAACATGAAGAGAGAATGAGTAAGATGAGAATGAGGAGACTGAGGTCATGACAGGTAATTGGGGTAGGAGTAAAAACCGGGATGAGGACATGTGGATGGGGAGAAGAATGAGCCAGGTTGGGAGGACAGGAGCAGAGACTGATTTGGGATTAGAGGAGGCTAAGGTCGTGGAGATTGGGGTAAATATGAAAGGTCGAAAATTGAATAAATTCTAGAAAGAGATATATGGTGCAGCAGTGAGAGTTACCTTGGAATTTGCTTCTTATTACCTTGACCATGACAGATACAAATTTAGTCAGATATAAGTTCAAAATTGTCCATCACCATTTTTTTTTGTTTTTTTGTGGGGGTTACATTGAGACAGTTTTGGCCAGGATTCCCAGATGCTGTTCTCTATCAGAATAATAATAAAACACACACATTGCAGTCTCATAGACCCCATCTTCAAGCAGCTACACTCAAATCTGACTTGTTAGAGGTCCCTTATGAGCATAGGAGAAGCACAATCATAAATAGTCAGCAATTACTTTGGTCCAAAAACTAGAAACCAGAGAACCAATACAATGAATGTAATAATTACACATATATAGCAGCTCCTGGAACATAAACTATAATTAAAGAAAAATCCATGATCAGATGTAAAAACGGCCAGGATTATTTATATTTCAGAACAGGGCTGGTACAGACACACGCTGTATACAAAATAAGATCTGTTTTAATATTAAGCATGTTTATTTTAGATTCCAAGAGCTATTATAGGAAATAGTAGAAAATATAGTTTTATTCCCTATGCTCGAGGTAACATCTGAAAATCTTAGATCTATTGGCATTGATTCCCCCGTCAAGGACCCACAGATAGGAATGATTTAGGTTAAACACTGTGGGCCTCATTCTATTATCGGCAGTAAATCGGCCGTAAGGCTGCGATTCCTTGCGGGGGTTCAGTTAACTCGCGATTCTATTATACGGCCCCGCAAGGATCTCCTTTTACGGCCGGCCGCATATCTTGGAACCGGCCGTAATCTCAGAAATCTAAAAACGCAAAAATAAATTCAAGCCTGCACTGTACAGCTCTGTAAATGCTAGGGATCATATTGGGGGACATGAGGATTAAAAGTAACCCACTCTCAAGCTTGCACATCAGCCCAAACCCGAGTTCAAATTAACTGTTTATTTTCCGGCTGCGGCGTGGGCGGGTCTGAGGTGCTCCAAGCACTCTGGACTTTTTACATGGATATTTTACGGATATTAAAAATAAAATATTTTACGGATTTGAGTATAGGGTAATTATGTGCTATTTTTTCTAACACCTAAAATCCCTTTATAGTCTTCTCAAAGTGCAGGATGGCTTTATTTGAGCTATTTTATGTGCTTAATTGGTGCTAGCGGGACCTCTTTCCTGCAAGTAAGCTGCGGCTCGTTTTTAGCCTTGCAGAGAGGGTTCCCGGAGCAATTGAATTGCAAATAGGAATTTCTTACGGCCGAAACTCTTGCGGCCGTTTTAGATCAAAGGATTTCCTCTGGCGCGAGCGGCCGCAAGAGATAGCAAGGCACCGGCCGCAAGCCTGCCGGAGCCCCCGGCCGTAAGGGAATAGAATAGCAGAATAGCTTGCGGCCGGTCCTTGCGGCCCCGCAACGGCTGCGGCCGCTAATAGAATGAGGCCCTGTGTGCAGGTGAGTCAATTAAAGGCTTAGGTTGAGTATGAATTGCATCACCTTGTGTTCACATTGTGTTAAACCTAGATCATGACCTCTCAGGACATCCTTGATCACATACTGTATTGCACAGTGCACACAACCCATCCAATAAAACATACATGCTTTTATATATATATATATATATATATATTTATATAAATAAATATATATATATATATATATATATATATATAAAATTTAATATATATAAATATATATATATATATATATATATATATATATATACATCATTATTTAGCTTATGGTAGGCAAAAGAGTGATAGAAGCCCACCACTGCACGGAGTAAGAGTTAGGTACCAGCCCCACACTATATATATCAGACATCCTCTTTTGCCTTGGGAACAGGAAACATGTTTTTAGAATGTAAAAAAATAATGCAGCCTTTAGAATATTATTATTTATATAAACCTTCTCCGTCCTATGGTAGAGGAGACGTTTAGGAAGCTTATATTTTTGCAAAAAGGAATGTGGCAACTACAACTGCCCGTGTTTTGAACAGGACTAATGGTGGCCTCATTCATTTACAAGGACAGATTCTGCTGAGAAAGTTGAAAAAAGAATAAACTTAGAAAAGAAAACGGAACCAGAGAAAGAATTAGAAATAATATATTTGTACATCTGCCAATAAGATAATATGGGAATGAAGAGGTTCTCCAAAACTTTATTATCCTTTATTTGTTACATGCCAATATTGGGCCCTATTCTTTTGCCCAAATGGTAAATTTATACACACTTAAAACTGAACTTAAAATTGTCACATATTCTATTAGCTACTCGCAATCTGATTACGAGTTCCCCGCCCACAATCACTGTGAACCAGCGAAAGATGCAAATCCACGCTTAGAACTCCATTGTTTTAGCGCAGCACAAATATTATGAGCGCTAAGTAATTAGTTACACAAAATCGATATTCTATTAGACCCGTAGCTCTGGCTAACAAATAAAGTCTAACCCGCCACTGAAAAAGTATCACGTTTCTATCAGAAATATTACAAGTACTAAATAGGAGTTGCAAGGGCTTTTTCAAACACTTATTAGAGCTGTAACAGCAATTAAACACACAATACTGTACTTTAAAAACATGGAAAGCATAGAAATACATTAGAATTAATTGCAGAACAGTCTCAAACCCACAAATATGCAATAACATTTTTTTATTTCTGATTAATATCGATCCCTCAATGACTCAAGGGGTTAATACATATCATAAACGCTAAATGGACTAGAACAGGTAATCAAATGCATTTTATAGATTGCTAGATTGCGAGCCCGATCGGCAAATATTACTTATTGGCACTAAGTAATTCTTAGCCTCCGATTGCAGATTACCTGTAACTTCCATGTTTTACTGACATCATGAGGACAGTCTCATTTACTATTGCCTGTGTCTAAGAAGTAAGTTGGCTTGATTAAATATTGTCGGATCATATGATCACGCCCCCTGAAATCAGATTTAAAAAGGCAGGGTTTACCAGTTTAGGCTTTAGGAGATAAATTGCAAGCTGGTAGAATACATCTAAACATTTAGAGAAAATAACACCTGCAGCCAAAACTATGGGTTAGAGTAATTTGCAGGCTTCTCATAGAATAGGGCTCAGATTCTGTAGTGTTAAACTTCACTCTTTAATACATCTGGTCCATTTTTCATCTACTACTGACAAAGGGGCCATTGTTAGTGGTTATTGGCAGAACATTTCAATCATGGATGTATTTCATAACGAACCACTCAGCCAGAAGTCATTTCTTCCAAACATTTTTTATAAATACTTTTCATGGAACTGGGGTGTGAGATTTTCCCAGTAGGCGGTAAGACAATTGTTTTGGTAAAATCCTTAGAAGCAAAGAGGCAAGGTCATAATCCATATTTATATATATATATATATATATATATATATATATATATATATGTAAATCTAATAAAGAAAATGATGACAATAAAGCAAAAAATACACAGTGAGGGGAAAAAGAAAAAGAAGAGGATTTGAGTAAGTAATAAATATTCCTCCCAGAATCTTATTTTCAGGGTCTTTGCTTGATTGGTGAAATTAAAATGAAAAGATGACTTAACCCTCACAGACAAGATGACATTAGAATAATTATTAATATCTCCCACATAAGCCATAACCAAAAATGTTTCTTGTTTCCTGGCTTTAGATATTGACAAGGCATTTGATTCTTTAGAATGGCCTTACCTATTTGAAGACTTGCCAATTTTTTTAAATAGAGGACATTTTTTAAACATGATACAAACATACTACCGATCACCCAGACCTAACTAACTCCCAGGTTCTGGGATTACTAACATTAAAATAGAAAGTGTAACAAGACATGGCTACCCCCTTTCACCTCTTCTTCTTGCTTTAGCCATCAAACCTTTAGCTCAATCTATCCGAACAGATCCTAGAATACATGCAGCCACATTGAATTCCAAGCCTTTATCGGCAACAAAACACTGTCAAAGGCTGCGGGCTTGAAATTCTCTGTAATTACAGAGCTATTACATTCAACCATGCCGCGAGTTACGGGCCGGAGATGCAAACCCATAAACTATTATTGCGCACGTTGCATGAACATTAGCAATTAGTTAAACCTGTAGATACGGGTTTAAATGGAGCCAATGGTAAAAGAGATCGTCATCATTACGTCACAGAGAAGTGGAGGTTAGATTTCAATCCCTTACGGGTTTCAATAACGAGTTACGATCGGACCCGCATTCCAGAAATAATGTAATATTAAAAAATCTTTAAATATAATATTCTAGTCCATGCGAGTTCCATTATACACAAGCAGCGCTTTACCAAAATAGATCTAACACGCAATCACTATATACGGACTTACACAAAAGAATACAAACCGCGGGACTTACGACCTCACAAAAAATACGACCTTAACGACCGAACTGCGCACCTGAAAACATTAATGTAGCGGAACCCATCACTGTTTTACCCTGTTTTATGATTATTATGGTTAAAATATGATCCTACTATATGTATGTTGGTTGATGCTCTGCAGAATATTGTCCCAGACATTTACAGCTACTTGGCATGGGAGATTATCTTGTTACAGCGACTCTGCATAAGATAAAGGAAGTCTATTGTATACAGTGTTTTCATTCTCAGATAAGAACAAAGAAGTGTAATTGAATCAATGTCTGATTGTATCAAAGTTGCCAGGGAGGTGTGACCCCCCTATTGTTCTCTTTATGTGTATTGTGTGTGGCCAAATATGGGCATGGGTATTACCTGTGGCCAAAGAGATGTATAAATATTTCTGCAATAACAAAATAAAGTCAGTATTCATTTGACTCCCAAATTGTGTGTCGTCCAATATGGGAGGTCGGGATGGTGATACTGTAGTGCCTCTTGGGTATTTTATCGTATACCAGCGGAGATTTTGGACTGCGTGTTCCTGCTCCGTTACATTTGTTGGCAAGTGGCGGGATTGTTCCCACGGTCAGAAGGACAGCTACAGGAGACACCATTCCGTGGAGTACAAATTGAGGGCAACGCTAGTATCCGTACAGCGCCCCTGGCTACAGCAGGATGGAACCGGCTAGTTTTCAGACAGCGTTCCATCATGAGGAGGAGGAGGCGGCCGCGGACTACAGGGATGCAGACAGAAAGGAACTCATGGTTACAGTACCTCGTATTACCCCACAGAATTAGTTTGGAAGAGAACTCCAAAGCAGACTGGCCTTTTTCCCAGGTACGCTTCCATGAAAACCTTGGAATGGTTAATGACAGATGTCCACAAATTCATAATGGAAAAGCAGCGGGCACGGGAGCGGTCCATCTTGGGAGCTGCTAACCCACCTCCCACCATTAACCCCCCCCCCCCAGCACTGCGTCCGGGTGGTGGGAACTACCAAACCCATGCACGGGACATCAGGTGCCACACGTGTAACCAGCAGGGTCACATGCAGAGAGACTGTCCCAGAAACAGAAACCGCTCCACGTGGAATACTCCAACTAATTCCCCTCCCCAGCGACAGTGTGTACCCCAGGGAGCTGAAGGTGTCGTCCTTCCTCCCCAGCAGCAGTGTGTTCCCCAGGGAGCCGAAGGTGTCGTCCTTCCTCCCCAGCGGCAGCGTGTACCCCAGGGGGCCGAAGGTGTCATCCTTCCCCCCCAGCAGCAGTGTGTATCCCAGGGAGCTGAAGGTGTCGGCCTTCCCGACCCAGCGCCAGTGTGTACCCCAGGGAGCCGAAGGTGTTGTCCTTCCTCCCCAGCGGCAGTGTGTTCCCCAGGGAGCCGAAGGTGTCGTCCTTCCTCCCCAGCGGCAGCGTGTACCCCAGGGGGCCGAAGGTGTCATCCTTCCCCCCCAGCAGCAGTGTGTACCCCAGGGAGCTGAAGGTGTCGGCCTTCCCCCCCAGCGGCAGTGTGTACCCCAGGGAGCAGAAGGGGCCGTCCTTCCTCCCCAGCAGCAGTGTGAACCCCAGGGGGCAGAAGGTGTCGTCCTTTCCCCCCAGCGGCAGTGTGTACCCCAGGGAGCTGAAGGTGTCGTCCTTCCTCCCCAGCGGCAGTGTGTACCCCAGGGAGCTGAAGGTGTCGGCCTTCCCCCCCAGCAGCAGTGTGTACCCCAGGGAGCTGAAGGTGTCGTCCTTCCTCCCCAGCGGCAGTGTGTACCCCAGGGAGCTGAAGGTGTCGGCCTTCTCCCACAGCGGCAGTGTGTACCCCAGGGAGCAGAAGGGGCCGTCCTTCCTCCCCAGCAGCAGTGTGAACCCCAGGGGGCAGAAGGTGTCATCCTTTCCCCCCAGCGGCAGTGTGAACCCCAGGGGGCAGAAGGTGTCATCCTTCCCCCTCAGCGGCAGTGTGAACCCCAGGGGGCAGAAGGTGTCGTCCTTCCCCCCCAGCGGCAGTGTGTACCCCAGGGAGCAGAAGGTGTCGACCTTCCTCCACAGCGGCAGTGGGTACCCCAGGGGGCCAAAGGTGTCGTCCTTCCCCCCCAGCGGCAGTGAGAAACACAGGGGGCAGAAGGTGTCGTCCTTCCCCCCCAGCGACAGTTTACCCTAACCAGGGGAGACACCAATCTCCCAGACGGCGCAGATGGGACCGTGGTCTCTGCGCCCACAGCTTGTCCAGATCCCCAACTACCGTCACTGGGACAACCGGAGGAGGGGGTAAGTACAAATTCCCCTCCCCAGCTAACTTCTAATGTGGCCCCAGGGTTAACAGAGGAAATGTTAACCCCCACTGACCCCCACGTTTCCCTGGCTACTGAGCCGGAATATGTCCCAAGTACCCCAGCAGAAGAGCTGACAGCGGGGCAGAGTGCAGTCGGCCTCTGCCCTCCCTTTGTCCCTTGTACAGAGCAGGAGGTCCTGCAGGTTATACCAGCAGAAGAGCTGGCATCAGGGCAGAGTGCCGCTGGCATCTGCCCCTCAAGTCCCCTCAGCGTGTTGCACCATCACCCCAGCAAAATATCCAGGTGCCTGGTTAGACTTCCCCCCAAAGGGGAGATGTGTGACGAAGTGCCCTTCGCCACTTTGGCTTGGAGAGGACTGTTTGCCAGCCTCCTGCCCTGCGACTATGGCCCTGGTACATATTGCCCTTTGGAACCAGTGTTCGGCCATACCAGAGTGTATGTCACTCATTCTGGCCCTTTACATACAGGGGGTCATTCGGTACTTGCCCTGTGGGAGCGGTGATACCCCAGATAGCTATGCCATAGAGCCCATTCATATGATGAAAGACTATGGGAAAGACTTTAGCTACTTGGCAATTGAACTGTGTGAAGAGGATCTGAGCTCTATTCGGTAGTTTTGTGCGCTCAGATCCCAGCTATCTGGGGATATGGGAAATGTGAGTAAATGTGAATTGCAGTAATGCTGATGGGTTGTCAAACTAGAGAATTGACCAACAAATACTTTTGTCCGGACATCCCCAGGCCGATCCGTCGGGATCAGACCGTGTATGCCGGCTTATGGTCACGGGGGAGGTGTGTAGCGGAACCCATCACTGTTTTACCCTGTTTTATGATTATTATGGTTAAAATATGATCCTACTATATGTATGTTGGTTGATGCTCTGCAGAATATTGTCCCAGACATTTACAGCTACTTGGCATGGGAGATTATCTTGTTACAGCGACTCTGCATAAGATAAAGGAAGTCTATTGTATACAGTGTTTTCATTCTCAGATAAGAACAAAGAAGTGTAATTGAATCAATGTCTGATTGTATCAAAGTTGCCAGGGAGGTGTGACCCCCCTATTGTTCTCTTTATGTGTATTGTGTGTGGCCAAATATGGGCATGGGTATTACCTGTGGCCAAAGAGATGTATAAATATTTCTGCAATAACAAAATAAAGTCAGTATTCATTTGACTCCCAAATTGTGTGTCGTCCAATATGGGAGGTCGGGGATGGTGATACTGTAGTGCCTCTTGGGTATTTTATCGTATACCAGCGGAGATTTTGGACTGTGTGTTCCTGCTCCGTTACAATTAAAAACACACTAAATACACAAAAAATACATAAAATGCTTACCCACAGCAAGGGGGGGACCCAGGACCTCTGCAAGTGAAGTTACACCTCCATTTAAGTCCAAATTCCCGAGTTTAGACACAGGAAAATCCCCTAAGCAAGAGAAAAAATGGCCGCGGAAAAAAAACGAAAACGAGGCTACAGGACCCTAAACATGCAAAACGCCACCAAGCACATACGGATTTTCAAAAAAGCCGTACGAGGTACAAGATCCACTCATAACAAGCACGCTACATCATATACAGCCGCGTACCACATACACATTAGCCGCCATTTTACAACACTAACTTACACAATGCAGAAGTACACAGCTACCCTAATGGCTTCCCCTCGCGCACGCAGCCTATTTACACTACACACTGCACACATTGCTGACACTTACACCTCAGCTCCACAGCACTGCAAACCTACATTGTATGCTGCAGGAACATGAAAAAAGATTGTAAGCTCTTCAGCACAATGCTTCCTGCATATATTACTTACAAATAGGTAAAGTATATTAATTTATTAATGTATTCATTATTTCATTAGCATACAAAAAAATCTATACACAAAAACAACAAAAAAACACTCACAATAAACACAAAACCTGTTCACCGCGCGACTCACAACGAGCACCAACGCTGCTCATAGCACACAAAGACTTGCAATAAGCGCAAAAAGCAGATCAACGCCGACAAAACAATAACAGCAAAAGCGCCTATCAGAAAAAAAAAATACAACAACCAACAGCCGCGCAATGAGCGCCGACGGCCAAACAGCATTACCTGCCTTACAATTTTATTGTCGTCATTTTTTGACGGGCAAGTCACTAGTCATAATATATTCTTCATGCCCAGCTGGTAGATCGTAAAAAAAACACAAGTAGATCTTCAGAAACCACAAGAGCATACCCAGCTGGTAGCAGAGGTATATATACTATCGAATTGCCCGGCAAAAATTATGGCAAAAAAACTTGAAGCCTCACAATGCTGTTGTTTGCCACATAATGCGAGGCTCTCCCACGTCTAACTTGCAGGCCTCGCGACGAGCGCCTTTGGCCCTTCTCACAAGCCCCGCAACGAGCGACTTCGCCGATCATTGCAGGCCGCAGCATGCGCTGCATGCATGAGCAAGCCCGTTACTTTGCAAGCATTACATACAAACACTCTCACCCCTGTGTCTCTTTCCCCCTTTCCCTCCCCTGTGTCTCTCCCCCCCTCTCCCTCCCCTGTGTCTCTTTCCCCTCACTTCCTCCCCAGTGTCTCTTCCACCCTCTCCCTCCCGTATCTCTTTGCCACCCTCTCCCTGCCCTTTTTTTCCCTTATCTCCCTCCCGTGTCTCTTCCCCACTCTCCCTCCCCTTTGTCTCTTCCCCCTCTCTCCCTTTCCTATGTCTTTTTCCCCCTCTCGCTCCCCTGTGTCTCTTTGCCCTGTTCTCCCTCCCCTGTGTCTCTTTGCCCCACTCTCCCTCCCCTTTGTCTCTTCCCCCTCTCTCTCTACCTTGTGTCTCTTTCCCCCTCTCCCTCCCCTGTGTCTCTTTGCCGTGCTCTCCCTCCCCTGTGTCTCTTCCCCCCTCTCCCTCCCCTGTGTCTCTTTCCCCCCACTTCCCCCCCAGTGTCTCTTCCACCCTCTCCCTCATGTATCTCTTTCCCCCCTCTCCCTCCCCTGTGTCTCTTTGCCCTGCTCTCCCTCCCCTGTGTCTCTTTCCCCCCACTTCCTCCCCAGTGTCTCTTCCACCTCTCCCTCCCGTATCTCTTTGCCACTCTCTCACTGCCCTTTTTTTCCCCTTATCTCCCTCCCGTGTCTCTTCCCCCCCTCTCCCTTCCATTTGTCTCTTCCCCCTCTCTCCCTTTCTTGTGTCTTTTTCCCCCTCTCCCTCCCCTGTGTCTCTTTGCCCTGCTCTCCCTCCCCTGTGTCTCTTTGCCCCACCCTCCCTCCCCTTTGTCTCTTCCTCCTCTCTCTCTACCTTGTGTCTCTTTCCCCCCTCTCCCTCCCCTGTGTCTCTTTGCCCTGCTCTCCCTCCCCTGTGTTTCTCCCCCTCTCACCCCAGTGTCTCTTCCCCACCCTTCCCTGTGCTCCTTTTGCCATTTACAGGTGTGAAAACATTTGCAGGCTTGGTGAAATTGATCAATTTCCCCAAGCCCACAAACAGTTTCCGAGTTACGGCCTTGCAAAAAATTTACATTTTCCTTTTTTTTTCAAGCTCGTGACTCGGAAGCCGTTGGGAGGCCGCCAAAACACTCGGAAGCTGGTAGGCCCGTAACTCGAAAGCCATTCTGTGCCTCTCCCTCCTATACCTTGCAAGCCTCGCGATGGGCGCCTTTAGCCTAAGGTGCTCATTGCGAGCCTCTACGCCCCACTACTTTACGGGGCAAAGACACTTATTTCAGACCTCGGCAAACCCGTAACTTTCGTGCCTTGCGATGAGCGCCACTAGCTGGTAGATCTACATAAACCACAAGAGGATTCCCAGCTTATAGATCTACATAAAATGATCTCCAGGGAAGCAGACGAGAAACGTGCGTATCAGAACGGTCTCGTGATGATGATGTCACAATCCGACCTGTAATAGCTGGCACACAGTGGTCAGACAGCATTGCTCCTGAGATGTTCCACATCTATTTAAGCAACAAGTAAGTGGATCTTCAAAAGGGACTAGTCCCAGGCAACAGAGTGTAGGTTTAACATTTGCTAGGCAGGGACAGGGGGTAAATAGTGGGTCCCAAACCTCCACTACACAATAGATAGAGAGGACCACAGTTTAAATTGTGTTGTGTCCCCTGTTGATTCCACTATACTTTTTTCTCATGTTTTCAGAGTGCACATTTGTTATCTGCTATTTAATGCCTTTACAACTATGCTACTACTACACACACCGTATGTTAAAATCTAGTAGGAGGTATTATACCTATGGTATTATTAAAATTATATTAGAGTCATAATGTGCATATTTCTATGTTTAGGTTATCAGTGCAATTTAGATGTACATTACAGTATTTATACGAATTGTGTAACTCTGAAACTATTATTGTGCCGAATAAGTGAACAATATACAGCTAGTTGGTGTGTTCTGGTATTGATTGCAGAATTAATATAGATACTTATATCTATTAATTATTGTGGTTTGTGATTAACTGCAGAAATAATACATACAAATATATTGTTAATTGTGCATCACGGGACAGTGAATTATTTTAAACGGACGTATTTTCATTTTTATTGTTTACATTTTATGCATGATTAATAAAAGTTATATTTTATTTTACATTTCTGTGTACTCTAGTCCTCTTTGAAGTTACCTTATACACTCTGGATGCTATATTAGGGGTTGTTCTGAGGTCAGATTTTAAGGTGTACTTTTTATTTCTCTTCTTTATGGTTACAATTTCATTATACACTGCTGACCACGGTTCTGTCTGTGTTAAAATATTGAATAATTATTTATTCTCAATCATATATTTAACTTAGGACTTTTTTCCACATTGGATTTACACACTTATCCCTTTCTTTTTTTAAATAGATCTACATAAACCACAAGAGGATTCCAAGCTAGTAGATCTTAAAAACCCACAAGACCAATCCCCAGTTGGTAGATCTTCAGAAAATACGAGAGCATACCCAGCTGGTAGGTTAATCAGACTAATGAGGGACACGTTAGTCAATGTCTTTTGTTTTATATGACTAGATGACTTAATTCATTTTATTCTCTTCAATGTAATGTCATAAAAAGTTACTTACTTCCAAAAAGCCCCCAAAGAAGAAGACAATACTTTCCCCAATCTTCTTGTTCTCTCCGTTTCAGGGTGCCATGTTTCCTAGCTGTGACCTTAAGCAACACCCACAGGGAGGGGCTTTACACTATCAGTGTCTCATTATGCTCAGACATATAGCATTTAACTGTCTACTTTCAGCAAAGCACTATGAGACATTGGTAGTGTAAAGCCCCTCTCAGTGGCATCCTACACAAGAGAGAAATGGAAGATGGGGATTAATTTAAAAATGCATGATTAATGCAGTCTTAAAATGACAATCTTTCAAATAAAACCAATTCATCATATCAAAAGTATTATTTAACCTTGACATAATCTTAATATATTTCCAGAGTCTTTAATACCACCTCCCCAAGAGACTCCTTAAAATTATTTCTCTGCAAAAACTGGTTCCAATTGAAGGATTGAAGTCTTCAGTAGAGCCTTCACTGTCGAAAAATCTATTAACAAATGTTGTTTTGAGGCTAATTTAAGTTCAGTAATTCTTTCACAATCCATTTTCCCATAATAATTGTATTTGCTATATTAATCAGAATGTCCAAGAATCTGCACTCTATCAACTTAGCTCTGTCAATAGCGCCAAACAGAATCATGTTCAATTCCAAAGTTATTTCAAGGTTCATTCTCTTTATTAAAAAAAAAAAAAAAATTACACCAAAATTGACAGAATTAAACTACAAGACCAGAAAAAAATGAGTATAAGCAGGATTCCAAATTTTACATTTAGGACATTCATTTAAATAATTTTTTCGTTAATCTACATGTGATTTTAGGGATGTAGTAGCCTTGATGGATAATTTTCAATTGTTGTTCAAAGTAAGTTACTGGTAAATAGAAAATTTGATTCCAGAGAGGCTATTTATTTATTTATTATTGTAATACCATCAGGAAATAGACAAATCCATTTTTTAAAGATTTCAGTATTAATGGTATTGATAAACTAATTCTGCGGAAATATTCAGCACCTTTGAGTGTCTCCCACTCTATATTTAATTAAAGCACAAGAAGGTATGTTTTCACTAAATATCTTTTATTAGCGACGGAATAAAAACCTTAAAACACTTTAAAAGCAAGAAAATGTTCTCCTTTGCAAATTCCAAAAGGATATAGAGGACCTAATTATCTTGTCAAAGATATATTGGCAACTTGCCTAGAAGAAATATAATTTCAGATAAGCCCTCTATATAAAAAAAGTGTTCACAGCTGAGCTTGTCCAGTTGTGCAATATTATCAATGTGTGACAGTGGCCCTTAATACACTCATACAATGGCGATGTTATATTTTTACATGTATTTGCTTGTGAGAATACTCTCCTCTTTACAAAGAGGTTTATCAATATATTCTCCTCTGAACATGACACTTTTCGGGTATACAGTGATAGGGACATTTGCTTAACTCAAAGCTCTTCTTAAGAAACAGGTTTATCAATATATTTTCCTCTTAACACAAAGGTCCCTTTGAACATGGCCGGATTACCCATTAGGCCAAATAGGCAGCCGCCTAAGGGAGCTTCCCTGTGCGGGGTGCCACTTTTATAAGAAAAAATGGTTCCTGGCTTAAAAAAATGAAATGCTGCAGCTGATATACTGGCTACTAGAGAGTAGCCACCTAGAATAAGAAAATTACATCAGGAAAAGGAACTTACACGCACAGAAAAGGCCAAAATGGGTCAGTGCATACCTCGCAGGGGCTCATTCACGTCACTCCCTAGGGGCTCCAAAAAGGTAGATCCAGCCCTGCCTTTGACATAATAAAAGTTATACCATCTTGTGCTTTAATTTAATGATATTGATGTGTAGTATCATATAAGATTATAAATATTTGAAATATATATCCCTCTATTTTTATAACCTTGAATCAGCTTATTGATAAAATTAATTTTTCATTTCTCAATCTATTTATATAACTTACAATTTGAATATAGTATATATAAGTAAACCTGAAATCTTCATCTATATGTCTCTGGAAAGCTAGAAAATGTCTTCATCTTTTTATTTACTCTATCAATAAAGTATTTAAGAGTGTATTTGAAGAAGCAAGTGTATGTTTTATATGGAGGATACAATGAATTAGTCACCTAGTCAAAACAGTTATATAAACACAAAACTAATTTCCTAAAGTGTCCTTTTAAGGTTATATCGTTATCTATTATTTAATTAGAACTTGTATTTGTACCGTTGTACCATAATGAACTGGATTGTGTCCAAGACATGATAGATCTGATTGTCTGGACTGGTCACAGAAACATGGAGCCACAAAAGGGTGGAACAGATGTCATATTGTTCATACATAATTATTATAATGCTAATGGCTTAATATAGATAATAGTCAGTTAGTACAAATAACAAATACAAAACATGTATTCTCTTGTCCTGTTACCACACCCTGAGTTTAACATGAAAGTAGCAGACACTTCAAATGATATTATATATATATATATAGAGAGAGAGAGAGAGAGAAAGAGAGAGAGAGAGAGAGAGAGAGCAGAACCGTGCTGGGGCCAGAGCCAATGCTGGGACCATCAACACCTACAGACAGCTTGTGACATAGGCCTCCATTCCAATCTTTAAAGTTGATGATTTACGAGTAAAGTTGACTCATAAATCACTTTCTAACTATTCAAAACCAAGAAGAAAAAAAACAGACCTACCACAAAACAGGTTATTCAAATTTCCCCCAAAGCCATGACATATAAAAATTCTAGTGAAACATGTTACCGTCAGAGGGTACGCAAGTCCTCAGATGCTACAAATGTCCTGTACTGAGAACTACCCATAGAGGCGTAAAAAATGTAAGAGTCAGATCTGATGATATTATCAGCCTAACCTTAATTGAGTTGCATATGAGGCCTTATTTCTCATATCCCACACAAATAAGGGGTTAATAACGCCTCCCATGAGACCACCCCCCAACATCCACTAGAGAACCTAAACCTGGAGATTCCCTCAAAACCGCTACCCCCATGAGCCCTGGGAACCCTGGGTTTCCCTGTAATACCATTACTAACTAATATTAAAATAATAATAATCCAGAGATTCCCTCCTTCCATAAACTGATGGTAATTGCGGGGATTCCCTCCTCTCATGTGCTAATTTACGATCCTCACCATCTAACTATAAACATGAGGTTAGTTAACCCCCTGCCATGGACATCCTTAATGTTCCTCAGTAGCAGCTAAACATTAACCCCCTTGCCATGAAGCTCCTGTAAGGACCCCCCATTGCAATTAACATTGACCCTCACCATAAAAGTCCTGCAAGGACCTCCATAGAATCTAACATTTCCCTAAGCCATGGAGGCCCTGCAGAGATCTTCATGATCTGTAAAGTTAACCCCTTTGCCATAGAGGTCCTTAAAGGACATCTGCAGCATCTAAAAGTTAACCCCATACCATGGGGTCCCTCAAAGTACCCACATGGTACCTAACAATAACCCCTTCTACCATGGGGGTACATATGGACTTCCATGGCAACTAATATTAACCCATATGTACCATGGGGACGGACCTCAAGGACCCCCATGGCAGCCTACATACTAACACAGGGGTCCATATTGGACCCCCATGTAAACTAACCCCCTAATAGTGCACAAACATTACACAAAATAAAACAAATACATAAAATAAAAAATAAATGACATAAAATGAATACATTAAATAAATAGAACATAAAACAATACTGAAAAAAAAATTAAATTATACCTATAAAGCAGGGGCGGCTGGTGCATAGGGGCACATGGGCAACCGCCCCCTCCCTCAGAAAATTATCAATCACTTTAATATTGTATTTTAAATTTATATAGATAATAAAATTGTATCAGCTTTCATATCTTATTTCATATGATTTTGTTAAAAATATGCATCTATCACTTTAAATAAACCTTTTGTGGGCCTTCCCCCTTGCCTGGTGTCTTTTCCTGGTGCTGCACTGCTTCTATAGGTCATATAGTACAGTGAGAGTGTTGTAATGCTGTCCTGCTCATCCTGGGCGAGTCTACATTCACTGTGCTATGAATTGTAGCAGTTTTCCTGTCAGCTTGCAGCATCAACCAATCAGTGCTGCAGGCTGCTAGAAACATCCCCTCAGATCATTCTCTCTGAATGTCCACAAGCCTATAGAGGTTCAATGTTATGATATGAAGGAAGGCTTTATAAGCCCATTATTTCAAACCCTCCCCACTCTGTTCCCGCTCTTTTTACTGACTGATCCTGATCCTCATCCTCTCATGCTGATCAACCCAACCTCATCAACCAAGTAAGTTTGCACTACACAACCCAACCCCCCTTGGTCGTAATTATCTCAGGCCCCCACTATAACTATGTAAGGCAGTGATACTGGAGTGGGTTGTCAGTTCCTTCTCCAGTGAAACTGAGTTGGATTAGAACCCAGGTTATTATATATATATATACACTAGAATATATATACACTAGAAAATTGCCCGTCAAAAATGACGGGAGTAAACTTGTAAGCCTGGCAATGCTGTTCGCCACACATTGCAAGCCTCTACGTCCCGTGTAGTTTAGGGGCCTCGCGATGAGTGTTAGTGCCTTGCTTTAAGTGTTAGTTCCTTGGTGTAAGTGTTAGTGCCTTGGTGTAAGTGTTACTGCCCTGGGCTAAATGTTACTGTCTTGGATTAAGTGTTACTGGCTTTGGGCTGTTTTTTACTGCCTTCAGCCTCCTTTTCATCCTGTTTACGTTTTTTCGGCAGCCATTTTTTTTCTCGCTTTGGCGATTTTCGATCGTGAAAAAAACTGCAATTATGCCTCAAATTAACTTGCAACCTTACTCGCAGGCTCCCTGGCTCTCCCTCTGTGCTGTGTGTGATTGTGGAAGTGAATTTGAGCGATAATTGTGTTTTTTTGTTGGTCTTTCCAGTTGCCAGCGTTTTACGTACTTCGGTCCTAAGTCCTACGGGGCTCTTGATTCTA